>CAJQZJ010032044.1:756316-799676 GCA_907164525.1 Lophiomys imhausi | reverse complement strand
ATGTGTGGAAATGAATTCGCAAGAAAATGGATAAACATGAAACTATTATGTTAAGTGAGGTGAGAACTGCTTTGATCAGGGCCAGGGAAGCTGTGGTCACCTGGAAAGCACTGAAGGGCGACAGATCTGACATCTTCTGGAGCTGCTGCGGGCTGGAGCAACTGCTGTGACTAGAGCAGGGTCTCCTCCCTGTGGCTTCACCAGCAGCCTTGACTACAGTGATCTTTGCAACTAGGTTTCCTCAGAACGATCATTGGTTGCCACAGCAAGGGCCACTTGGTTGTCAGCCCTACACTCAAGGCAAACCAGTCCAAGGAATGAAACTGTTTCCTGTCAATCAACTGGTTAACTGTTCTCTACAGCTTTATGCAGTAAAAACAGCAGAAGTGCTTACAATAAATATTTGAACATGAAATTAACATTTTAGCAGTGTTTAGCAGTGCTTAGCTTCTAGCCAGATTGCTTTAAAAAGGGTTGGTTGCTTGTCCCAATTAAATTGCTGGCATAATATAGCTTAACTGTAACAGATATTTCTGTTATCCCTACAAGAAACAAAACTTCTTTTTCTAACTCATAAACTCTCAGTCTCATAGCCACTTAATTCTTAAGTACTAAAAATTTACACTAAATAATAATCATAATATTTGAAACATTTTTGGTTCTCAATTTATAATTCATGCTTATTACAAAGGCAAATATACATGTGTTAGATTTAATGTAATTAAAAATTAGATTTTTAAGGAGAATATGCTAAATGTTTTCAAATTATTATAAATAATTGAGATTATGTATAAGTATGTGAAAATACGTTGGGAGCATGGTGGAACACTTCTGAGGTAACTCTTGGGGATAGCGTAAGCAGAATTAGAAGTTCAGGGTTATCCTCAACTAAATAGAAAGTTTGAGGGCAGCCTAGAATACAGGATACTAGCAAAAACACCTTCCAAAATAAAACAAACCCCAAACAAACAAACAATACCTTCCCCTCAGGGGAAAAAAAAGCCCTAAGGTTTCCTCTTGTGGCTTTGGAGGCCCTCTTAGTTTCCACAACAGTTAAGCAAGCATGGCACTATCTGGCTTTATCACCTCTCAGCTGGGATTAAACTTCCAGCTCACTAGCCAGTGACTCAGGAAGATCTGGAAGAACAAGCACTTACGATGGGCTATGAAGAACCTCTCAGAGCCTTTGGTCCACCTAACGTGGGGAAGGGGCAAGCAGACATTGGGCAGAGGTCTTTGGGTTATCAGCCATGGCACTGAGGGTGTTGCGGTTTAATGTATTTTGTGGTTTTCTCTAAGGCGGATCCAGAGCAGCCGGTTTCCCAATAGTGCACGCTAGGTAACTGCTAACAAAATATCTTATCTAGTAACTTCTCACAGAGTGAGCTTTTGACAAACACTTGATTGAGGAACGATGAAAACAGAGTGCTTAGCTGGTACACTTTGGGATTTTCACTAATAAAATATTTTGAAAAACATCATATCTGATTTGTCATTTGCCTTTCATTTTGGCATCTACAAATACATTTGATGTGCATGAATGACATGTTATCTAAACCTCACACTTTCAATCAGAGTGAATCAGTTTAATATATGTGAAAATTAGTCATTCTTGTCTATTTTCCAAATATAGTATCACCAACTTCACCGAAATCTGTGGTTTGCAAATGCATGTGTGTATGCAAGTATGTGTGCAAACACGTGTATTTGTGTGTGAGTACTAATGCATGTTTGTATGTGTGCATGTGCAAATGCACATACCTGTGTGTACGAATGTGTTTGTGTGTGAGTGTGTGTGTGTGTCTGTATATGAATTCTAACTGCTTATTCCCTATTTTCATTGTTTTAAGGATGTGATACCACCACTTGCATTATCTGGTAATAACCTTTTTAAAATTCATCAGCTATACTTTTTATATTACCAGGGGGAAAAAGCCCAAACTTCCTTTTCTTCTTTTGTGATATCGGGTATAAAAACAGAAGCTGTTTCTGTATATTTGAATAACAAGCTTCTCATTTTGTGTTTTATGAATATACTTTACACACTTCACTAAAAATATTTTATGTTAAAATATAGTTTAGTCATTTTACATACATCCAGAGGTCTTTGAAAGTCTTTTTGTCTTCAGTAGCATTCTTTCTGTTCAGCAAAGTAATAAAAGCTACATTACAGGCATTTTCAGAATTCTTGGAAAATCATGAGATCAGAAAAAAAGTGTTCTGCAAATACATATTCATGATTAATTTAATGATATCTCAAATCAGATCCTCGTGTATTACAAATAATTAACACTGATTCTCTATTTTTAAAAAAACATTTTAAATAAACAATCTCTGACCAGGATTAAAATTGGTATGCTATTAATTAATTTTATTGAACACAAAGCTTAGTCTGCCTGGGTACATAGGAAGGAATGGGTTCTCTTCCAGGGAAATTATCCCCAGACTATGAATGAGTCTAGGAACCCCTTTTCTAGCCTTTCACTTGTTCCTAAAGCCACAGCTGCTATTGCACAAATCAAACAGAGGGTGGCATTCTCCTCCACTGAACTCTTGAGGCTTGAGACCAGGCAGGTGTATGAACTGGAATGGAAAGGAACAGCATTCCAGGAAAGACTGTGTGTCCGCCACGGCCCACTCAGGGGGTGGATTCACTTGAACTACAAGAACGACAGGGTAGCTTTTATCTTCTCCTCTGATGTGTAGCTGGGGGAGGGGGTCCATAAAAAAATTTTCCCTAACTCACGCACTATTCTTGGTCTTGCTTACAATATTTCTCAGGATGGATGGCTTTCGAGTTACCTCTGTTATAGTCTCTGTTTCTTCCTTCCTGTCAGCAAATCACACAAATCACTTCTGCCTTTAAGGGTGTGAATGTCATTGGTTATGATAATGGATTGCTAGTTCCGGGTCTTCTGTGATCCCTATTAGATTACCTTGTATGCACACAATGCAAACACTTAAATCTTCTTCTCTCTCTTTACTTATCTTGGTCTTTTACTTTTCTCTTAAGAGAATATTGGTGTTAAAAATTTTCTTAGTGGCACCTAGATAATTCTTTTTCCTGATCCCTTAATTGGACTGTTATCATGTTTAGGCAAAATGATGAGCTTCCTCTGTCCAAGGCATGGTCAGACTTAGGCCAGTCTCTCCCCTCTGCTGCCTGTGGATCATGGCCCACTCCATTTATCTTCATAATTGTTTACTAACACTGATACCATGTGAAAAAGTCTCTCACTTCTTTGTTTGGGGGATGGAAATTCAACTGTGACTCCATTGGCTGTTCTCTTGTAGAAAATGCATCTTCTTTATCTCCATTTCCTAATGTAGAGACCATCCAGGGACAGAGTAGGTAACAGCCAAAGAGATAATTGTGTGCAGCACTGTTTAAAACAGGGTCCATGTCATTTCTAAAGATGAGAGTGAACAGCTTCCTCTCTAAGCGCTTTCCTGTCCAGGTGCGTTGGTAGACTCTTTTGAATTAACATTTAGACATGAGGACTATGATGTGTATATTATTCTTTATCAGAGTGTCTCTGGCTCAATAACACTCTTTATGACCAGTTAAGAATGTTATGTCTGTACCCAAGACCAGAGATAGCATTTACATTAACTACTGGTGATGAGGGAGGACTCCATTCATATCGTAGTTGGCGTCAGCTGTCAACTTTATACAAACCTAGAACTGCCTAGGAAGAGGGAGCCTCAACTGAAGAATTGCTTCCATCTGACTGGCCTGTGAGTCATTTTCTTGACTCCGGATAGTGTGAAGGCCCAGTCCACTGTGGGCAATACCATCCCTAGACAAATGGGCACGGGCTGTATAAGAAAGCTAGCTGAACATGAGCCCAAGAACAAGCCAGCAAGCAGCATTTCTCCATGTTCTCTGCTTCCCTTCCTGCCGTGGCTTCATGGGATGACAGCCTGAGACCTGTAAGTCAAATAAACCCTGTTCTTCCCAAGTTGTTCGTGGTGAGTGTTTTAAGCAGAAGGTAAACAATAATAGTCACAGTGACCACCAAGCTTGCTTATATTGAATTAGCCACCTAACAGCTATATTCTATTTTTGAACCCATACAGCCGTTCTTTTTAATTGCTATTATTTCTAGCTCTCTAACATCCATGTTTTGTAACTTTCTGTTGTGTTTTTTCATGTGTTTATTATAACTTGTAATTGTTTTTTGAAGCCATTTCATGATAGTCATTCTACTATCATTGTCAGCTGATCCCATCATCTGTTTTTGTTTTGGTTTGGTTTGGTTTTTTGAGTTTTAGCATCAGTTAACTGTACTTTTCCCTTCAGTGTGTGGCTCTTGAGACTGGGCAATTGTTATTATTTTTTGAACGTTTGTCTACCCTGTTTAGAGGCTACAGGGCTAATTCTGAATTTATTATTTTGATTCAGGTTAAAGTGAGTTCTCTGCCCTGATCTCTTAGGCTGTGGCCCTGAAGAGGTGTACTCTCAGAGCTTTAGAAGTGTTCTTTGTGTCTGTCTGGTTTATCCACCCTAACAGGGGCTCCATATTCCCTGCTGGTGACTCCTAAGGAATGGGAGGAGTTTACAAACACTGGGGCACCCAGTGTATTTCCAGGTCTTTGGTTGGGTAGCACTTATGGAGGAGTCACTTTTGCCCCCACCAATCCCATTCTAGCTCTGTTTACTGTTTTAGGGTGATATTCTCAGCTCACGCAGAAAGGATCAAGCCTCTCGGGTTTGTTGTTTGCAGTGCTGTCTTCCCAGTCTGTGGGAGCTGTGCAAAGCCTTGCATGGGTCATCTGTTGCTTGTGTCTAGACTTCGCCAGGGCTGTTGATGGGGTTGTTAGGGTCAGAGCCAGCTGGGCCCTTAGGCTTGCCATTCATCCATCGTCATAGGCCAGTTAAACAGGCGAGGTATAGTGAAAAACAGAACAAGGGATTTATTTATTCAGTATGCCTTTGTTAGAAAAAGGGAGAAAGAGGTCCAGTGACTTCCCTACCACAAATGTCCGTTTTCAGGGTCCTGACATGAGGTTTAATTTTAGATAGAAAGCAAGAGGCATGTAATACTAAACAGTCCTGGTCAAAATGAAGCCTCACCCATCACTGTCCCATGATCGGCTAGGCTGCTTCATCCCCCTAGAAGGGGATTTGGTCAGTCATCAGAACAGCAGTGCTCTTTCTCTGAAACACATTCTTTCTCTGGCCTGCACCAGAGTTTGGGCCTCTTTCTCCTTCCAACATGAAAACTTCTCGGGGAAGTTCCAATTTCTTGGGGGTTCATTTCTCGGTAGTCTAATACTAAAAGATAGACTCACAAGTACCTCTCTTTAGAATATCTCTGTTCCTGGCAGGTCTAAAACGTCACCCCTTGGGTCACTAAGAGGAAAATTGCCTGTCCAATTGTCTAACCAAGGCTTCTTATCAACAGTTCCTGATAGTCTTAATGGACTTGCCTGGTGTCTTTGTAGTTTGAGTTGGGAAGGTCTCCCTTCTGGGCCGTCACATGATGCAATACTGAGAGTCAGGCAATGACAGAAGTCTGTTGAGTTATTCCTTCTCCTGAGTCTGCACTAAAAGAGGGCTAAGGAGTGGGTGGTCTTAACAACACATCTTTATTTCTCTCAAGTCTAGATTTTGGGCTCAGCGAAGTAGCTGGATTCTGGCAATGGTCCTTCTCCTGCATATCAGAATACTGTGTCCTGGGGAAACTTCACAGGTTAGGAGCAGACAGATCTTGAGCCAGCGTCACTGCTTCTATCAGGGTGTAATCTCAAATCCTAGAATAGTAACCTTAAAATGGGAACTTGTCTTCCTGATCTGATGTAATTATAGTCACCGTCCTTCTAAAAGCCACACTAAAAACCATGATCCTGAGAATCAGGGTTTGGACATAAGGATGCTAATGTGTGACAGGGTCATATACCTTCAGATGAGAGGTGGAATCATGTAGTGTCCTGGTTTTGAAGCCAAGAGTCCTTTGTGCATTCACCTTCCTTTTTGTGCCTTTTGGAGAGCCCCCTCAGTGGTTTGCTAACCTCTCTTCTCAGTACAATTCCACAGACAAAGGCATCTTCATCATTTGCCAATGATTCGTCCTTGGTAATCCTGGTGGGGAGTGACAATACAGAGACAGATCTCATTTAAAAGGCAGGGGAAAAAGCAAATCCCCCACTTTCTTAACAGTCAGGTCCTAAATACTTAGAGCCTGACATACTGACTTATGCCTTATGCTGTGGTTTGAATAGGTATAACTCCCATAGACTTATGTGTTTGATTGCTTGGCCCATAGGGAGTGGAACTATTAGAAAGTTTGGTCTTGTTGGAGTAGGTATAGTCTTGTTGGAGTAAGTGTGTCACTGGGGGTGGACACTGAGGTCTCCTATGCTCAAGCTATGCCCAGTGTGGCACATAGTCTCCTTCTGCTGCCTGTGGATCATGATATAGAACTCTCAGCTCCTTCCCCAGCACCATGTCTACCTGGATGTTGCCATGCTCCCCACCATGATGATAATGGACTAGACTTCTAAAATTGTAAGCCAGCCCCACTGAAATGTTTTTCTTTATAAGAATTGCTTGGGTCATGGTGTCTCTTCACAGCAATGAAACCTAAACTAAGACACCTTATGTAAATTATTAGAACCTAATGGCAAGTGGCCAACCTCAGGAATGACAGTTTATAAAGTTATAAAGAGTCTTTCTCACTCCTAGAGCTTGTGGATTGAAATACCACCTGAGGCATACAATGCTGAAACTTGAACACTCAAAACTTGCTTTGGGCTGAACACTTAGAGCGATAATTATCTAGCTTTGAGAAGTTAGAGCCTTAAATCTCTAGCTCTCTGGTTCTACAGTTATAAGCTTATGAAATTACAAAATCTGGCCTCAGGAGTTGGGAATGTCAACACCAAGGAAGCTGCCTTTACCTGTTGGTGATTTCCACCCTAAGAAACCGAATGGTGGCTGACCAGGTGTTGTGATGAGTTTACTAGGAAGGAATTCATTTCCAAGTCCAGGTAGTCATTGGCAGGATTTGATACCTTGTAGAGGCCATTCACTTACCCTTGATGGCCATCTGTAGTTCTCTTTCACTCATTTCCCTGTATATCTTTGCAACATGGTGGCTCCTGTCATCAACATGCATCACCTGAAAGGATAGCAGAGAGTTAACTATGGTCTTTTGTAACCTACTCACAATTTTTTAAGTGTTCTATTGGCTACAGGCAAGTTACTGGGTTTAGCCCACATTATATAGGAGAGGGCTCTGTGGAATATAAAATTCTAAATAAAGAGATAGCAGACACTTATCTTAGAAGTATACCTGTTTGATACACCAAGACAAAAACATTGGAACATATTATTCCTTGTTTTCTTGCTTTGATACACATTTCTGAAACCGAGTGTTTCTCTACTGAGGAGCTGCCACAACTCATAGCCCTAGCTCCTACTGGGATTCAGGGACATTTTCTTTTTCTTGTCCTGACTCATAAGCAAAAACATTGTTTGTATACAATGTTTTCATATGATCAAACTGTCCAAATTTAAATTTAATATTACTCTTTACATTGTTGTACTTTGACTTCCGTTTTTGTTTCAGATAAAGAGATAGAAAAAATGTTATTTCCTTCCATGTGTATTGCTAGGATGTTTATAGTCTTCTTTCCTATACATTTAAATCTTTGCTTTACTGAAAAAAACCATTAGCTGTGAAGAGATTTTTTTCCCCATGACTGCCAATTTATTGCAACATTATTTACTCAAAAGCATTTATTTTTCCAGTGATAAATGTCACCCATATCACACAATGAATTCCCCTCTATATCTATTTCAACAGTCCCTATATTATTTCATCATGATAAGAGCATACATAAAATGGAAAATTTTCAATTTCTTTGTTGAAGTTAAATAATTTAAAATTTCTATGTACCAATGGAGCAAGATACTGATTTCATTTCTAGATAGAGATACATAGAATTCTGTAAAAAAAATGTTTTCAGATTGAAACTAGGGAGTGCATTTAAAAACTGTGAGGTGAGACTAAAGTAGGGTCTGTGATGGAAATGCAAAAATGAATCAGCATCAAGGAATGCTTCATTGAGGTTCAGACTGTGCAATATGGATCGATCTACAGTCCCTGTTTCGATGCTGAGGCAGAAGGGTCCTTTGAATTCTGTAGTCATAGCCTGGGCAGTATATTGAGATCCCATGTGATGAAGATGAAGAAGATCAAGAGGAGGAGAAAAGGAAAAAGAAAAGGAGATGAGGAGGAGAAAATGTTTCATCAAGATTTATAATCCTAATGGCAATGCGAATGAAATCAGTATTTCAACTTCATGTAGGTATATAAACACCATTTCATTTCTAATAAGATGGGGCTGGTGAGAAGCCCCTCAGAGGCCAGTCCACAGGACCCACATGGTGGAAAGACAGAAGCAATTACTGTGTTTGCCATACCTCCACACACACAGCTCCTCTGATCTCTATATGTGCACCATAGCATGTTGCACAGGTTCAGAAATACATACACAGAGTGAGTAAATTCATGAGTAAAATTAAACAATTTAAATATCTAATAAATATAGAAATAAGCAAGAAAGATGTACGATTCTAACATCTTTTGATTGTGTCATTTGATACTGAAAAGATTTGTAACATGTCAATCACTTTAATAAAATCTAAACATGGAGGAAAGAAATCTATGAGATTAATAGAGAGAACATCTCAAATACCAATAACAAGCATTAACTTTCTCACGTCTGTGGTTCCATGTGGTTCTTGTGGTCTAAGCTACAATCACAGAAGAAATTCATATGAGAATAGGAATAGGCCAAGCAATCTTCAGTGATCTGTGGCCCAATTCTCCTTAAGAATTTTCCTATTTCGTCCATGTTGTCAAAATTATTAGCACAAAGTTGCTTACAAATTTTACTACTTATACTATTGATATCACATGACCTCTCATGATGTAATCTTTTTATTTTGATACTGGGATATAGTGGTTTTAGAACTCTTGATTTTTTGTGTGTATGCCTGTGTGCTTGAGTATATATATGTGTGTGTGTGTGTGTGTGTGTGTGTGTGTGTGTGTGTGTGTGTGTGTGTACAATGTGTGTACAAGTGACATCCAAGGTCAAAAGAGGTCATCAGATCTCCTGGAACTACAATTACAGATGGTTGTGAACTACCTTATGTGGGCTCTGAGAACTGAACTCGGGTCTTCTGTAAAAACAGAAAGTGCTGACCCATCTCTAGGCCACAACGTATTATCTCAGGCTTCTTTTGGTAAGATTTGCTAGCTATTCAAATATCCTATGAATATTTTAAGAAGACAAAATCATAGCTTTGTTGTTTGTTCTTTTTAATATTTACAGTTATTTACTTCTTTTCACAGGTAAATAAATGGAGATTTATCTAGAGTCACTTAAATGTGACATGGTAAAACAGAGGTAACAGAATTCAAATATAAGTGGATCTGTAAAGCCTGATCTCTTACCTTTACTCATAAGATCTATTTTGAAGTGGACTGAAGTCATAAAAACTGATGGTTTTTGACCAGTTGTAGACTTTCAAGTTCTTGTTGTAGGGAAATGTGTATAATAACTCCATTTCAATTTACAGAATTTGCATCTTCAACCAACCTAGTGGCAACTTATCCTCAGCATAAAAATTGAAATTAATGAGAGAAATTATAAGTCTATACTCCTACACTAGGGGATATCTTTCAGAGGCAACAGTGATGCAGTGGTTATTCTATCTGAGTATGTGAGGAAATTCAGAGATCCTAGTGTAACACAGCCATGGGGAGGGGTATCCTCAACCCAATAAGGTAACCAAGACCATATCATAATCGTTACCCTGACACTCATCTTTTTTTTCCTTTATTTTTTATTTCTTCAAGTTACATCTCAATCGCAGTCCCCTCCCTATTCCCCCTCCAGTCACACCCTCCCACCCTCAACCCCCCATCCTCTTCCTTTTTTTTTTCTTTTAATTTTAAGGTATATCTTATTTCCCCGTACAGTTTCCCCTTTCAGTCCAACAAATGGCTATTTCTCTTATAATAATAAATACAATACAAAACAACAGAGGTAATTAGGCCACAGTTATGAGGGTTATATGGCTTAGCGTACATTCCCAATGTCCAGTCCATATGTATTTGGTACTTGACTTTAACATTCTACTATCTAACCACCTCCATGAGTTTAAAGTTCTATATCTGACACAACATTCATACTAACTTGCAACACAATTTTAAAAGTATCTTCTTAGATCTATAACACTCTCTTGACTCGTAAACAACTCAAAATTTAATTATGAGACTCTAGCTATCTGTTCTTCAATCACCTCAGAGACCTGAGAGGGATAAATATATCTGATTTTATAGGAAGTACAGGACCTGCAGCTTCCAAAACTAAGAAATGACATACAAGTGGCTGCCTGGACAGTTCCCATTTTCTCTCCATACATTAAAGCATCAGTCTTCAGTCGTTTGGCCCCGTTTCTCTGGCAGACATTGATTGTACAGCAGGGGTTATGAAGGACTTGCCTACCCTGTCTATGCAGAGCTAGGCTGTCGACTTACCTGCTTCCAAGTTTTGTCCTTTTTGGACAGCATTCTGTCTACAGATGGAGCAAGGGGCTTTCCCTACCAAGAGATAGGCTTGCGACTAACTCAATCATCTCCCACTGGAGATTATTCGATGCTCATCTTTAACTTGGAGGAGAATAAGGGGTGCTGTCAGGAGTTGATATGTCTTGATATAAAAAAATCTAAAGTTATGAAAATATCTTTGAATGCCATATTCTTCAGATCTCTTGAGATTTTTGAAGAGGCCCTATCTATCTCTTATGTTAGGGTAAGCAGATGTTGCTTGTCTCTTAGCCAGTTTATTTCTGATTAGCTTAGAAAGTAGCTATAATAGGCTGTCATAGTACCTAACAGAATGACCAGCTTGCATAACCATTAGTTTGCATTTCTTAATTATCCTAAGCATTTTATGACAATTAGTAGTAAAAGGCCAAAACATCACATTTCATTTTTTTTTTCTTTACCTCCTAACCCTTCCATCCCATTTCTCTGGGGTGGAGTGTCCTTATTTAACAGTCCCTCATCTCAGCTGAGAGGTCGTATGAGGGCCAAGAGCGTCCTCATTCATTGGGGGTCTACAAAGCAGTACCTTCAGTGAAAAGTGTCTTGTTGCCCGGGAGAGAGAACTACTAAACAAACAAACCAATAAGCAGACAATAGATAAAAAAGACTAAAAAATAGAAAAAAAATATATAAAAAAATAAAAAATTAAAATTAAAAATAAAAAGTCTATGACAGAGTTCCCTTTGGTGTGTTAGTTGTACTATCGATACCGTCTACTATATAGCTAAAATCCTACTATAAGTGAATAGATGCCATATGCGTCCTTCTGAGTCTGGGTTAGTTCACTCAGGATGAGCTTTTCTAGTTCCATCCATTTGGCTGCAAATTGCATAATTTCCATGTTGCTGATAGCTGAATAGTATTCCATTGTGTAGATGTACCACAGTTTTTTAACCCATTCTTCGGTTGAGGGACATCTGGGTTGTTTCCATTTTCTAGCTATTACAAATAAGGCTGCTATAAACATAGATGAGGAAACTTCCTTATGATTCAGTGAAGAGGCATTTGGGTCTATACCCAGAAGTGGTATGGCTGGGTCCTGAGGAAAAGTTATTCCAAGTTTTCTAAGATATCGCCAGACTGACCTCCATAGTGGGTGCACAAGCCTGCACTACCACCAGCAATGGAGGAGGGTACCCCTTTCTCCACACCCTCGCCAGCATGTGCTGTCATTTGAGTTTTTGATCCTAGCCATTCTGACAGGTGTGAGATGGAATCTCAGAGTCGTCTTGAGTTGCATTTCTCTGATGATTAAGGATGTTGAGCATTTCTTCAAGTGTCTCTCAGCCATTAAGGATTCCTCCTTTGTGAATTCTCTATTTAGCTCTGTCCCCCATTTTTTGATTGGATTATTTGGTTTCTTGGCATTTGATTTCTTGAGTTCTTTGTAGATTTTGGATATTAGCCCTCTGTCAGATGTGGGGTTGGTGAAGATTTTCTCCCAGTCTGTAGGCTGCCGTTTTGTTCGAATGACAGTGTCTTTTGCCTTACAGAAGCTTTTCAGTTTCATGAGGTCCCATTTATTGATTGTTGATCTCAGGTCCTGAGCTGTTGGTGTTCTGTTCAGGAAGTTGTTGCCTGGCCAATTGGTTCGAGGGTTTCTCCCAATTTTGCTTGTAGTAGCTTTAGTGTGACCGGCTTTAAGTAAAGGTCTTTGATCCACTTGGACTTAAGTTTTGTACAAGGTGATAAGTATGGGTCTAATTTCATTCTTTTACAAGTGGACATCCAGTTGGACCGGCACCATTTGTTGAAGATGCTGCCCTTCTTCCATTGTGCCGTTTTGGCTTCTTTGTCAAAAATTAGGTGGCCATAAGTGTGTGTATCTATTTCTGGATCTTCAATTCTATTCCATTGATCTACTGTTCTGTTTCTATACCAATACAATGCTGTTTTTACAACTATTGCTCTGGAGTACAGCTTGAAATCTGGGATGGTGATACCTCCAGATGTTTTTTTTTTTTTATTGTACAGGATTGATTTAGCTATTCTGGGCTTTTTGTCATTCCATATGAAATCGAGAATAGCTTTTTCCAAGTCTATAAAAAAATTGTGTTGGTATTTTGATTGGAATTGCATTGAATCTATATATTGCTTTTGGTAGGATGGCCATTTTTATTATGTTGATCCTACCTATCCATGAGCATGGGAGATCTTTCCATTTTCTAAAGGCCTCTTCCATTTCACTCTTCAAGGGCTTGAAGTTCTTGTTGTACAGGTCCTTTACTTGCTTGGTTAGAGTTACCCCCAGGTATTTTATGTTGTTTGTGGCTATTGTGAAGGGGGTTGTTTCCTTTATTTCTTTCTCAGTCCATTTGTTTGTTGTATAAAGAAGGGCTTCTGATTTTTTTGAATTAATTTTGTATCCAGCCACTTTGCTGAAGGTGTTTATCAGCTGTAAGAGTTCTCTGCTGGAATTTTTTGGGTCGCTTATGTATACTATCATATCATCTGCATATAGGGATAATTTGACTTCTTCGTTTCTGATGTTTTTCCCCTTGATGTCCTTTAGTTGTCTTATGGCTCTAGCAAGAACTTCAAGTACTATATTGAAGAGATATGGTGAAAGTGGACATCCTTGTCTTGTCCCTGAGTTTAGAGGAAATGCTTCAAGTTTCCCTCCATTTATTTTGATGTTGGCCACTGGCCTGCTGTATATTGCCTTTATTATTTTAGGTACGGCCCTTGTATGCCTGTTCTCTCCAGAACTTTTAGCATGAAGGGGTGTTGGATTTTGTCAAATGCTTTTTCTGCATCTAGCGAGATTATCATGTGGTTTTTTTCTTTCATCTTGTTTATGTGGTGAATTACGTTGATAGACTTTCTATGTTGAAACATCCCTGCATTCCTGGGATGAAGCCTACTTGATCATGGTGTATGATACTTTTGATGTGTTTGTGAATTCGGTTTGCTAGTATTTTATTAAGTATTTTTGCATCTATGTTCATGAGGGAGATTGGTCTGAAGTTCTCTTTCTTTGTTGCGTCTTTGTGTGGTTTAGGAATCAGGGTGACTGTGGCCTCATAGAATGAGTTTGTCAATGTTCTTTCAGATTTTATTTTGTGAAAGAGTTTGAAAAGTATTGGTGTTAGCTCCTCTTTGAGGGTCCGGTAGAATTCCATGCTAAAGCCATCTGGCCCTGGGATTTTTTTGGTTGGGAGATTTTTAATGATAGTTTCTATTTCCTTAGGGGTTTTAAGGCTGTTTAATCTGTTTATCTGATCTTGATTTAGCTTCCGGTAAGTGGAATCTATCACAGAAATTGTCCATTTTCCTTAAGTTTTCAAATTTGGTGGAGTATAGATTTTTAAAGTAGGATCCAAATATTCTCTGGATTTCCTCAATGTCTGTTGTTATTTCTCCCTTTTCATTTCTGATTTTGTTGATTTTTGTTTTCTCCCTCTGTCTTTTAGTTAATTTGGCTAAGGGTCTGTCTATTTTGTTGATTTTCTCGAAGAACCAACTCTTGGTTTCATTGATTCTTTGTATAGTTCTTTTTGTTTCTAAGTTGTTGAATTCAGCCCTAAGTTTGATGATCTCCTGCCTTCTGCTCCTCTTGGGAGTGTTTGCTTCTTTTTTTTCCAATTCACCCAGTTTAGATGTTAATTCGTTAATATGAGCTGTCACAATTGTCTTTTTGAAGGCACTTCGTGCTATGAACTTTCCTCTAGCATAGCTTTCATTGTGTCCCATAGGTTTGGGTATGTTGTGTCTTCATTTTCGTTGGATTTTAAGAAGTCTTTGATTTCCTTCTTTATTTCTTCCCTGAGCCAGTGGTCCTCTAGTAAAGAGTGGTTCAGTTTCCTTGTGAGTGTAGGTTTTGTGTTGATTCTTTTGCTATTGAAGTCCAACTTTATTCCATGGTGGTCTGATAAGATACAAGGGATTATTTCATTTTTCTTGTATCTGTTTAGACTATCTTTGTGTCCAAATATATGGTCGATTTTGGAGAAGATTCCATGAGGTGCTGAGAAGAAGGTGTATTCTTTTGTGTTTGGGTGAAGCGTTCTGTAGATATCTGTTAGGTCCATTTGGTTCATGATCTCTGTTTGACTCATTATTTCTCTGTCTGGCTTCTGTCTTGATGATCTGTCTATAGTTGTGAGTGGGGTGTTGAAATCTCCCATTATTAAAGTGATTCGATCAATGTGTGATTTAAGTTTTAGAAGTGTTTCTTTTATAAATGTAGGTGCCTTTGTATTTGGGGCATGGATGTTCAATATTGAGATGACCTCTTGGTGTATATTTCCTTTAATGAGTATGTAATGCCCTTCTCTGTCTTTTTTTATTGACTTCAATTGGAAGTCTCTTTTGTTTGATATTAGGGTGGCTACTGCAGCTTGTTTCCTGGGTCTATTTGCTTGGAAAACCTTTTCCCAACCCCTTACTCTGACTGAGATAGTGTTTATCTTCAATAGTGAGGTGTGTTTCTTGTATACAGCAAAAATTTGGGTCTTGCTTAAGGATCCAGTCTGTAAGTCTGTGTCTTTTTATTGGCGTGTTGAGTCCATTGAGGTTGATGGATATTAGTGACCAGGGGTTCTTATTTCCCATTATTTTGGTACAGCTGCCTGTCTTGTGTTTCTTTTTGTTTAATTTCTGTGGAGGTTTCTATTTCCTCTGTTTTCTTGGGTGTAGTTATCTTCTCTGTGTTGGAATTTTCCTTCTGGGATCTTCTGTAGGGCTGGGTTTGTGAGGAGATATTGTTTGAATTTGATTTTGTCATGGAATATCTTGTTTTCTCCTTCTATGTTGATAGAGAGTTTTGCTGGGTATAGTAGTCTGGCTGGCCACCTATGTTCTCTCAGGGCCTGTAGGACATCCGTCCAGGCCCTTCTAGCTTTTAAAGTTTCTGAGGAGAAGTCAGGTGTGATTCTGATGGGTCTGCCATTGTATGTGACTTGGCCTTTTTCTCTTACAGCTTTTAATATCCTTTCTTTGTTCTCTACATTTGGAGTGTCTATTATTATGTGGCAAGAGGAGTTTCTTTTCTGATCTAATCTGTTTGGTGTTCTGTAAGCCTCTTGGATTTTTACTGGCATCTCTTTCTTTAGGTTTGGGAAGTTTTCTTCTATGATTTTGTTGAAGATATTTCCTGGACCATGGAGTCGGGAGTCTTCTCTTTCCTCTATGCCTATAATTCTTAGGTTACATCTTTTCATTGAGTCCTTGATTTCTTGGATGTTGTGGGTGAGAGATTTTTTAGCTTTCTCATTTTCTTTGGATGTTGTACTGATTTCTTCCATCGAATCTTCCATGCCTGAGATCCTGTCTTCCATCTCTTGCATCCTTTTCTTCATACTGACATCTGTAGTTCCTGTTCTCTTCCCTTGATTCTGCATTTCATCTTTTAACTCTGACTGTGTTTTCTTTATTGTTTCCATTTCTATTGTCATGTCTTGTATGGTATTGTTCGTTTTGTACATTTTCTGCTCCAGTTTGCTTGTTTTTGCCTGGAGATCTTTCATTATTTTGTCCTTTTCCTGTTCAAGCTGAGTCACCTTGGCTTGGAGCTCTTTAATGGTGTTATTCATTGATTTCACTTGTATAATTGTGGCTTCGTTGAATTCCTTCATAGTTTTAAGTTCTTCTTGAAGGGACTCTATCACTTTCCAAATTGTAGAATTGTCATCGTTTTCGTGTGTTTCAGTTGTGGTGAGGTGGTTTGGGCTGGACGGAATAGCGTTGCTTTCTTTTGTTGGAGACATTTCACTGTGTTTTTTTTTTTTTTTTTGTCTGGGGCCTCTGGCCATGTGGTATTTTTTTTGCTGTCTTCTGGATTTGGGTCCAAAGGGGGCGCTTTTGTGTAGGAGTAGCGTTGCCTTACTCCACCCCTATAAGGTGAATAATTCAGCCCCACCTCTCAGGTGGAGACCGACCTAACTAATCCAGGTGACAGAGCTGTGTACAAGTAAGCTCTGGTTCCCCACCTGAAGGGCCCGTACTAGTACAAAAGTCCAGTATACGACAGTTTCAGATATCTCACAGTTTGCCCGGGGTTGGTTTCTGTAGTGGATAAATCTGCAGTTTAGCTCCAATAGCCTTGCCACTCCTGCAGCTTGTAAACTGGTCAGTTTCATCAAAGACTGCGATCTGCAGTCTGAAGGCAATTTGCAGCGGAGCTGCGCTCACTTCCAAGGGTCACAACCTTTCGCCAGATAGTTGGATCGTATGTGTGAGACCTGGGAGTGCCCAGCAGGGTGGGGATTATCTCTGTGTGGGTTCTGAATCTGCCCACTGGGTATTAGCTTGGAACTTACTGGGAGTCTCTCCTGTTGGGGGATCGGTGATCCTGATTCCCGGGTCCAGTGGCTTCCTTGCGTGTCCGAGAGTGGGAAGGAGTGTCCTGCCCAGGGATCTTCCGTGGTCCCTGGGTAGCTGGGTGAGATTTAGAAGGGGTCATGCCCTTTGTAAAGCATCCTGCAACACTTGCCACCTTGTGACTGTTAACCCTGACATGAAAATACGTCCATGCAGGCCGCCGCCATCTTGGATCCTCCCTAGGTGACTCTTTTAATGACTGCCTTCTGTACAATAAATAGCTTACAGATGTTTAGTGCCCCTCTACTTATTTTCTCTTTGCTAGTGGCCTTTTTTTACAGAGAGCAGCAGCAGCATAATTGTCACACGGATGGAGAAGCAGAGGCACAAGAAGTTAATGAGTCATGACTAGTGCAGAACAGGCCTAGAAAGACAGCTTGGCTCTATAGACCACATGTTAGAACTCTGTACCAAGGTTCCTGCCTTCTCTCCAGCACTAGCTGAGACGTCCCACCAAAAACTCTTGATTTGAGGAGCTGGTCTTGGTGGCACGGACCTGTAATCTTAGCACTTAGGAGGCAAAGGCAGGGGAAACACAAGTGTAGGGCTACAGAGTGAGACCTGCAACAACAGCAGCAGCAAGCTGCTTGGTTGTCATTAATGGCCCAGTGACACTCATCTTAATTTCAGCACCCCAGGGTATACTCTGGTAGCTTCACAACGATATAATAGACTCAATGGTATTCCAAATAAAAGACAATGTGGAGTAGAATTCACCTCCAAGACTACTCTGGAACTGGCATTATTCCAAAGGATTAATTGTTGAGATCACCACTATGGAGTTCTCCTAATATTACTGTACCTAGCTACTTTAATAGTCATGCTATATATAAAGGAAATTATGAACCCTGCAGCTTGTTATGACTCAGTATCATTTACTCTTTAGAGGGTCTGTAACATGTAGTCTGTGCCAGTTACTTCCTTATATGTAGGACAATACAAGACTAATCATTAAGTTATTTGTTTACTCTTAGCATCTTCTACTATGATTTTTTTTCAAAGTTTCTATGAATTAAAGATGTTTTGATCCATAATTTCACACAAGTTTTTCTAAACCTTCCCATTTTATTTTCCTAAAGAAAATGAAATATCCAGGAGCTAGGACAATGGAGTGAGATGATCTGAATTGGATTAGTCCCAATAATAAGCAACTGCATAGAGCTGATTGGTCCATCACAGTAGGTCATGCCTAGGACTCCTTACTTGCTAGGAGATTAAGGACACTATTAAAGTTGTCCAGAGAGTCACACACCTCTAGGATGCTGCAAAAGAAGGTACCCTGACATAGATTGGAATCTACGAGGTTAATCTGGAATTAACTTTATTTCAAGAAAGGAATTATCAAGGTAATTATTTTGAAGTTTTGTCCAGGTTAATTTGGTAAGCCTTTCACTGTTAGTGACCACAAGCTGAAATGTGGCAATACTGTATCTCACTTAGAAAGTGGACAAAGTTTTAATGAGTGCATATATCTGTAGTGTAATGAATGGTATCACCAATGACTTCATCACATTTCTCAATGTGAAAGCCATTCTCATAATGTCTGTAGTATATGTCCAGACATGTCAGGATGAGAAGTTTAAACATTTCCTTTCTGTTTGTTACTCGGCAATAGCAGAAGTCAAGATATAGTCCAACTTAAAGTTCAGATTGTTACTGCCTTCTAGATTAGCACCATCACAAATATACTATTTATTCTAAATTCCTTGCTTATCTATTTCTAAAATATTATTCAGTATCTTGGTTATTGTTTTCTTTTAAGATATGAAAAAACGATATGTAAAACAAAATAAAAATGATTGAAGAGCTAATAAGCCTACTTCACAAAATTTGTCTTAAAATAATTTTGAGGTAGCTTATTGAAAGCTGGTATTTTCCCCAGTATCATGTGCCTTTCTAAATGTTACAACCATGTTTATATGACACTGCTGTTTAAGAGAAAAGCAATCTCACCACCTAGTTTCTTCCCAGACTCTAATTCATCAAGGTCACCTTCATCTACAAAAGCATCTCCAAGCAATTTAAACAGATGGGTAAAGGCGTCGAGTGTGTTCAAAGATTTGTCTTGACACAATTTATGGCTTCTGATAACCTTTTTCTGTGGTTATCTCTCCACATGACTTAGTGAAGCCATCATCCACAGTTAAACATCAATTTTCTGTCATTTTAAGCAAATAACGGGTAGGGTCTTCCTTTCACTCATAACAAAATTCTGTGGGTGCAAATCTAAGTCCATTGTAACATCTTTGTCACAATCTATTAAATTTGAACAAAAGAGTGTTGGCCTGGTGCCAGGATGCATTTTTTTTTTTATTTCTTACATATTTACTCAGTCTATATAATGGTTGTCTGGTAACATCTCAAAACATATATCACATTTTGAGTTTCTTAGTTTCAATCTTACAGGCATAGGATATCAAGAGGACATTAATATATCTACAAAACTGTTCCCTATGCTACATTTAGGAGCTTTTGTAATTCTCATAGTACCTCATAGTGAGTTGGTTGTTAAAAAGGACACATCGAGTTCTCTCCCACTCTTCTAGGTATAAACTATGTGAATAAACTGAGATCTTAATTGAAACCAAACCATAGTATCAACATCCAAAGCAAAGCAAAAGAGCACAGTGTGACCACCCTGCAAGCACAGAGCTAGCAATCACCCTAAAGGTAGGCATCCATATAAGATGGAAATACTTTCAAATTTGCAGATAGTATAAGCTACAGAAGCTGTCAAAGTTAGCAGAACTATGGTGACAGAAGGTAGAGTTAGTATATAAGCTTGACCCTTCTCTGTTGGAATTTAAAATATTACAAATTAGAAGCTATAAGTATAGAATACTGAGACTACTATTGGCCATAACAATAGCATTTGTTTTTTAGCATCCTATTTCAGCTTACCCTTCTGGAAAGCCCTTACTAGTTCCTCCCCATCCAGACTTAGGGACTAGTATCTCTTTCATTAATCTTACGGCTTCTACTGCATCCTAATTACTGGTATTTTTTCTGTTTTCCTATCAATTGTGACCATACATTTGTGTCAGAAAGTGTCAGAAAGCATCAATATCAAAAAAGTACTTACATGGAAATGCATTATTTTCATCTATTCTAGAAGAAAAAAATCACTCAATAAGGAGCCAATCACCAATCACTCACACAAGTTCACTGGAGTGGAGAAAAAGAATCAGTATTAACAGAATAAAGACATTAATACATACATCAATGAGTAAAACTCACCGTGAGATCATAAATTTATTAACTCAAAATGTGAAATCCAGGGACTGGAGAGATGGATAAAAGTACTTGCTACTCTTGCAGAGAACTGGTGTTCTTTTCCTAGCACCCACATGGATGCTCACAACTGTATGTAACCATTTGTTCCAAGGGCTCCAACTCCCTTTTCTGGTCCCTACATGCCCTTGCATCTATGTAACAAGAAATTAAAACATTCATAAACATAAAATAAATAGATAATTAAAAAGCAAAAATCAAGAAAGTGAGAATTGACTTGAGTTTTAACAAAGAGCAAAACTCTAAAAATAGAGAAATGGTTGTATTATGATTTTCACTTATGTTGAGAAATTTGAGGCAAATATATGTATAATTATATATTTATAGACATTACGTGTATGATAATTTAGTTTTCATATGTATGATAATTTGTGTGTGCACAGTATAAATATATTCACAGAATACATACACACATGTATACATACTTGCAAAAAATAGATTTTCACTTGTAATCTTTCTTTCTTTGTATTTCTATGTCCCCAGTGATTTGAAATTTCTACAAATTTATTTATAAAATTTAATTAAAAGATATGTTTTAATACCATCATTTTTCAGTATAAAAATTGAAAAGTCAGAAAAGCACATTAAAAACAAAGTTTGATAGCATCAAACTCAAAGTTTGATAATATTTGAGTTCATTTAATTAATAAAATAATCATTTAATTAGTCGATTAATCAAATAATCCAGTGTTATTCTGTACATATATTTTTTACTTATTTAAAAACTTGAAGAAGACATATTTACCAGTAGCTGGGTGGAGCCTCGAGTCAACAATCTGTCATACACTTAGGCATAGGTTACTTAGTCATGTTAACTTTTGAGAACTCCTGCTGTGGACAACACTGTTGACTGGTTAGTTCCATAGCCATATTTAACCAATCCCCTCCCTTTTTTTTTTAAATATAGAGATTCTAACAAAAATGTGACTTTTCTCTGCCATTTTACCCATCAGTGTTATGAAACAAGAGATAGTGTTTGACTAGAGGAGAAGTATTTTATTGACTAACTAATTTTCTGCATTGAAAAGAGATGTGATAGAGGAAGTCTTGATGAATCAAGTTTCTAAGCCTGGTTGGGTTGCAGAATAGACATCGGACCTTGGAAGTACTCACTGGGAGAGAAGAATAATGGAGCCATTGATTTCATTGTTAGGCATCACTTGAGTGTTTACTTGTTTGAAACTTGAAGCATTTTTTCACTCAATAGGAGCCATTATTTGAACAAGTGATACTGCAAATAACAGACCAAACTCTGGTTTAGACCGATGCAAAGTCATGGGAATGTGGACTATGTTGCTCAAAAACATAAATTCTAAGCTCAAACATATGATTCTTTTAAAGTGTATTAAATAGTGTATCACTGGTGCTTGATGTGGGTCAGTAAATGGACTGTGCTAAAGGGTCCTACAGAGGGAGGGGAAAAGGGAGATAGGAAAATCCATTGACTGGTCAGTTCTGCAGACTTCCCTGAAGTTTTACAGATGATTGTCCTCCCTGGGTAGAGTTGCCTGCAACATAATCCCAAGACATTGTTTCAAGATTACAGATTGCAAAGTTGATCAAGACACATGAGAATTTGGAGACACATGATAACCTCCTGGAGCTAACATTCCTTCTTCTTCATGGAGTCTGGTGATGTAAAACTTTTAGTGTTGGTGGTGAAAACTGCTCCAGAAACTGGATGCTAAAGCATCATGGCTGAGGAGGTCATTACCAGATGACTAATGACACTTTGCAACCATTGTGACTAGCTAGTTATACAAACCGCAAGACCACATGAAGGGCCAAGACAAATCACCCTGAGTCCATAGCTTCTCCGAGGTTGGGTTTTCCCATCTATGTGTATCCTCATGTCTCAGGAACATTCTTGTTGTGAGGGTATAAAGACTAGACTACAGAGAGTTATCTCTGTAATTCCATAGACTAGTGCTTTTCTGAGTATCTGTTACTTCCCATGGCCCATCCTTTCTTAAAGTCAAGTGAATATGGTCTTGAATGAAGCTCATTAGTTCTTTGTTCATGTACATATGGACAAATTCAAAAGATGGACAGGAGCTGCCTACCATTTTATCATTTTGGGCAAAGTACTACAAGAAGTGCATGAAATCAGGCTAAATGCAGTAGAAAGGACAAAAATACAACTTTTTCCTGAATTTGTAAATTGAAACTTTAAATGCTGAAAAAGCAACCTTTCAAAAGATTAAACTGTATGACAGCAGAGACAGGAAGACCCATCCTCAGAACTATGTGGATTGGGCCCTTGAGAGAAAATAAATGTGATTCAGGTAGTAGTGTCCTAGAATGTCCTGGAGTTTCAAATTGTTTTCAGTCAAAATTGTTGTGTCAAAGAAGCAGAGAGCAGATTGACAAAGCAATGTGCTAGTAACAGACAAGATTCTTTTTTTTTCCTTTATTTTTTATTTCTTTAAGTTACATCTCAATTGCAGTCCCCTCCCTATTCCCCCTCCAGTCCCACCCTCCCACCCTCCCACCCTCAACCCCCCATCCTCTTCCCTTTTTTTTTTTCTTTTAAGTTTAAGGTATATCTTATTTCCCCATACAGTTTCCCCTTTCAGTCCAACAAATGGCTCTTTCTCTTATAATAACAAATGCAATACAGTACAACAGAGGTGATTAGGCCACAGTTATGAGGGTTATACGGCTGCTTAGCGTACATTCCCAATGTCCAGTCCATATGTATTTGGTACTTGACTTTAACATTCTACTATCTAAACATCTCCATGAGTTTAAAGTTCTATATCTGACTCAACATACATACTAACTTGCAACACAATTTTAAAAGTATCTTCTTAGGTCTATAACACTCTCTTGACTCCTAAACAACTCAAAATTTAATTATGAGACTCTAGCTATCTGTTCTTCAACCACCTCAGAGACCTGAGAGGGATAAATATATCTGATTTTATAAGAAGTACAGGGCCTGCAGCTTAAGACAAGATTCTTTAGCTGTGTTTATTAGTTAGGTTTTACCCAACTGTGTAGACACTTGAAAATGACAAAGTTCAAATGAAATTTTAGTCTGTTAATTTTTTTAAAGAAATGGATATTGCTCTAAATTATCAGCCTACACTAGAAATAGCCTGAGACCTTTTCAAGATAAGGTATTTTTTATGTTTCAGTTTTATCTAGGGTGCATTTGAAGGCTCTGGTCATATTGTAAGTGTACATGTTACTTTTTTTTTCTGAGACAGGGTCTTCTGTATACTACACTGACCATAAACTTTGTATGTTGCTCTGAATGACCTTGAATTCCTGATCCCCCTGCCTTCAGATCTTGAGGACTTGGATCACAGAATTTTACCACCTCATCTGACTTGTGCAATGCCGGGGCTCTAGCCAAAACTTCATGCAAACTAGTCAAACATTCTGAAAACTGAGCCAAATGGCCAGCCCACATTTACCACTTTTAAGGAATAATTATAGAAGGGACATAAATGTCAATCAACAGATCAATGGGAACACACACAGTAGATACAAATTTGTAAAGAGTAAGAATGTAACATCTAATACAAAAGAAGTAAAAGGCACTATGAACAACAATAGAACTACAAAGCTAATATAAAATACACTAAAAATATAGGAAAACTAATTGAGCATACTGGGTCAAAAGGAACAGAGTCAGCTGAGGTCATCATTTTTATAAACTGTTACATTGAAAAAAATATGTATATGGGTGTTTTTCCTGAAAACATTTGTGCACCACATGGATGCAGTACTGGTAGAGGCCAGAAGAGGGTGATTGGTCTCCAGGAACAGAACTTACAGCCAGTTGTTAGCTACCATGTGGGTGCTGGGAACTGGATCACCACAGTCCTCCATAAAAGAAGCAAGTGCTCTTAACTGCTGACACATCTCCCTACCCCTAAAGTGCTAAATTTTCAAGAGCTGAGAAAAAAAACTAGAGGTGGAGTGTTCAGAATAGGTTTTTAAATTTGTTTTTCATTTCTATGAAATTTTGCACTTCATTCTCACAAAACTCTCAGCACACATGCAATACTTTCTTAAAACAACACTTCTTTTTCAGTTTTAGAAATGTAAAAGTGGAATAATTGATCTAGAATGAGAAGACTTCTCTATATTTCATCTACAGGAAGATAGAGGAAAGAAGTGCTGCAGAGGCCTCCTTCTGGATGAAGACTGACAGAAACTCCAGAATGTTTCTAATGAGATCTTACTTTCCCCAGGGAACTATCAAGGTGGTAAAGGGGGCCCCGGTTATACAGGGGAGCAGAATGGCATGGATGAGAAAGGGAGCAAAAAGAGGAAACACACAGAAGAGTGTTCAGGGGTGATAGTCACTGTGTCTTGAAATAGTTGCAACTCAAAGATTTCCTTTTACTTTTTACAATTCATGTATGTATTTACTTATTTATTTGTGTGTGTTTGCATGTCTGCATGTGGATGGTGCATGTGGCATGACACTTGTGCGGAAGTCAGAGGGTAATTTGTAGGACTCTGTGTTATACCTTCACCACATGGAGCCTCAGGTTTGACAGTAAGTGCTCTCGACTGCTGGGCATCTCAGCAGCCCCAGATATGCTTTTCAAGAGACTTCCATTTCCTTATATTATATACCACATTAAATGAAAGTGTAGCTTTTCTTCTATTTCTCATTTTCCTCTCCTTTTATTGAACACAGTACACTAAAGCAGGATTGTCGCGTCCCTCTCGACCAGCAAGAACGACGCAACTCACAAAAGCTCTTCTCCTGCAGTTTATTCAGGTCCCTTGAAAACAGTCTTCCGAATAGCCGGGCAGACCCAACCCACAGGCTAAATACTAAATGAACAGCCAATCAAGTAAAGCCAAGTAGTGCAATCTTAGAGGCCCACGTATGCGGAAGCAAGCCAGATCAGCGGTCTTTGCCAAATATGGACTTGTTTACCACTGAGAGCGCTCACCGTCGGGCTGGTGGAAGGCGGAGACCAGCGCCATCTTTAAGGCGCGGCACGTCGCAGCTCTCTACACAGGATGGCTTTACAACTATGATATCAAGAATATATATTATATTCCTAGTGAGTTAATGTTTTTATTAAATATAGAACAACATTTTGATCTCAAATGGAATTGCCTGGTGATGAGTGTTTTGCCCTTTTAAATCAAAGTATTTCTCCAGTGAGCATTGCTGTGACTAGAATAGATAACTAAAAATAAAAGAATCTCTCTCTTTTCTCTCTCTCTTACTCCTTCTATCCCTTTCTCCCCCCTCTGTTTTTCTTTTCCCTTCTTCCTCTCTCACATATATAAGAAAATTGGAATTCTCTTTAGTGCTTTTCAGAATTGCTAAACAGAACCTGAAATCTGCTTAAGGCAAAATTTCCAATTTATAAATTAAATAGAGGGCTGTTACTTAAATGACTGCCATTGTTCATTGCAACAGTATTCTTCTACTATCCTTCATTAGTTCCTTTAAAACATATAATGTTTTCCTTAACTTCCAGAGCTGTGACAGTTCAGGGTTCTTGTAGCATTACTACCCTTGCTATATTTAGGACAATAAATTTCATGTGTAAGACTGTTTAATTTTCTTTGTCTTTTCATAATTTATATATTTATTTACTTTACAGCCTGACTGAAGCTCTCCTCCTTCCTCTCCTCCCAGTCCCATTCCCCCATTCCCCTCTCTCATTCTCCTCAGAGAAGGGGAGGTCACCCCATGGGTACCAACCCACCCTGGCACATCAAGTTGTATCCTCTCCCACTGAGGCCAGAGAAGGTAACCCAGCTATGGGAAAATGATCCAAAGGCAGGCAAGAGAGTCAGAGACAGACCCCACTCCAATTGTTAGGACACGTACAGGAAGAGCAAGCTGTGCATCTGCTATATATGGGAAGGGAGCCTAGGTCCAGCCCACACATGCTCTTTGTTTGATTGTTCAGTCTCTGTGAGACCCCATGGAGCCAGCTTAGTTTACTCTGTAGGTCTTCTTATGGTGTCCTTGACCATTCCAGCTCCCCCAATCCTTCCACCAACTCTTCCAAGACTCCCTGCGTTCGGCCTATTGTTTGGTTGTGGGTCTCTACATCTATTTCCATCAGCTGCCTGATGAAGTCTCTCAGAAGATAGCTATGCTAGGCTCCTGTCTTCAAGCATAGCAGAGCATGTTAATAGTCTCAGGGGTTGGCTCTCTTTTATGGAATGGGTCTCAAGTTGGGCCAGTCATTGGTTGGCCATGTCCTCAAACTCTGCTCCATCTCTATCCCTGTACTTCTTGTAGGCAGGGCAAACTTTAGCTCGAAGGTTTTGTGGGTGGGTTGGTGTCCCCTTTACTCTTTTAGAAATCCCATCTAGCTACAGAAGGTGGCTACTTCAGGCTCCATATACTCCTGCTTCTAGGAGTCTCCCGCATCCCAGAGATGCCCTTCCCCACTGATTTCTGTTCTGTTTTCCAGCCCTAACTACCCCCACTAATGATCTCCCCACACCTGATCCCCACCCCCACTCTACTCCCTATCCTGTCTCCCACTCAGTTCCCTCACTCCATCTACTTTCAACGTCTATTATATTTCCCATTCTGAGTGAGGTTCAAGCATCCTTCTTTGGGCCCACCTTGTTATTTAGCTTCTTTGGGTCTGTGGATTGTAGCATGGGTGTCCTGTATTTTGTAGCTAATATCCACTTATAACAGAGTGCATACCATGCGTGTCTTTATAGATCTGGGTTACCTCACTCAGGAAGATATTTTCTCATTCCATTCATTTGCCTGAAGTTTTCATGATTCCTTGTTTTTAATAGCTGTGTAGTATTTCATTGTGCAAATGTACCACATTTTCTTTATCTGTTCTTTGGCTGAGAGACGTCTGGACTTTTTCCAGTTTCTGGCTGTTAGGAATAAAGTTTCTATAAACATAGTTGAGCAAATGTCCTTGTGGTGTGGTGGAGCACCTTTTGGGTATATGCCCAGAAATGGTATAGTTAGATATTGAGGTAGAAATACTCCCAATTTTCTGAGAAGTCACCAGATTGATTTCCAAAATGGTTGTACAAGTTTAAAATCCCACCAGCAATACTTCAAAAGCATGTACTCCACAAAATTGGAAAATCTAAGGGAAATTGACAATTTTCTTGATAAATACCACTTACCAAAGTTAAATTAAGACCAGGTAAACTACTTAAATAGTTCTATAACCCCTAAGGAAATAGAAGCAGTCATTTAAAAGTCTCCCAACTTTAAAAAAAAAAAAAAGCCCAGGGTCAGATGGTTTTAGCTCAGAATTCTACAAGACTTTCAAAGAAAAGCTAAAAACAATACTCCTCAAAATATCCCACAAAATAGAAACATAAGAAATATTGCCAAATTCATTCTATGAGGCCTTAGTCACCCTGATACCTAAACCACACAAAGATGCAATAAAGAAATAGAATTTCAGACCAATTTCCCTCAGGAACATTGATACAAAAATACTCAACAAAATACTTGTAAACATAATCTAAGAACACACCAAAAACGTCATCCACCATGATCAAGAAGGCTTCGTCCCAGGGACGCAGGGGTGGTTCAATATACTAAAATCCATCAATGCAAACTACCACGTAAACAAAGCGAAAGAAAAAAACTACACGACCATCTCATTGATGGAGAAAAAGCTTTTGACTAAATCCAACATCCCTTCATGTTAAAAGTATTGGAGAGATCAGGGATATAAGGCCCATACCTAAAAATAATAAAGGCAATATACAGCAAGCCAATGGGTGACATCAAATTATATAGAAACTTGAAGCAATTCCACTAAAATCAGAGATAAGGGAAGGCCGTAGACTATGGAATATAGTACATGAAGTTCTATCTAGAAGAATAAGACAACTAAAGGAGATTAAGGGGATACAAATTGGAAAGGAAGTCAAAATATTGCTATTTGCAGATGATACGATAGTGACCTCCAAAATTCTACCAGAGACTCCTCTAGCTGTTTAATTTTCAGACTTCCTCTTCAATTAAAGTGTACTAGGGGAAAAGAGATTTGGGAGTAGGGGATGATACAGTTATGGTGTTAATCTGTCTGTACTATTGAGGGAGGAGTGGGATCTACATGATTTAGTAACCAGCCACATGCTGAGAAGTGTGTGGTTGTGGAACATCTACACAATGGAATACGACTCAGCCATCAGAAACAAGGGAATCATTCAATTTGCAGCCAAATGGATGGAACTAGAAAAGCTCATCCTGAGTGAGCTAACCCAGACTCAGAATGATGCACATGGCATCTATTCACTTATAATCAGATTTTAGTTATATAGTAGAGGATAACTATACTCCAACCAATGTACCAAAAGGAACAGGAGCATAGACTTTGTTACCTGTTAATGAGACAGTTTGCCCTAGTGGTGCTGCCATGTAGACCCCCAGCATATGAAGAAGCTCTTAGCCCTCATATGATTGCTGAACTGAGGTAGGGGACTGATAGGGAGGGACACTCCACTTCGGAAGCATTGGATGGAAGGGATAGGGGGTAGAGAGTGGGAGGGTGGGACTGAGATGGGTAGAAAGAGGGCATTGTGATGGAGATGTAACTTAAAGTAATAAACATTTAAAACAGAATTCTTCAAATATGGTTTGGATGTGTTTGGAACTCTGAGTCTTTTTGGCAGCTTCAAATTTAGATTTGAGGTCTTGGGTCTTGAAGACACCACAGATATCCATTTTTATCAATCCCAGAAGGAAGTGTAGAAATCAGGCTTGGAAAAGGCTCTAGACCTTTTAAATATGTACCTTAAGAATTTCTGGAAATATTCTGAGTATAACATACTTTGAATCTTCATTCAAGAGAGGGGTTGGGTATTCAGTCTGTGAAGAGTTGGTTTGCACAGTTTTATAAGCAGGAACATTAAGATTAGTATGACTCCCATTAGAAGGTGACTCACAATAAAGTAAATAAGCAGAAGCAGAAGAAGAAAAGTATAGAAAAGAAATGTTAGTGGCAGACTACGGAGGCTCACGGAGAACTGTCATACATGGAAGCACATGTCTGTAATCCCAGAACTCAGGGGTTTGTGGCCAGATGATCATGGGTCGGGGTCCAATTTCAGCTACAGAGGGAAAATCTGTCTCAAAACAGCACATAATCTACATGATCTATGAAAAACACTTTTAAAAATTATTTTTAAGCTGTGTGTGTGTGTGTGTGTGTGTGTGTGTGTGTGTATACACATGCATATGAATACCAGTATTGGAAGAGGCCAGAGGTGTCTGATCTGGAACTAGAGTTACTGTACATGCTGGGAACAGAACTCAGGTCTTCTGCTAGAGCAGTAAGCACTTTAAACATTGAGCAATCTCCCTGCTCCAGAATGCCACCTCTTATGAGCCAGCATTAACCCAGTGTAGGTCTTTGCCCCACACCGGCATACCTTGTAGTTAACCAAAGGAATTTTGATAGCTAGGTCTATCAGTCACTGCCAGGGTCTACAGTGAAGGCTTACCTCTCTCATTTCCATGCTATCATTTTTATACTCGTTTTCTTCCGCGCCTTACAGCAAGTGTAGTATGGGGATCATGACTGTGAACTCCAAATAACGAGTCTTGTGTCAGGCACTAAGTCACACTAAGACATTTGCAGATAACTTCTCTTTCTGGATCTTCTGAGTGCCTCCAACCTTTAAGGATGTCTTGGTGGAAGAAAAACTCTGCCTACTCCATGAGTCTCTCTGTTCTCTGTTCCTGCAGAGTGTTGGAGTCAAAGTCAAGAAAGGCTTCACAGGCCAAGAGCCAGGCAAACCCACTCCATCTTGTATTTTTCTCGACTCTTGCCAATTAAGATCTTCCTCAAAAAGGGAAATGCTTTATGTGTTTTGTCCAGTTTATTATCTGTGGGAGGAGAACATTCCTTTAGCAGATCGGAGTTGAAAGCAATTCCTCTGAAGACGACAATTTTAGCAAATAATTGTGGACGTTTCAATTTTTTTTGTAAGTCATAAAATTCTTTAGTATTCTGTTAAAAGTATGTACTTTATAACTTAAAATACCTCCATCTAGTGAATGATTGCAGATTAACCAAATTATCTTTTAATCATATGTTTTTGAGTTTCTGTTCATGGGTATATGTGCGCACAGACAGGCGACAGGAAAGGCCATATGTCTGTAGGTGATGTAGAGGATTTACAGGTTTTTGTGCCTGTGTGTGGGTGCTTATCTAAGTTTCTGTGTAGATAACCTTTTCCAGGTTGGCAGTGACCAAAGTCTACTCTCAGCAAACGTCTAGCATGGATTGAATATTACTCACTCTTATGTAGCAGTGCTTGATTTTGCTAGACTTATACTCCCTAAATAACTGCATATTCGTTTCTTTGGTCAACATCTCTACCTCTGGGAACTGCAAAGACCGACTCTTTGCTTTTATAATCTAGCATTTTAACCTAGGTGAAGCAATGCATTGTTTTCTTTCCATGTCTGACTCATTTCCTTTAGTCTGACCTCCTGCATGTTCATTCATGTTGTTGCAAGTGGTAGCACTTGCCTCCTGTTGAAGACAAAATAAAATACAGCAATTTCTTTTTGTGTGATGGTCTCCATAGCACACATGGCTTTTGCAGATCACCGAAGGAGGACTCACGGTACATAGCCTGCAGATCTGCTCATAACTCTCCTCAACTGGTTACTGTAGGAAAACTAGCCCAGGGAAACCACAGCCTAGAACATTCTGGAGCAAGTCAGGCACAAGCTGTCACATCTCCTCCCACTGGACCACCTAATCCTCCAGCATTAAGTTACAGCCATGTGAGTGAAACAGCGTTTACCAGGGAGGTTCATTAGAAACCAAGTGCCCTGGCTTTTAGATTCAGTGCCCTCTGTTGAGAGCTGGAGCAAAAACTGCAGAATTACCCAAGGAAAGCAGGTGTTCAACATAAAACATTGTTTGCACAAATCCTTTAGGTTCAGTGAGTCATTTTTATCAATTATGGAATGGTGGGAACTTTACTGAAATGGTATTCCCAGACCCTGGCCAAGAGCTCACCTTACAAGGGTCTAAGGATAACAGTCTCTGGCCTATTAGGTTAACTTTTCTGTATAATTTGATATCTCTAATTTACTCCCCAGAGAGATACAGAAGCTAAAATGACACAAGACATGTATTTAGGGAACAATGAACCTCTGTTGCGTTTCTCTCCCTGAAACTTCATGTTTTTAAAGTAACAAAGTGTATCACATAATATTTTTCTTTCAAATAATAGCAAGATATATTGATACCAAAGGATGTGGATAATTGCACCATTGAGCCTCATTATATCAGGATGTCAAATCTAGTTGCCTGCTTGCTAGAAAGTACCTGGAATTCTACAATGCGCTGTCACCACTTTCATGGTGATTTGCAGCACACAGAGGATGATGAGAAATTCGAGCCAAGCAACACACACACTCACAATTGGGGACAAGCAAGTCAGGCCCTGCCTTCCTTTACTGGTTCTCCTGCAGAGAGAACCTCTGAAAGACAGGAAGGACAGCCCCTATATTGCAGGAAGTTGCCAGCTCTCAGGCCACATGGGCTGAGTCTGATTTTTTGCTTGGGTTCACATTCTTGGGATGTCAAGTTAATTGACACTTCTGGACATTATTTTCTCCTTTTCAAACTGGGGGGAAAAAGTAGAACCCATTAGGATGAATTTGTCCTAGGACTTAAATAACTCTATATTTATAGACATAGATATACATTAGAAATGCACACACACACACACACACACACACACACACACACACAAAACCACTAGGAACAATCGCTCAGCATTCATGAATTCAATATTGTCAGCAACTTAATAGAACATAGCTACTGTGAATAATGAGAACCAACTGTGTATATTTTTATCTCATTCTTTCGTTAGGTACTGAATTTCCTTCTTGCTGAAATTTGTGCTTTATGGGTTTCAGTGTGTTCAATAATGGTAAACTGTCTTAACCTTTTTTATAATAAATTGATTTAATTGTATATTCTTTTGGAATAATAATTAGCTGGTATCAAATTTAACTTTAAGTGGGCAATTTGCATATGGGATCCCATTTTCTCCTGGCCTGATTGGGCTGGGAGAAAGCTGCTAGTTGGAGCCAACCTCCAGTGTAGGTCAGACATTCTTATTCTGGATTGTTTTGTAAATCATCCATCTTTGATATTTTGTAGTTATACTATAAAGTATGTATGCTTTGATATTTTATTTTCATTTTCATTTTTGCTTTTTTAGCATTTAGATTGCTACTAATTAGAGGGTTAATGAATTTATTTTTGAAAATTTGCTTAGCTTTGTTTCTTAAAATCTTGCTTGCTTTTCTATCAATTCTTCTCTTGTCTGCTGAGCCCAGAGGCGAAACTGGCCCACCGTCTACTATTGCAAATGAACTTTTGTTGGAGTGCAGCCATCTATTTGTTTTTTAATTTTCCATAGCTGTTTTGGAATTGAGGTGGCATAGAACTGAAGGTATCTGGCCTGTGACATTTGAAAATTTAGTTCTCTGGCTTTTTACAGAAAAACAAGTTACTTCAACCATGTGCCAGAGTTCCTCTTAAAGTTGTGTGAAAGCAATACTCATTACAAACATTCTAACTCATTCTTCCTATACTTTTTGAAGATTTGTTTTATTTTTTAACTGTGTGTGTGTGTGTTTGTCTGTCTGTAGAGGAGTATAGGTACTTGTGAAGGTGAAAAGAGGACACTGGATTCCCAGGAGTCTGAATCACAGGTGGTTGTGAGCACATTGTGGTTGGTAGGAATCAAACGTGGGTCATCTTCAAGGATAGTCTGAGCTTTTGACTGCTAAGCTATTTCCCTGTCCCTCTTCTTCATGTTTTTAAATTTTATTTCTTTTATTTTTTGAGATTATAATACAATTAAATCATTTCCTATTTCTCCTTCTTCGTTCTAAACCCTCCCTTATGCCCCGTCTTGCTCCTTTCCATGGACTCTTTTTTTCTGTATGGATTCTTGGTTTTCCAGTGTCTTTATTTACTTTAGGTTTTTCAGTATGAGGTTAACTGTTTACAATTAAAAATGTTAATGATATTTCCAGTGCTTAAATTGATTAACCAAGTACAGATTACTTATGATTCAACTTCTCTTTTCCCACTCAAAATAACTGCTACTTTCTTATAGATACAATTTCTTAGTTTTCTGTATCATCTAGTAGAACTCAAACTCCGTGAAGGCAATTATTTTTATCCTGATTTTTCCTACTGTATTCAACTAGGTTTGTGTCTGTGCATAGACATTTACTATATGTCCGAAATATTTGTTGAACACCCAGGACTCTAGATATAGTTATTATAGTATTATGCATAAGCTGCTCTAAAAGTTTTATGCCAACCAAAGTGAATTATTTCCAGTTTGTTAATTATTTTCCCTCAGGAGTAATAGTAAACTTAGGATTTGTGCATACCAAGAAAGAACTCTGCTCTTGCTACACTGGGAGGTTGTCATGTATGTAAGAGCACCATGTGTGTGCAGTGCTGAAGGAGGCCAGAAGGCAGCACCATGTCCCCTAGGACTGGAGTTACCATTGCCGTGAGTATTTCTTAGGAATCACAGATATCTCTCTCTGTCTTTTTTTTTTTTTTTACTTTGCCTTGGCATTCACGTTACTCTTTACCTCTCTTGCATCAAGTGTTTCTTTGTGTTGGACCATTTCCATTGCTGCCTAAACATGCTGTGATATTTGCCAACTTAGTAATACCCTCCTCTACCACAGCTGCCGGTAGTGTACAGTGTGCCGCAGGAAGGTTGGCTTGTGTTTCACGTCCATTGGTCTATTCACATTATGTTATTTTGCTTCACTAATGTGACCACACAGTTATGATCTTACAGAGATATGTACCTGAGAATCACAGGATAATTGCCAAACATTGCTTTATGCAATTTTTAAAAGCATTTGTTACAGTTTGTCATGTTTTCTGTCCTAAAACACTTTTGTTACTGTGACATAGTACTCAAGGAAAACCAAGAAGAAAGATTTATTTTGTTTCATTTGGGAACTGTGTTGAGTCAACATCTCATGGCAGAGGCAGTTTCAGAAGAAACCTGTTCAACACATGGCCATCAGGAGGCAAAGAGACTGACAGGAAGGCCAGGGTTCTAATATTCTTTTGAAGGGTACACCCCTAGTGAACCAGCTAGGTTCTACCACCTCCCCAAAGGAGCCATCATCATCTAGGGACATTTATAACAAAACCAGAGTGACTTTCTTTGCTTCCCAACCTTTCTTGTTATTTTCTCATCTTTTTTTCTCTCATTCCTGGGCCCGTATTTAAAAAATCTTCTTAAGTTTCTCAATATTTCAAAAACAATAAAATGGTTGTGCCTTGGGAGGATCATTCTTTTTTTTAATTTTTTCATTCTTACTCTTTTGAATTGATTTTGTTTATTTCTGTATATTTTTTATCTTGGTACAATAATTTACAATTCTAGCACAAACATTACTTTTTAGTGGAATGCAACATCTGCTCTTAGGTTTCCATTAGGTATTCCAATCTTTTTTTCTTTTTTCCTTCTAACTAAAGATCATGTCGCAAAGCTCAGGCTGACCTCAAATTTGTTAGCCTGCAAATCAGTATCTGAAGGGATAGGATGACAGATGTGCACCTCCATTATTGCCCCTGTGGTCTGTAGGTCTAAATAAAAAGTTTTTGTCTTAATGAGATTAATCAAAAATAAAAACAAATGACCCACTTCAAATACTCTGTAGTCACACTTGGGTTTTATTTCTAGGAGCTATCATGAACCTGTCAGAAAAATCTGATTACTCTGTCTTTAAATATCTGTCCAGTACCAGGTCATTTATTGCCCTTGCTGCAGCTCAAGGATGCTTCAGCCACAATATGCTCTCAGGGTGCCACTTCCTCTGTTCTTGGCTCTTGTATCTTGAACCCCTATGTCTCACTCTGCATGCACTTGCCAAAAAGGTCCTTTAAAAATGGAAGTAAATTTTATCCTTCCATGCATAACCTTCCAGCTGTTTATCACTTTATCATGATAAAACCCAAACAGTCCACTTCTGAGTGACTTGGTCCCAGCTGCCCTGCCAAAGCTTTACAGTTCTTGGTCCGGCTGCTTTTTTGCTTATTTGATGTTATTTTCTAATGTTTCACTCACCCATTAGTTTCCAAATCCACCACTCCAATTTTCTGGCATAAATTACACTTCTTGTTCCCATCCTCCCCCATTTGGGTTTCAGCAAGATGGAACAGGATGGTGTCACTGTAATGCAAAGTTACCTTAGGTTGATGTGAGATTCTTAAGAGACAGAAGCCAAAATGGATGGAAGGCAGTTACATAACCATTTCCATAAGAAGAAAAGATATTGTCACATGGCTTCTGCATAAGGTGTAATAACCCACTCTAAAAAAAATAAGGCCCCACATACCAGCATCTCCCACCCAGACCCAGGCGGGTTTCACTGCCTCCTGGAAGCTTTCAGCTGTGAGGCTATACTGTCTAAAACGGTCACCCAGTGATTGTCTTATGAATTTACAACTTCATCCCTTTCTTCATTGTTCAAGCTCTTGACATCTCCATTCTGACAGGAACTATTTGCCTCTCACCCTCACCTATTGCTTTTGGCCCCTGGTTAAACTTAACTATGTGTTTGGGGCACCTGACTGGTGGTGTCATTAACTTCACAGTTTCTGGTTCCAAAGATATAAGATTTTACATGATCAGCCCATCATCTTAACTCCCCTCAAAGCCCAGGAAATTTGAATGCATATATTTTTGCCTTCTGCTGTTAGAAAAAAATATATGGAAACACAAAAACCACTCATTTTCTCTTTGCTCTGGGTCTTAGCTTTTGTAACTCCCTCAGTCAGGAACACCCACCCCAAATAGCCTTATGGTCATGCTCCCTATCCTACCTCTAAGGGACACCTTCCCTAAGAGGCGCTCCTAGTGACATGTCTAAAAAGACATCTGACCTCTTTTCTCTTTCCCCTGCCCTCTCTGCCTCCTGGCAGCTTTCAGTTGTGAAAACTACCAGAAGCTTTAAATTGTCTCTTGGGCCCTTGAGATTGCATCTTTATTTGTGTGTGGATTAACTCTCTCCCAGAGTACAAGTTCCATCACAGCACAGCTTTCTGTGTTGTTCATTGAAATCCAAATATTTGGCAAATAGCTAAACAAACATTTATTGAGTAAATAGATGACTCCAGTCTACAAGTGTCTTCCTGTTCTAAAGAGAATCTGTGCCTTAAATAGCTGTGCTACAGAGCACATTGGAGAAATTGTTTCTCATTTTATGCTACATATTACATAAAAGAAATTGTTTTTAAACCTAAAAGTTAATTTCATGAGTTAGCAGTCAGCTACAAATCAATGGTAACAATGTAAATATAATTGCTAAACTCCTTTTAACCAAAAGGAATTGTCTTAAATGCTTAATGACACCATTAATAATTCGATGCCTTCGTAGGAATGGCGTGTCTTTAAATCAGGAAAATTAAGTCTCACTACAGCTATGCACGGAATTATTCAGTTATTATTATTTTTGGCTTACTTATTGCAGTGTGTGTGCATAGGTGTGTGTTTTGTGAATATGTGTGTGCTTGTGTACACACGTGCGTGCATGTGGGTTAGTATGTGTACATGTGCATGTGATGCTAAAGGGCAAGCGCAGGTATCATTCCTCAGTAGCTGTCACCTGGCAGAGCTACCTTGACACATAGTATCTTGTTTAATTATTCCTTCTGTTTGAAAACCTTCTCTCTAATGGGAGTGGGAATGGATATGTCTGCAAGGTTGTGGTGGATAGAAAACAGATGTAGGAGGGAGAAAGCTGTGGGATCACAGTGGTAGGGCAACCTGTCGGTAGCACATCTGGCACACACACACACACACACACACACACACACACACACACACACACACCACTTCTCAAAGATGATATGTTTTAATCCTGAGTAACTAACAAGGTGAATCTTGTACTGGAATACTGTATCAAAACAGGAGCAGTTAGTATTGGAGGTAGAGTTGGGTTTTTTTCAACTGTTCCTCTATACAAAAACCTGGTAGTTTTCTTGAAACGTATGTTTTACTTCTAGTTCTTCAAGGTCCAGCTGATTTTAAAAACAGAGACACAGTAAGAGTAACCAAATATTTATACTGAGAGTATAAATAAATTCTAATTTCCCCATACACTTGCTAAGGCAGTCTGTAGGCTAACAGAGACTGTCATTTTGCTGACTGTATTCCATAGCTATTACTACTGCTAGTCCAGGTAAACATACCCTTGTTTACTTATGCATAAAAATGATATTGCAAGTAACCTCAAAGATAATTAGTGTGATCATTAAGTAAATAGCTGAATTAAGTATGTAAAACAAAACAGGAGATGGTGACCCATGCCTTTAATTCCTACCCTTGGGAGGCAAAGGAAGGCAGTTCTATGTGAGCTCAAGCCTAGTTTTGTCTACATAGTAAGTTCCAGGCCAGAAAGGCATATACAGTGACATCTTGTCCCAAAAAAATTATTCTAAAGCACTGTTTGTTATGACAAATATCCAGAGGTGTTGAAGTTTTGTTATGATTCATTTTTCTATTAAATGAGGCTGCAGATTAATGGAGATGAGAAACAAAGAATTTTAAAATGCCACAAAAGAATGTTAACTAAATTCAAAGCCACCTGGCATGTAACTAAAGGAGCAATCCTTTTTTTTTTTAATAGCAATTTGTGAAGAATATTCATCTTTTTTTCCTTTTCAATTAACAGCTTCCTCAAGGAAATCACCAGTTCCAAAAACATCTATTTGTCCCAGAATTACTCTATTACTTGGACAAATATGACAAGGAGAAATGCAGCTTGGAATTGAAACATCTTTTTCAGATGTTCATTTTCATTTTATTTTATGTGCATGGGTGTTTGGCCTGAATATGTATCTGTGCACCAAATGTGCAGTGTCCACAGAGGCCAGCAGAGGTCATCAGATCCCCTGGTCCTGGAATCACAGATGGATGTGAGCAGCCATGTGGTGCTGAGCATTGAAACCTTATCCCAGGGAAAAACAGCCAGTCTGGAGAGGAAATTTTCAATAAGCTTTAATAAATAGATATAAAAGGATACTTGACATGTTCTAATCATGAACTGCTTTTGAATCTCTGTATTATTACAAGAATAATTAATGAGGCAAAGGTCTTGCAAATGCTACCTGTGTTGAAAACAAATGGCATCTCCATTACAAAAACTTATTTTGGGGGTCTGATGATTCAGTCATGGAAATTGTCTTGAGGCTGAAAGCTGGCATGTGCTGTGTTCATTCGAGAAAGGGTTTCTCATTATTTAGAAAATTTCACTGTTATACTCTGAGAAGCAGGAAAATCATTAGGTTTATATATCTAATTTATTAAAGTCTAATGGAAAATAGAGTGTTATTGCAATGGAAATATTTTTGTTTTAAAAGTTATGATTAAATATTAAGGGCTGCAATGTAACACATGTGTATAAGCTTAATGGAAATTCTAAATTATAATTAACTTGGCAAAAGCATGTTTTGGCAGATAGAAAATCTGAAGGGCAAACAAGACAAGTGGCAGTAGTCACCAATTGGGCTGACACACCATGGGGCTTCATTAGGGATAATAACTGCAGATTCCTCTTGTAAAATTTATAACCTTTAAGTATGATAATGAGAATTAGTCTCAGATTCAAAAGAGAGAAAATGACTGGGAATGTATTTGCTGATATGGAAACTTAGCTTTTGATGAGTCTGAGTTAGAAAATATGTGTGCTGAGAAAAAAAGTTACAGTTTAAGCTGAATAATGCTGATTAACACAGTAGACTATTTTAGTATAATATATTGTTGGAATTATAAACTAAAATTTCTGAAAAATATAGAAATTGAATTTTATGTCTGTTCACCTTGATTTTATATATATATATGTTATATATATCACATGTATAAATATGTATATATCATATATATATATACATGTACATATATATTCAGAGAGAGAGAAGGGAGAAAAGAGAGGAGTGTGTGTGTGTGGGTGAGTGAGTTCTCCAATCATTTAAATGACAAGTGTAACTTTATTTTATTGGTCACTTGAACATCAATTCTGACCAGTGGTTTTATAACTGTACCTGATTGATTAAGATTAGACTAAGATATTCTCATCTTTTTTCCTATCATTTGTGATCACTCATCTCAGAGTACTTGCAAAACTCCCCTCCCCACATGTAGTGCCATCAAAGAAAATGATATGTCTTCTGTCCTGTGTGGCTCGGCACGGCATCTAGTGTCACAGACACTTGGACTGTGGATTCTGAAACCAGGCAGCTTTTCTAAATGACCCTACCATCTCAGGAGTCCTCTATCTCTCTCCAGGTGTGCAGCAGGCATGACAAAGCTCCTACTGTGCTTGGCCCCTTTCTATGTCCTGGAGAGGCTTAACCATGGAGAGAGGCTACATGAGTCCTTCAGATGGAAGCATTTTGTTGTCATTCTTACTGTATTGTGCTGGGTCGAAACACCTTCCTCTGAGTGTTGGCATCTTCCTAGGTTTTGACTAGAAAGAAATGCTCACGCACCTTTTGCTTTTAGGTTCTTTCCCTACACTTCTGCTGTTTCTTGAAGTCCTCATCCTAAGTTTTGGTTACATTTGGTTAAGAAGATTCAGGCCATTTTAATTCACCTTTACCCAGAAGGATTCATGGGTGGTTCTACACATATGAGAGTAAGTAATCTATCCAGAATTTAAGGATATTTTGAAGTCTTGACTGAAATGATACTGATCTCTACAAACCCCAAAATGGTACCAGCATATAGCAGGCAAAGAGAGGTCTGTGAAAATGGAAAGTATTGGGTGAATCCCCAAGAACTTGCTTCTCTGATGGATGTGCGAGGTGCTGTTAACACTGCAGAGTGGTGTAGTGCATCTAAGCTCCCTACATCTGGACCCTCTCAGACCTTAGAGTTAGCTTTTCTGCAGTTGGCAGCTTTCTCTGATATTTTCCCACGCCCATCTGCTCTCACTCTGTACAGAATACCTTTGCTAGATTTGTGCAATGCAATCACTTTACTGTTTCTTTTCTATTCATCACTATTCTCCTTTTTAACAGCATGATAAGCTTTTGTTACATCTTTAATCAAAATCTGTTATCAAAAGGGTGGTATTAGGTACAACAGCATAGATGAGGGGGGGGGGACCACTAATTGTTTAGTTCTTTTTTCCGTTAATTAATTTATTCACTTTACATCCTGATCCCAGCCCTCTCCTCCTCTCCTTCCAGTCCCACCTTCTCACCCCCACTCCCCCACTTCCTCCTCTCCTTCTCCACAAAACCTCATGGGACAGCACATGCTGGAGAAGATGTGGAACAAGGGTAACACTCCTCCATTGCTGGAGGGAGTGCAAGCTTGTACAACTACTTTGGGAATCTATTTGGTGGTTTCTCAGAAAATTGAGAATAGTTCTACCTTAAGGCCTAGCTAGGCCACTCCTGGGCATATACCGAAAGGGTGCTCCACTATACCACAAGGGTACTTGGTCAACTATGTTCATAGCAGCTTTATTCATAATAGCCAGAAACTGGAAGCAACCTAAATTTCCCTCAACCAAAGAATGAATTTTTTTAAAGTGCTACATTTATACAATGGAATACTACTCAACTATTAAAAATAAGAACATCTTGAAATTTTCAGGCAAATGGATACCACTAGAAAATGTCATACTGAATGAGGTAACCCAGACTCAGAAAAACATGCATAATTTGTATTCACTTATAAGTGTATTTAGTCATAAAGTGGATAACCAGGCTTCAATCTGGAGACCCAAATAAGCTAAGGAACAAGGAGGATGCTTGAATCTCACTCAGAAGGAAAAGTAAAATAGACACTGGAAGTGGATGGAGGGAGCTGAGTGGAGAGGGGGTGAGGAGTCACTACTCTCTTACTGTGGCAAAGGAAACAACAAAGGTAACTTAAGAGAGGAAGGATTTATTTTGACACGTCATTGAAGAAAGGATTCAGTACATCTGACAAGGAAAAAAAAAACATGCAAGAAGAAACAGGAGGCAGCTGGTCACATAGTGGTTGAATCTGATGTCCAACTCAGCTTCTTTCTCAGTCTGGAACTCCAACCTATGGGACAATGCTGTAACAATTAACAAGTGTCTTCCCTGTTCATCTGAACCTTTCAGAAAACCCTCTTGTGGATCCACTTAGAAGTGTGTTTCCCTGAAGATTATAAATCCAGAACAGTTCAAATGACATTTATCTACCACATTATTCCTTAGCAGGAACCCCACCTATTGAAAAGGATATTATATTCTTACTCTTTCTCACCTACTCCTATGATTGTCATGACTATTTTGATTTGCTGCTGTCTTGGAAACCAATAACCCATCAGCTATCTGACAGTAATGATCATTCATACATTCCTACAAAATAGACTGAGTAAAATCTTGTGAAATGTGCTGACTTGAGTCGCAGTTGGGTTTGAATATCACTCCATTCATTACCAACTGTGTGGCTCTGGGCAATTTATGTGATCCAAGTAACAATGGCTAAGAAAATGAGGCAAAGACTATTCATCAAAGAGATCTGAGGACAGGAAAGTGCCCTGCCTGATTTATGACAGTGATCAGGAAATTGATAGTTGTGGGGACTGCTGTGGCTATTGCTCAAAGCCTTTCCAGGAAAGTGAAGCAGATGCGAATAAACTTGGAAATTAGCAAGTAGCCTTCCTCACCCGTCTTTGCAATAGCAAAGCTAAGAGCCTTTCTATTTTCATTTACTGCTTTATCATCTTGATTGAAAGACAGTTCAGGAGATTTGCTTGTGACATGTGTGTGTTAAATATCTATTGATCTACAGTATGGTTGCTTGAGAATTTTGTACACACATACAATGTGCTTTGATCAAGTGTAACCCACAGTCCCTCCATTCCAACCTCTCCCCACTCCTTCACCCACTATTTTCTCCTAACTTTAAGGGTTTTCTTGTGGCGTTTTATTCTTTCCCATTGAGTCCACCCAGTGCTGCCTGTATGTGCCTTTTGGTGGAGAATTCCAGGCTCTCAGTGACCTCTTTCTTGAAGAAAACTGACTCCCTTGCTGGGCAGCTGACAATTACCAGTAGCTCTTCACCTCGGGCAGAGCTTCAGGAGCCCTTCTCCCACCCACCCCGAGCTGTTATCTGGCTGGATCTTGCACCTGTTTCAGGGGCACACTTAGGTAGTGTATGATGATGGTGCAGAGAAAGGAAAATGAAAAATATGTTTTTAAATTACTGTTTTGGATTGATGAAAGTTTTATATGAGAATGCTAAGTTTCTACTTCTTGAGAGAGTAAGGAATAATTGAAAAATGCAAATACTGTAAAATATGAGGAAACTTGTAGTGTTAATGGGATATGTATGCATGAGGAGATGAGACAGAAAATCTGGCATTCATAATAAGTCAGCTTTGTGTATTGCTTTGTGTATATTAGCTACTTCGTTACTTTTCTCTTTGCTGTGGCAAAATGCTTAACAAAGGAACTTAAGGCAGGTTTGTTCTGGCTCATAGTTTGAGATTATATTTCACATGCCCAGAAAGGCGTGGAAGCTGGAGCTGGAAGAAACTGTTCGTATCATATCTGCAGTCAGGAAGCAAAGAAAGATGAAAACAGATATTCAGCTCACTGTCTCTTTTTTATGCAGTCGGGGATCCCAGCCCAAGGAATGGGTTGCCTGCATTTAGAGCAGGTTTTCCACCTCAGACTATTAACCTAATATAGAAGCTCTGTTATAGTCACACCCTGACATGAAGACTTACCTGGTCAGTGCTCTGACTCTCATGTCTTACACAGAATTTACACTAATATCAGGCTTAAGCAGTGGGCTCTGACTTCCTACATGCCTTGGCATTCCTCTCCCTCCACCATGGAAATTTATTTTTAAATAATTCTTTTACTTAGCACACAGAATAATGGGTTTCCTTATGATATATACATATATGTTGTACTTCACTCATATTCTCCCACCACTACCCTACCCTGGCTACCTTCCCCAACCTTGATGTTCCCTCATCTCCACACAATAGTATTCTCTTTGGTACATTCTCTCTCTCTTTCTCTCTCCCTTTCTCTCGGGACACACACACACACACACAGAGAGAGAGAGAGAGAGAGAGAGAGAGAGAGAGAGAGAGAGAGAGA
>CAJQZJ010032044.1:739041-756306 GCA_907164525.1 Lophiomys imhausi | reverse complement strand
AGAGAGAGAGAGAGAGAGAGAGAGAGAGAGAGAGAGAGAGAGAGAGACATTATCATCAGTAAACAGTTTCATGGAGCCATATATATTTATATGTCCTTTTAACACAGTATAATTTGATATCTTCAAAAGAATAATGGAACACAGTAAAATTCACTTTACTATAATAGTCTGAGCATGTCATCTGGTAGAGGTTTCCTCTAATTCAGGGAGAAAGTCACCATAACTGTGCTATTAAAAGCATGGTGCTTTTTATGAAAGGAACTGAACTAATCACATATAAATCATATTCTTTCATTCAGTATTTATTAAAAGCAGTTCAAAGTTTGAGGCTATTTTCTGATGAAGTGTTGAATAGGTCAACAAAACAAATGTGTCAGGCGCAGACTCAACAGCTTGTGGTAAAGAGATGGTGAGTGTTAGGTGGAGGATGGAAGGGGACAGTCACCTTCCTGGATAGATGACTGCAAGTTACAGAAGGTGACAGCAGAAACCTTTGGGATTGCAGTGGCATGCTTTAATACCCAAACAGAACTAAAGTAGGTTCCAAATTATATATCATTTATGAAGAGATGAAATGGTCTAATTTGAAATCTTTTAAATCATATGTTAGTATAGCACATTGGTATAGTATAGTATAGCACAATACTCTATTACAGGTTCTTTGTAGATATTTGTCAACATCTACAAAGGATTATTTTCAAAATTAAAATGTAATAATTTGTTATGATAACTTAGTTTTTCGTAAGCACATGCTAGAGGATATTTGCCCAAAATAGCAAATTACTTTTTAAATATTGATATCATATCACACGTATGAAACTGGATAGTTCTGTCCATCTTTTGATGATCTGTATAGTCTGTCATAAAAGGCAAACTTTCAATAAAGAAGATGCTACACAGCATTCTCTCAGGCAGATGTAGGATGCATTGAGGTAACCTAACAAATAGCTGCACATAACTCTGAGGTCAACTTAAAAAGGAGTCCAGAGGCTCTAACTAGATCCAATGCTTGAGATATCTAAGCATTGTCAGGACATAGAGAACAGATGGTTGAGTGTGTTTGTTTATTTGTTTCCGAGACAGGTTCTTATGGATCTCAGGCTAGCCCTTTATCTCAACCTTTATCCTAGGATGACATTGGGTTTGTGATCTTTCTGGCTCAGCATCAGGACTTCGAGGAGTACAGGCTTGTGCCACTCAGCATGATTTATTCTTTATATAAATATGACTTAAGTACTCACCAACAAGGCTAATCAACTAGAAAGTAAATGGATGAAGCGTGTTTCCTACTGACAAAAATGTGCGTGTATTAAACTCATGTCTTCCCGAGCCCTCACACACTACTACTTGAAGCACACCATTAAGGGTTGGTCTGCTAACTAGAAGTTTTAGTTCTTTGAAAATACGTTTTTTTCTTTCTTTCCTTTCATTCTTGGTAGTTTTGTACAGAATGTGTCTTTTTATTCCTTCTATGTCCTATTATTTTATTGTGCTACTCTTTATCTTTCATTGTTGACATGAAATAATCTGCTCCTTATGCTTGCTCTAACTTTTTCTATAATCTGCTTTCCTACTTGACATAGAGACTGCCTTGTCTATGTAGGAGAAGAAGAGTACTGAAAAGAGGAATACTGAAGGAGGGCAGAAGGGAGGGAGGAGAGGAGGGGAGGAGGGAGGGAGGGGAGGGGATGGAGGAATTGGCCAGGAGGGGAGGAGGGAGGAAACTATGTTGGAGAGGTAACTTGAAAAAACAAATTGATTTAAAAAAGGGTAACTAAGCTTAAAACATATAATAAAAATAAAATATAAAAATTTCAAAAGATAATTTACCAAAGGCATACTTGCCTTATTGACATGAAAGGAAAAATGGTCTCAAGTTAGAATGCTAGACTGCAGGTTGCCTCATAGCTCACACACTCTTGGTTATCAGCCTATAATTTTTCTCTTATATATAAAGGATATTTTCACTGTTTGGTATTAAAAAGGCAGTTAAGAGGCTTAAAAAGTCTTAAGTAAATTAAGGGTTACTACTGTTCAACCTAGTTTTTTAAACCTCTAAGAGTTGAAGTAATTTGGAGCTAAGATAAAATATTTGAGAAGCATGGTGTTAGCCCATACCTTTAACTCCAGCAGAAATAGGAGAATCACTATAGAGTTAGTTGTCTTTTAAATTCTAGAATTACAATGAACAGGATGGAGATGGTTCACAGCTTTAATCTCATCACTTGAAAGGCATGCACTTCTAATCCCAACAGTTGGGAAGCACATGCCTTTGATCTCAATACTTGGAAGGCAGAGACAGGCACATAGGATTTGCAATGATTTAAGTTTAAAAGCTGCTCGAAAAAGGGATGCTAAAACTCAAAGTGAATTTTCCTTTGTGATCTCAAAATATATACATTTAAAGGTATGTTTAGTTCCAATTTATCAAAATAATTTTTAAAATCTCAATTGAAATATAATACTTTTTATATTGTAAAAAAACAAAACAAAAACAAAAAACCGAAAACAATTTGCTCTAGGAAAGATATTACCTGACCCCCCCCCCCCCAAGAAAAAAAGTAGTGCCGCAGAGTTAGGATTAGGGCAGGGCTCTGCTCTTATCTTTCCATGAGCTTAAAAGTGTCCATCTAAGGAGTCTGGGAACAACTGGACAATTGCAACTTCTGAAGAAAAGTGACCAGACACCAAAAAAGACAAGTAGCCCAGATGATCCAGCCTCACAGACTTCCTCAATAGCTGTTTCCTCAAAAGTCTACAACTAGAGCAATTCAAAATGGCTAACTAAGAAGGTTCAGCCCCATAGACTGTTCCAGCCAGGATTTCAGTAAAGCCATGAAGTTCATCCTCTGACTCCAAACTTCTTAGGACATTTAAATACCTGAGCACAAAAGGAGTGAACATCAAATGTTACTCTTAACTTGCTTAACCATTTCTCTATTCTTATTTGGGCTTCCAAACAGGTTCTCTACATCCCAAATCAGCAGGAAGTAATTTTAAGAGAGTGACGTCTCATTCCCAGAAGGTGAGGTGGGTGACCCCCCCCCCTTCAGTCATTAGATGGGTTATAGATGTTTGTTGTTATTTAGGGGGATTGGTTAAAAGTTGTTAAATGGTCTTCTTAAATAGGGTTTGGAGGTTAGACTCAGGGATTTCTCTCCTTTCCTTTTCTCTATCCTTCTTTATTTCCTCTGTAAGGGGGAAAAGACTTGAAAAATGGGATATAGACATAATATAGGAATGATAAAGAAAAAAGGATAGAGTATTGAATATGCTCTTATATCTTTGTATATTGATACAAAATTAAGATTATATTTGGCTACATCAGAATTGATCTTTGCATATTGATACAAAACTATGGTTAACTCTTTTTAAGGTATTGTACCTATGTAATGCTTAAAAACGCAATGTGAAGTTTTGGCCTTTTGATAGCAACTGTCACAAGTTGCTTAGGATAATTAAGAAATGCAAACTAATAGTCATTCAAACATGTCATTTTGTTAGGTACTAGTGTAATTTATCACAGATGTTTTCTAAGTTAATCAGAAATCAAATTGCTAAGAGACAAGCAAAATTCACTTATCCAAATATATGGAGATAGATTGGTGGTCTTCAAAACCCTCAAGAAATTTGTAGAACATGGCATTCAAAGATGTTTTCTTAACTCAAGATTTTTTTGATATGGAGTCATGTCAGCTCCTGTCAGCACCCCTCAATTCTACTCCAAGTAGATGATGAGCATCAAAGAATCTCCATTTGGAGATGGTTGCATTAGTAACAAGCCCTTGCTTCAACTCTAGACAGAATGCTGTCCAAAAAGGACAAAATTTGGAAGCAGGTAAGTCAACAGCCTAGCTCTGTCAAGTCAGGGTAGGCAAGTCCTTCATAGTTCCTGCTTTACAATTAATGTCTGTCAGAGATACTGAGCCAAAAGGTGAAGATAGATGTTGTAATGTATTGAGAGAAATTGAGGACTGTCCAGGCAGCCAGTTTCCTGTCATTTCTTAGTTTTGGAAGCTTCTGGCTCTGCACTTCCTGTTTATTCAGATATATTTTTTCCTTCTGAGGTCTCTGATGTGCTTGAAGACTAGATAGTTATAGTTTCACACTAAAAATTTAAGTTGTTTAGGAATTAAAAGGATGTTCTAGGTCTAAGAAGATGTTTAAGTTGGTAATGCAAGTTATGATGGAAACTGAGTTAGGTATAGAACTTAAAACTCATGGAGATAGATAATAGAATGTTAATATCAGTTGTCAAATATGTATGGACTGGACATTGGGAATGTATGTTATACTTATTAATTTTCATAATTGTGGCCTAATTATTCTTAATGTTTTTATTGTATTTATTGTTATGAGAAAAAGAGTCTTTTATTGGACTAAAAGATGGAGATGTTGGGGGAAAAGATATACCATAAATTTAAAAAAAAAGCAGATATGAGGGTGAGGGGGAAGAGGTAGGAGGGTGGGACCAGGAGGGGGAGGAGGAAGGGGACTACGATTGAGATGCAACTTGAAAAAAATAAATGTACAGTATTATATATATATTTCCTGTACACACTTTATGTTCATGCTTGAGATCTTTATAACAAAAGGCAGGTTAAAAGAGAAAAATATTATTAAATGAGATTTCAGAACTGAAGATACAAAGGTTCAGTCTGCTTTACTTGTTGTTCCTGTTCCGCTGAGGAGTGCAAACAGAGGTGGCAGCCAGCTTATGCTCTGTGGTAATGGGCTGAGGGATATAGCAAAGCCTGATCCTCTCCTTCTTCTTCTTTGGTCTTTATTGAAGAGGATACTGTTCACATGAAGGTCTGAGGACAAGATTCAGGATTGGTAAGAAAATCCATCCTTAGAGTTATGACCTGCTTCAGGAGCAGAGGGTAAGACCCAGGTGATCTTTCTTTTGTTATTTTCTCAAAGCCTTTCACTTAAGATTAAGGGTTCTCTCAAAGGAAGGCTCATGCATGTTAGGCAGGCACTACCAGCTGGGAGATATCTCCAGTCTCTAATTAATTAGAAGTTTGGCAGCAGTGAATTTTCTAGTAGATGATAAAGTTCTATTTTATGATAAACATATAGATATTTTAATATATTCACTTAGACATTTTGAATTCTCCCAAATATACTTCTACTGAGGTACACATGATTCACACAGTTTAAAATTTAGTATTGTATTAAAGACTGATACTATATTGCCAACAAGTCAATTTAAGTAGCGAATGCAAGAAGATTGGAAAATGGAGACTCTATTTTGGAATGCTTCTGTACATCTTAACTGAAGAATGAGATCCCTGTAGGCTTGCTGGTCCTTGCACTTTTGTCATGATGCTGGCTTCCCGTCAGAAAGCATGACCATTTGAACGGCTTGTGAGAACAGTAGTTTGTGCTGATTAACCTTGGCAGGCAAGTTCCCTGCTTCCATTGTTGTTCAGAGACTGTTATCCTGGTGAGAAGAATCTTTATCCATGGCCTATCATTTTTACCATCTTGTTTACAGACTCATGTTTGGCTTCATTCAAGCAAGCAGTTGGTGAGAAGTGTTAAGACCCAAGCACCTTCCTTTGAAGCCTGTTTCATGATATATTTGTACATATACTGGGGGAAAAGGTAGAAAACTTAGATAAACACAGTTTATATCTCTTAATGTTTTGTGAGAAAAACCAACACTTCAAAAACATTTTCTTAGAAACAAACCTTTATACTTGACAATGAATCAATCCCCTCCCCTACTTCCATCTGACACAGAAAGTGGAATGAATTAGCTAATGAATTATTGAATTCAGCTTCCTCTCTCCTCTAACAGTTAATTGTGCTCTATCAGTACTAACAGTACAAAATCACCTTAAATTAACAACTAAACTGAACCGGACACACACACCGACCAGTTTTCTGGTCTCAGTGTCCCAGGCACAAGAGACCCAGTGCTGAGAGCTCCTATGTGGGGAGTGGTCACAAAACAAGATACATGCCCGCAAATCTCAGTGATGACAGAACCAAGGTCCAAACGTCTTCCAGGATGTTTAATCAAGTATGACATGCTGCCTGTCTTATGATATCTTGTAGTAGGAATGGTCCGTGCCCCATCCCCATTTGCTTTTCAGTGAAGAAGAAAGGTGTTCCGCCAAGCAGGGTAAAATAGAAATGGACAACGAGCGGTTCCTTGTGCAAGGCCGCTGGTCCAGGGTCTCAGGTGACAAAGAGAAGGTCAATGGATGGGTGGGGAGAGGGAAAACTGGGCAAGGCAGAGGGGATGGGGAGAAGAGACAGACAAGCCAAAAGGGTGGAGAGGCCTATGGGAGTAGGGAGCCTGGACTGGAGGAGAGGCCTGGGTGGCGCGAGCCACTAACGGACGCCATACCAGACAAACGAGAGCTAGCATAAAGCGTGAGTAGGGTTTGCGAGGCCTGCGTGGCCCTCATCATGGACTGTCTAATGCCTTCTGCACAATAGGGTGGCAGCAGTGGCCCTGGGTCCCTACCTCCTATGGATGCTCTGTCCCCTCCTTGACGGCCAAATATCCTGTGTCTGGAGCAGAATGGGATCAGGAGTTTTAAAGCTATTTTATCCCATTCACTTGCAAGACTGCCTGGTGGTGGTTCATATGTTATTCTTTTGAGTTGCTAAAGGTTTCTTTTGAAAATGGGTTTGTTTTGTTTTAATTAAAAAAAAAATGGTCACATTGAACTCCATATTGAGTAGCTTCTTTGGGAAAAGTTGGGAATTTTCTACTTCCCTATTTACTCTAAATCAGCAAAAATGAAATGGTCCCACAGCCACCATCATACCCAGCACACAGCCATCTCCTGACATCAAGTCAGAGCAAGTGACCATTGCTCCCTTGATGTCCTTCCTCTGCAGAGGAATTTTGTGAACTGGCTGGGTAGCTTCCAATTCCTGCTGATCACAGCATGCTCTGACGTTGATTTCTTTTGGCCTATTGACCCACATAGAATGTTCTTGCTGACATTCATGAATCTTGTTAATTCCTCCTGTTTTTTTTTTTTTTTTTGACCTAATGAGGAAATAGGATTTGAGTCACCACTCACATGTGTAAGAACTGAGAGAAATAGACAGCTTAGCCTCAAAACACATTCAGCAATTGAAACAGCAATTTAGCTGTTTATATGAGGCTAGTCCATTTTATCTTGAATATGCAATACTCCCATTTTAATATTCAGTTTTAGGACTTCTTTGTGAACCATATCAGGATAATTCTCAGATCTGTCAGAGATGTGACAGAGACTTAACTGAGCTGATGGATGGCCCTCAGAGGCCTGCTGGCTTTTCTACTCTCCCCACAACCTGTGCACATCCTTCTTTCTGTTCCCCTTTGAATATAGAAGGCTTCCTTCTATATTCCTCTAACAGGAATTACTCTAACAGGCTAGTGATTTCTAAGGGATCTGGATTCATCCCCAGCTTTGTACCTGAACAGAATCCCTAGACACAAGCCAGATGGTTCTCTTTGTCCCAGGGAATTCATCCACCGTTTTTAGAGCATTCTTGTGTATGTGCTGCTGAGTGTAAGTGGAGTCCTGAGGATAGAGTAAGATGAGAATTTTCTTTGAAATGTGTGTGTGTGTGTGTGTGTGTGTGTGTGTGTGTGTGTGTACATATGATTGTTTTTCAGGCTCCAATGGGACAGTTTGAAAAGAGTTCTTCATTAAAATAAAATAAAAACAGTAACTTCTTTACCCATTCTTTTTCCTAAGCAGATGGGACTGAAAGTTACTGAGAATGTTCACTGTTAAAACTCTAGACTCTGGAGTTCACAGAAAATGAAAAAGAGGAAGATAGATGATGACTAAGGGAAAAGAGAACAAGCAACTGGAATATATGAAACAGTTGAAGATCGTGTATTCATTGTAGACAGAAATATAGTGAGAGAGTTGATTTGATAGTGTTGTAATCAATAGGGATATGCCTGAGAGGAAAACTGCATGTCTACGAACAGATTCTGGGTGCATCTGGCCTCTAATGGCCATGGTGTTCTGGAGTCGAATGTCTGCGCAATAATGCCAGTAAGAAGACATGTAGGATAGTATCAATTAATTTATGTATTTATTTTATTTATTTATTAATAAACAAGGCTTTGCTATATAGTGCAGGCTGGTCTTGAATTTGTAACCCCCCCCCCACTTCAATCTATCATGTGTTAAAATTGCAGGTGTGTGCCAACACACCAGGTTGTTCACCATTTTAAATTAATATTGAACTCTTTTTTTTTAAATACTTTATTTTTTTTTCTTCAAGTTACATCTCAGTCACAAACCCTTCCCTATTCCCCCTTCCTATCCTGCCCTTCCACCCTCTTCCCCCCAGCAGCTTCCCCTTTCAGTCCAACAGATGGTTCCTTCTCTTATAACAGTAAATACTATACAAAACAGTAGATATAAATATGCCACATTTATGAGAGTTAAATGGCCCAGTATACCTTCCCAATGTCCACTTTACACATATTTGGCCCCTGACTTTAACATTCTACTATCTAACCATCTCCATGAGTTTAAAGGTCTATATCTGACTCAACATTCATACTAACTTGCAACACAATTTTAAGAGTATCTTCTTAGATCTATAACACCCTCTTGATTCCTAAACAACTCAAAATTTAACTATGAGACCCTAGCTGTCTATTCTTCAACCACCTCAGAGGCCTGAGAGGGATAAATATATCTGCTTATATAGGAAGTGCAGGGCCTGCAGCTTCCAAAACTAAGAAATGACATACCAGTGACTGCCTGGACAGTTCCCATTTTCTCTCCATACATTCCTGCATCAGTCTTCAGCCTTTGGGTCCTGTTTCTCTGACAGACATTTGTTGTAGAGCAGGGATTATGAAGGATTTACCTACCCTGTCTTGGCAGAGCTAGGCTGTCGACTTCCCTGCTACCAAGTTTTGTCCTTTTTGGACAGCATTCTGTCTGCAGTTGGTGCAAGGAGTTTTTTCATTTCAAGAGATAGGCTTGCCACTAATTCAACCATCTCACACTGGAGATTCTTCGATGCTTATCTTCTACTTGGAGTAGAATAGGGAGTGCTGTCAGGAGCTGATATGTCTCGATATCAAAAAAAAAAAGAAAATCTTAATTTAAGATAACATCTTTGAATGCCATATTCTGCAGATCTCTTGGGGTGTTTGAAGATGCCCTATCCATCTCTTGTATTTAGATAAGCAAATGTTGCTTGTCTCTTAAGGATTACATCGGTATTGATCTTTGTATATTGATACAAAATTAAGATTATAGTTGGCCACAATGGTATTGACCCTTGCATATGGACGTAATAGTAAGATTATATTGGGCTACATAGGCATTGATCTTGGTATATTGATACATAATTAAGAGTATATTTAACCACAATTGAATAGATCTTTGTATATTGATACAAAATTAAAGGTAACGCTTCCTAATGGTATCATACCTAGAGATACTTAAAAATAAAATGTGAAGCTCTGGCCTCTTGATACCAACCGTCTAAAACTGTCTAGGATAGTTAAGTAAAACAAACTCCTAGTCATGTAAACATGTCACTTTGTTAGCTACTATGACAGTCTATCACAGATATTCTCTAAACTACTCAGTAATATTGAACTCTTTTAATTGGCTTTTTCTTTCTTTTTTTTCATGTGGTAATTTTATTTATTTATTTAATTTATTTTTCATTTCTTCAAGTTACATCTCAATCACAATCCCCTCCCTACTCCCCCCTCCAGCCCCATCCTCCCACCCTCTTCCCCGTCAACCCCCCATCCTCTTCCCTTTTTTTTTTAAGTTTAAGGTATATCTTTTTCCCCCCAATAGCTCCCCCTTTCAGTCCAACAAATGGTTCTTTCTCTTATAACAATAAATACAATACAAAACAAAGAAATAAATAGGCCACAATTATGAGAGTTATATAACTTAACATACATTCCCAATGTCCAGTCCATATGTATTTGGCACCTGACTTTAACATTCTACTATCTAACCATCTCCATGAGTTTACTTTTGAGTTGTTTAGGAATCAAGAGGGTGTTCTGGATCTAAGAAGATGTAATTGGTTTTTTCTTACAATGTATTTTAATTGTATTATTTTTCTTTCCCCAGCTCACCCCAGTTCCTTCCTATCTCTCTACCCACCCAGCTTCATATTTTCCCAGAAAAACTAGACAAATAAAAACCGAGAGGACAAGAAGTACTGAACAAAAGACAACAAAAAGTGCATACAAAATACCATGGAGTTCATTTGTTTCGATCAACTACTTTTGAGCATGAGGTCTGCCCTGGAGTGTGGCTGATGTTCCCAGTGACATTCCATTAGAGAAAAATGATGAATTTTTCTCTACCAGAAGGTGTCATGCTGCAAGTAGCTTCTTGGTTATGTGTGGGGCTTGGTGCCCACTACCTCTTCTTTGTGCTTGGATTTTTGCCTAGCTTGAATATGTGTAGATGTATGAGCTGTTGCACTCTCTGTGTGTTCATACACATGTCAACCCTCTTTTTTCCTTGGAGTCATACGTCACTCCTGGCTCTTACAATTTTTCTACTCCCTCTTCTTCAAAGGTTCTTGTGATGCTTGGAAGGTAGTCTATGAAACTTCTTTGGCCAATGACTCAACAAGATGAACCCCCTCCTAATATTGCCAGATTTGTTTGGTAGCATAAGATGTCTAGTTAGGGCATTGGATGGTGACAAAAAAAAGACACAGTTGACAGGGCATGGAGTTCCTGGAGATTTGCCATCAGAACAACTCTTGTGCTGATGATTAGAGAGATAATTCTTAGACAACATAGACAATTATTTTTTCTGTCATTTTTATAAAATAAAACTTTAGTAATTATTTCTTGTGAAAAAAGTATGTCCTTAATTCTAATGTTTGTGCCTCTTTATTTTTCTAATAAACACTCTATGGTATGGCACTGACCATTGGGCCTCTGTTATAACTTAGTTCTAATTAATATGTTCCTATGAGAGATTAAATGATATGTAGAGATCTTATGTATTTTTATATTTTAAATATCAATCAAGTAGTATATAGTGGGTATGTTTGAACATAAGTTAGGAAAATAGACATAGCAGCAATATGATGCATGAATCTTCTAGAACACCATTATCAAATTGCTTTACTATAGATGTACCTCCATGAAGCTATTGTGATTCAAAGGTGGATACTGTAACCACAGATTCTTAAGGTTTGATATGCTTAGCAGCCATGGTGTTGAATAACATAGATTCTTAAAACAGGCTTCTAAGTGAGTTTGTAAAGTTATTTAATTAGTTATTGTATAGAATAACATTAATTAAACAAATGAGAAGCAAAGGGTTTCTCTGCCCTTTAGCCTATGATCATCACTACTTCTACCTAAAACTTTAGAGATGTTATTATCTCACAAAGATAATTGACGCTTTCAGAGAAGTCCATCTGAGCAATTCATATTTATCCAGTACTGTGAGAAGTCAAAGAGGAGTGACAGACATAATTTCTGCATTCTAGGATGCAGCAGAGAATGGTGATGATTTGGGAAGTTGATTTCTGAATTATCAAAATGTTGATGGGCCTTCTGAAAAGATCCAATGAGTGCCAATGAAACACTTGGGACGGTTTTACTCCTAACCCTCTTTCTTCTGTTCCATCTAAATTCTCACATAACAAGGGAAGGGGAGCTGTCAAGATGGTTCATGATGATGGGAATGCTTTCTGACCCCACTGCGTTTCCCTCAGGTATGGCGATGACAAATGCTTGGGGGATTCTTTGACCTATGACATTATCTCCTCCTCCCTTCTATTCTCTGTTTTGTTTGTATCCGCTTGATATCTCAAATGCATTCAGATTTATTAATTTCTTTGAATTCTATAATACAATACCAGGCGCAAACCAATATCTTCCCCTTCTGGGGATAGATAATTCCATTAAACCATTTCATTCATTGTTACTGGTTCCTTATGGTAAGGCAACAAACTGTATCAGCCTGACAGCATTTATAGCTAAAATAATTTAAATTAGTTAGCAGATATTATGCCATAAGATATTCTATAAAATGATGCCAGTGGCTCCCAAATATGTAGTGTACAATTTACTTCTTTACCTACTAATTTGAACATTTTGTAGAAAATGACTCTAAGATGCTGCTGGCATAATTTCTTTGTAATAAATCCCCAATGTTTCCTATTACTTTTGAATTTCTTATTCTTCAGATGGCAAAATTGCACTCTATTTGTCCACTGTCTTACTAAGCACAGAGTTCGTACTTGGTGCTATTATTTATACTATTTATATCCTTGTATTGTTTTGCAGCAAGTGAAAACTGTTTCTCCTAACTGATATTTTAAGAACATAGAAAATTAGTAAGAATCTTTTGTTTCAAGTCAAACTTAATGATTCTCAATAGCTCTATTATTGGGTGAAGTATATGTGTGAGTGTGTGTGTGTGTGTGTGTGTGTGTGTGTGTGTGTGTGTGTAGTGTTAATGTGTATGTAGATGCTATTTGTGTGGTGTACACAAGTGTGTGAGGGAGCACAAGTGGAAACACAGCCAGATATTCTCTACCTTACATTTTTGAGACAGAATCTGTCAAAGAACCTCAAACTAATTGCTTTGGTGAAGTCAGCTGGCCAGTTCCTTCTCTACTTTTATTTTTTGAGAGCCTTTCAGTAAACTGTTAGCCAATAAGACTAGGCTAGCTGGCTGCTGAAATTCAGGTATCTGCTAGTGTTTGTACCTGCAAGTCTGAGTTCATAGCATTGTATCAAGACACCCAGTTTTACATCTGTTTTCAGGACCTGAATATAAATCCCTTTACAGCACTCATTTTATTGACTGGGCTCTCTCCAGCCCCTCTCCAGGGTCTCTTACCGAGGCTGCAGCTCACTGATTTGGTATGACTGGCTGACCACTGAGCCAGAGGATTCTTCTGTTTTTCCTTCTCCCTCAACATTAGGGTCACAGATGTATACTCCCACACCCATTTTAGAGGTGCTAGGGATCCAAACTCAGGTCCCTATGAGTGGCAGGGACTTGATTGACTGAGCCATCCCTCAAGCCCTTGTTAGATGATTTTAGTTTACATTTTGAATACTAACAGATCACTTAGTACACAGGGTATACAATTTGTAGGAAAATATACTAAATGCTGGTGTATCTGTAAGCACAAATAATAAGAAACTCTGAATATTTGAATTTAAAATTCTTCTATAACAGTCACTGTTGAAAGCTATACTTTTTGCCCCATGTCATAATGATGAACGCACAATGACTTTCTTTCCAAAATATATAGGAAATCATACCTTTCTATCAATCAAAAAAAATGTCCTGACATGATTACTGTTGAATTATGGGCTAAACACAGAGTGGGAAGCCATTGAGGTGCCATAATGTTCAGAATGAAACCTGTAACAGAAAACCTCAGCATTTTATTAAATTTTCTCAACTAACAGCTTATAGCTGTACTTAGGAGGAAATGAGGTCTCAGTGTCTAACTTCACCCTACTCCTCATTTTCTGACTGGGTTCAGTCTCATATTTTCTCTCCCTGAAGAGCACTCACTAGGCTCTGGCAAGGAACCAGAGGCTAAAAATGGAGTGATAGGTAGAAGGGATAGAGCACAGAGTTACCCTGTTTCTAATTTAGTTCTCAGGCTTTGCAGGCCAGGAAAGACCCTGTGACCTTCTGCTGAGGTCATATTTAGGAGGAGTCAGTCTTTCTGAGCTTATTAGATTTTAAATTTGGAACTTACATGAGATAGAATTTTTTTTTCTTATTTAGCAACATGTGCTTTGCATTAATTCAATAGTCTACATTTTGAAGAAGATCATTTAGGGAATCTTGATGCACAAAAACCTGATACACCCTGGAGACCCTCCACCAAAAGCTTAGTACCCTTTTGCAAAAGTAGGAAAATCAGCCTCAGGGAACAATTCTCAGTAGAATAACAGAAGCTGAGACGGTAAGAAAATAGGGGATTACCAGAGGTTATCCAATCTTTAAATTCTACAAGGTCTTTAAAAAGGACCAGCACAGTGAAATTTAATACCCCCAGAGAACAAAAAGATTCGAATTTCCAAATCGATGTTAAATACTGACTCTTTGTTGTTGTTGTACAGCCAACCCCCAGGATAGTTAATAGCATCCCTCTTTGTTATAAAAACATTTACTAAAGTGTCAAACACTAATGAAATGCAATTGCTAATATTTATTTCCTTCAAATGGACAAAAAGATTGAGGACAGTCCATGCATGTGCCTGTGGGATCTTTTAAGGAAAGTAACAGAGAGAAGTAGGTGAGAAGAGAAAGAAAGGGAACGAGAGTGAATATATTCAGGAGAAAGAGCTGAGAGGGAGAGGAGGGGAGGGGATGGGAGATTTAAACTTAAGCATTAAACGGTAGATGGAAAAATATATTGCTTCCTTCCTTAAGTGGACCTTAACAATTTTTGTGGAAAAATTCTAATAAAAGAAGTGTAGTCCCATTAGCAACATATGCTTGCTGTGTAGAAGGCCTGGATCCTAGGCTAAAATCTGACCCCTGCAGAGAATAGAATATCCGGCTGTCTAAGTCAATTAAGCTCCTGTGCCAGTCATGTCTGCTTTCTTCATACACAATCAAACCAAGCTCTGCTAAACTTCTGGGACTTCTGTTTCCTTGCAGTGTGGTCCCCAATCCACTTTGAACCCTCTTGCCCTGTGCCCTTTCTCTAACTTGGCATAACAGCAGTGTTCTAGATTTCTTTTCTTTCTTTTTTTTTAATATTTACTACTTAAGGTTACACTTCCATCTCATTGTCCTCTTTCTGCACCTCCCAATCCCACCCTCCACCACCTATCCCTTCCATCCCACTCTTCTGGAGTGGAATGTCCCAACATAACAGTCCCCCACCCCAGTTCAGCAGTCATATGAGGGCCAAGAGCCTCCTCATACACTGGGGGCCTACAAGGCAGCACCACTAGGGCAAAGTGTCTCACTGACAGGAAATAAAGTCTATTTTCCTGTTCCCTTTGGTGCATTAGTTGTAGTGTAGTTATCCTGTACTATATGGCTAAAATCTGATTATAAGTGAATAGATGCCATGTGCATCCTTCTGAGTCTGGGTTAGCTCACTCAGGATAAGCTTCTCTAGTTCCATCCATTTGTCTATTCTAGAGTTCTTAGATGCCTTCTGGCTTGATGCTCCCACATGTGTCTATGGCTCATGCCATGCCCTAATGTGCATAAGTACACTAGGAATCCATCCCCTGCGTTCCATACACTTTCTAGATTGCTCTACAGCCTCTGTGCACTTAGGTACATTTTCTGCCTCCAGATGTTGCAGACTTGTAACCTATTATAACTCAAATATAAAAGGTTCTTTCTTGACATGTATATTTGAACACTTGGAGTAGACCTTAAAGTTTCATAGCATGGACTAAGTCCTGCCTACTGGCTACTTCCTGATTTCAGATACAAAGAGACCAGTGGCCTCATGTTCTTATAGCCACATTTCCCCCACTCCCCATCTTGCCCTATTTTCTTTCTTAAGGTGTGAGCTAAAATAAACCTTTCCTCCCTAAGGTTCTTTGTTTTGTTTGTTTTCTTTTTTATGTTTATTTTTCACCTCAAGTTACATCTCCATCACAGTCCCCTTCTTCCACCCTTCCCACTTCCACCCTCCCACCCTCTCTCCTATCTCTCACCCATCCTACTCCTCATGCTGTGGGGTGCCTACATCAGCCCCCTCAGTTCATCAGTCATATGAGGACTAAGAGCTTTCTTGCCCTGGGGGCCTACATGGCAGTTCCACTAAGGCAAAGTGTCCCAGTAACAGATAACAAAGTCTATGTTCCTGTTCCTTTAGTTCTGCTGGTTGTAGGATAGTTATCCTGTACTAAATGGCTAAAATCCAGTTATAAGTGAATAGATGCCATGTGCATCTTTCTGGATATGGGTTAGCTCACTCAGGATGAGCTTTTCTAGTTCCATCCATTTCGCAGTAAATTGCATGATTTCATTGTTTCTGATAGCTGAGTAGTATTCTGTTGTGTAAATGTACCACAGTTTTTTTTTAATCCATTCATTGGTTGAGAGACATCTGAGTTGTTTCTAGTTTTTAGCTATTGCAAATAAAGCTGCTATGAACATAACTGAGGAGATGTCCTTGTGGTTTGGTGAGGATTTATTTGAATGTATACCCAGGAGTGGTATGGCTGGGTCTCGAGGTAGAACTATTCCAAGTTTTCTAAGATATCTCCAGACTGATTTCCATAGTGGTTGTACAAATTTGCACTCCTACCAGCAATGGAGAAGTGTTCCCTTTTGTCCACAACCTTGCCAGCATGTGCTGTCATTTGAATTTTTGATCTTAGCCATTCTGACAGGTGTGAGATGGAATCTTAGAGTCGTTTTGAGTTACATTTCTCTGATAATACGGATGCTGAGCATTTCTTCAAGTATCTCTTGGCCATTCGAGATTCTTTTGTGAATTCTCTGTTTAGCTCTGTACCCCATTTTTTGATTGGATTATTTGTTTTCCTGGTGTTTAATTTTCTAAGTTCTTTTTAAATTTTGCATATTAGACCTCTGTTGGATGTGGAGTTGTTATATTCACCAGGTGCTTTGTCACTGCGATGAGAAAACTAATATATTCCATTAGAGAAATGATCTTTCTTTCATTACTATTACTATTCAGGACACTCTGTGAATTGCAGACCAAATAGAATCCAGACTATTACTACTTTTTTTTTCCCAGCCAGAACCCTAAGATGAACTACCACACAGTCTTTTCCGAAGAGCAAATGCAAACTGCTATTTCCACATATTCATCTGCTTTTTCCAACTTACTCTCACTGGCATGAAAGAAAAGCTTGATGGCCCAGGGACTTAACAATCCTTCCTTTTAGGACTAGTTCCTAAGTGGGGTGTTGACATCTCTGACAGTGGCACCAGTAACACAAGGATTTTTGAAGTTGTATATCAAAATGTGCTTCATGATAGCTGTGAATTTGTTTTAGCGTCTGGTAGAATACACATTAGGAGTTGCTAATTTGAGTAGTTTGGTTCAGGAAGCGTTATTGGCAGGCCATGGACACAGGAAAAAGGATATAAGCTGTGTACCAATACCTACCTAGAAGTGAAACAAGCAAAGATGGCCTTGCTTTGGGGAAAGATCAGGTTCTTCAATTTAAAAATGAAGCTAATCATTAGATTCACAATTGAGAATGTACGCATTTCAAATGCTCCAAGGAATATGTGAAAATTATATAGGGTTGTAACCGAACTTTTAAATTATTATTTATTTAACTCTTATTTA
>CAJQZJ010032044.1:714080-738641 GCA_907164525.1 Lophiomys imhausi | reverse complement strand
GTGTGTGTGTGTGTGTGTGTGTGTGTGTGTGTGTGTGTGTATGTGTATTTTTAATGACATACTCAAAGAGGCCTTTCTCCCTTTTCTATAGTTTCATCTTATGAGTGTCATATTCTTTTTACTTTGGGATTTTTAGTCTATCTTGTTTTTGAGACCATTTTGTTATATAATCTTAAAATGATTATAAAACAAGAACTGTAATCATTCCCCACTCTTCCACTCAATCAGGCTTCCATGTAAAAAATTATTGTGAAATGTACTGCATACTGCTATTATTTTGATACACACATTATATTAAGGTGTGTTTAGAGTTGCATTTATTTTGTTTCACTGCAGGAATACTAACTATAGTCCCTTTCTGAGACCTTGTTTGTCTTTCTAGCAGGTGTATCTGGAGCCAGATTTCTGGCTGAAGCTGGCCCTGAGACCCCAGAGACAGAATCTTCCCAAGAGGTTTTACTTCTTGGAGTTTTGGGGACAGCTTTATAATATGGGGCCAACAGGCTGTTGTGAGAAGTGAATGCACATATAATACATCTCAAGTGTAAGTTCTTATTTTGGCCTTTCTTGGCCAAGACTTCTGTAACTGTTTTTCCGAGTTTGTAATATTTCCAATTTTCTAAAGGAAGGATTGGTGTATATAATTTTTGTATCACCTAATATATCTGACAGAAATACACAGACAAGGTCAATAAATAATTATTGACATTCTAAATAAATAGAACCAAAATGCACATTTTGGGGAACCAGAAGTAGTATCTGAAAATATAATGTATTTTCTAACTTAGAAAGTCATTTGTTGGGGTAGTGTTAAGCATTCTAAATATTAATTGGTCCTGTTTGCTGTCTGTTTCTTATATTGACTCTGATTGGTTAAATAAAATGCTGAGGCCTGAGATTGGGCAAAGACAGAGAAAGGTAGAACTTCCTGAGATTAGAACAGGAAGCCTGCGCTTTAGACAGAAGATTCAGGATTCCAGCCAGGAGCAGTAGGAAGAAGGCACACACCATGGGTTAGAAAAAAGAACTTCATTCCACATGGCAGGGAACATTGGCATAGCATGGAGAATGGCAGTCCAAGGGGATGTATGTATATATGGGGTCATATTTGGGTAATAGAATTATGAGCTAGTGTAGATGGGCCAGGATTGCACAATTCAGGCCAAGACTTGTTAAAATCTATGTGGTCTCTCTGTGTGCTCTTTTATAATGGATGGTTAAGTATTAACCCCTGAACCAATTAAATATAATATAAATACTGTTAAACAATTTAACTAATTATTTCTACAAATTACACCTAACATAATTTAATTAATTTTTTTACAGTCATTGATCCCATTTAAATTAAAACTTCAACTTTGCAATAAGTAATTTGTGAGTGTACATTTTAAGCAAAAAGTAGTTATTAATTATGAACAAGGGAAGTACTTTATAATAATGTATGTCTGGTGAAGTACTTTATATTTTGTCATGTACTGTGTTTCTCAGTGTGCCCACTATGAAACTATGTGAAGTGACTTGGGTAAGTTAGGATTCAATGCATGATATTGACCTATGAAATAACTTAACACCATGAAAGATTATTTGAATTATTTGTCATTTGTTAAGTCTCAAGTCACTACCAGAAGGTGTAGGGCTCATCTTTCCACTTAGAGAACTTCTGAATACAGTGTGAGATGTATTTGAGGGAGTCTGTATAGAAACTGCTTCAGTTCTAATATGATTTGTATGAGAAAGATGGCATTTAATCTTTCTGAAGATGTGCATTACTTTGTCAAAACCATGAGATGTACTATTTAATGTGTCTTAATGCAATTGTATATGATGCAGATATAATATAAAATTGATAGAGCTTTGTCAAGGAAAGAATTTAGAAATCACCTCAACAGAGTTTAACAATTCAAGAAAGAGATCATTATAGACGTGAGTAAGAAATATGTTGAGCTATCTTATTTTTATGCTTTTGATTATTATTTTCTAACACTTTCAGCATTGTCATGAACCAATTGATCAGTATATAATTAAAAACAAAGATACCCAAAGATATTCGTTGTAAAATTGATTCAGAAGTCATGAACTATTACTTGTTCCCATTGCATTACGAATTTTCTAGAATAAGATGCTAAAACGTATAAAACGTGTAAAAAATGTAAAGTCAATATTTTGTGGGTTCATGTTGAATATTGCTTTCACTGTTTTGCTGTATTTGACAAACATTTTTCTTCATTTTTTTCTGAAATATCTTTAGAAATATTCATCAGTGATATATATCATGATGACTGCATTTGGAGTATAGACTAAGAAAGTCTTGTCTTTAAGATATATATTTTTCCAGTAATTTTCCCTTATGTGTTAGTAGCTCTTTTTGGTGTATAAAATCATGTCTTCAGAAAAATTTCTACTATTCACAATTCAATTATTCTTGAGTTTTTATTCCATTAAACTTTAGTGTCATAAAATGGGAATGAGTGAGAAACAGAGAGGGAGAGTGAAAAAGACAACATGTTTTAGCCCTCTCAAATTTTCAGATCAGTGGGAATAACTCACACTGATAGACTTATTGTTAAAAACTACAAATTAAGTGCAGTATAAAATTGAGCTATTGAGTTGTTAAAGTCTTGGGAGAAGAAGGCATATGTGTTACCTCCAGAGGTAATCTTACATAGAGACATCAATAGAATCAAAATGAGTATCCACAGCAATAGTGGACTTGGCGCCTGTGGCATGCTTCAGGGGGTGGCAAGGGTACAGTGTAGAATATGTAGCAAAAAGCACAGAGTGACAACTGTGTAGCCAAGGATATTTCAGTTGTCTCCCAGATCTGTAACTTCTTGGCCTCATGTAAAATATGTTTGCTATTGGCAAATAAGTATAAAAGCTGGTCAAACTTGTAAATAGCTTTTAAAGGCATGGATAATACAATTCATCCTTTTTCCATTAAAATGTAAAACAATAATCTAAACAAGATGCCTGCTAGACCTTGGTAATTGTATCATTGACTGGAGGAAGTAGAACTGGCAAGAGCCGAGAACCTCAGTGTGGATGTAGGTAAGACAATCCAGTCTATTATCTCTGATTCTTCATGAGTCCTTTCTATATCATCCCTAAGAAAATATTTTGTAGCCTCTTCCATATTTCTAGTGATCTAATAACTGCTACCTTACCACATAACTTTGTTCATTGTTGAAAAACTCATATTACTAAAATCATGTATGCAAGATTGACAAAATATGCCTCCTTATGGTGTGGGTCACCACCTGTCACTCAGACTGTCACTTTTGGAACATAGCCTACAGATATGGCAGCTCAAACTTCCTTCTGTCTCTGCTCCCCTGCTCCACCATCTGCACCACGATTTCTCTGAAACTCTTGCTGGTATACAGCATCGTCATCCTGGACATAATTGTGGCCGGGGATTGAGAACAGACTCGACATCAGCTAGCATCCTAGTATTTTGGCAACAGTTTATTGACTGGATGAGATTACAGACACCTGATTTAAGTAAGACTAATTAAAATCCTCAGAGGGCAACTAGAATCATATCAAAGAAATCTACTTTTGAAGGCCAAAGCTCTTCAATGTAAAACTCAAACTTTCAGCAGCCAAACTTTCTAAAAAAGCCAAGATGTAGAATGAAAATGAAAACAACTGAGAAAAGGAAAGTGAGGCTGAGGCCTATAGAATTCTGAGGACACTCATGTTCTGATTTTTCTCATTCATGGACAACAAGCACATGGATTAAAGGGATCTATCTTCTACGACTCCTCATCTTATATTTTGAGACAGGGTCTCTCCCTGAACCTGAATTTCATTCTAATAGGGTAGACTGGCTGGTCAGTGAGCCTTGGAATGCTCCTTCTGTGTATCCTTAGCTTTAGAGTTATAAGTATAAGCCAATCATTTGTCATTAAAAAAGATTTTGGTTTTAGTTTTCTGTGTAAGTATGTGAGACTAAGTGTGTATTTGTGCTGCATGGTCCTGTGGAAGGGCAGGAAGCCATCTCTACATCTCCTTCGCCCCATTGTCTAAGCAGGCGCTGGGGACTTGAACTCCATTTCTCCTGCTTTGTCAGCAAACAGTCTACCAACTAAACATCTCCACAGCTCCCATTATCTCTGCTATAAATGCTGCCTTTTATGTTTCTTTGTTTTGTCTTGAGTTTGTTTTGATTTGACTATATTGGGTTTCTCTCCCACACAATTGTAGAGGAAACCCTTGGTATTAGTAAAATCAGGATTATGGTCTGTGAAGTCCCAAATCTGACTGCTGTCATTTTTAAACATCTGAACTTGCATTGTGTTCATTCCTGTCTTTACTCAACATCCTTTAGGGAGGGATACACCTTTTAGGATAGTTTACATATATTTTGTTTGAATCATGACCTTCAGTATTTTTTAAATATTAGCTCTTATTATGGAGTGAAAATACAGAGAGAAATCCTAGCAAGAACTGTGAAGGATGTAAGATTTTCAGCTTCCTGGCAAGCTAACCAGCTGTCTTTTCTCTGTAGTGAGGAAAGCCTGAGGGTTCATGCAAGAGGACAAGGGGCTTTTGTACATTGTCAGGAAAAGTGCAATAGATCCCTTTGTTGCTTTTAATTTGTACTTTTGCATTAGAACTTGTTGTAGAATTAATAATTGCCATTTTAATCTCTGTGACATTCTGGGCATATTCTTGCTTTAGGAGCTATGAGTCCTCATTAACTGTGCATGGGAAATTCTTCTCTGAAATGGACATATTCCAGATCTCAGTTCATTATAGTCAGATGACATTTTATCCAGGAGGACTTCTAAGAGTATCTTCAAGCACGTGTACATACATACATATATATGTAAGGCATATACATGTATGTCATATATATATGTATATCATATATACATGAGTGAGTGTGCATGATCATTGGATACAATGATTTTAAATTTCATTGTGATGTACTAGCTTTATCTTTTTGAGATGAAGACTCACCTATTCCAGGCTAGTCTTAAAGTTGCTGTACAGCTGAGGATCACTTTAAACTCCTGCTCCTTTGCCTTCATCTTCCAAGAGTAGGATTATAGGTGTGCCATCATGCCTGATTATTAACTAGGGTTGGAACCTGGAGTTTTGTGCACACTAGACCAGCACTCTACCAACTGAGCTACATCCACAGCCCCACTGTGATGCATCCTTCTACATGAATCATTTAGAGTCTATTTTTTCACTTCTACTAGTATAATAATTATATATTCATCAAATTTTGTCTTTTTAATAACCTTATAATAAGTACTTCATTTTGAATTAATTATGTATTCACAGAATATTGTAAAGAAATACAAAACAAGATGTATCCTCTTACAGATAACCACCTCAATGTCTTCTTAACATCATAACCTTAGCATAGCAGTAGCACCACGGAATCCATATTGACACAAACAAAGTAGCATATTAAAATTTTACTAGTAACACTGACATTATGTGCGCATGCATGTGTATGTACAAATTAATGATGTGTAGCTCTGTGTAACCACCACCACAATCAACATCCATGGCTGGATGTTGTTGTTCATCTCTAGCCCTGAGGAACCACTAATTTTTTGTTTGTTACTAATTTTGTTATTTTATGAATATAAATGGAAGCACATGGTTTGTACCTTTGGAGACTGTCTTTGTTTTTCCTCTCAGCATCTTAATTTTTGGTTCATTCAAATGTTTGCCTATGTAATAGTTTAAGTAAACTGTTCCACCAACTTCCTTTTTTTCTGGATTATATCTCATGATGCTAGTTTAGTCTCTAAAGGATATTTCAAGTATAAGCAAATTTTGATTGTTAGGGATATGATCACTAAGAATATTCTAGTACATGTACGAGTGAAAGTCTGTTCTCCTAGATCAATGTTCAAGAGCACAATTGTCGATTCAGTTAGATAAGTTCTTTTCTGCTAATGTTAGAAGGAATAGGAAACTCTTACCAGAGCAGCTGTACAGTTTTGCAATGTGGCAGCAATGACTAGTGACCCAGTTCCTCTCCAGCTCCACCAATAGAAGCTGCTGTTTCACTTTAGTCTTTCGAAGGGCACACTTGGTTTGCATGTGTATTTTGCTCTTCTATTAGCACCACAAGCCAATCTTCCACTGATAGCTTCCTGATATTTTATTTATATGTACAATAAATACATCGATACAATTTAATGAATCCATTAAGTGTTACTTGTGTGACTGTGTTTAGGGCTGAGCACTTGGGATTGTTTAAGCTGTTTGATAGGCTATCTAATTCCTTATAATTCAAAGTATTTGCTATTAATTTTGTATCTGTGTAATGTGCTCTGTAATATTAGAATTTCATTCTTACACTACCATTTTTTAAACTGATAACTAATGAAATACAGACTATTTTTGATTCACAATACTAACATATTTTTATTTGTACTTAGGTTTTAAAACACTGTCAAAAAATGCCAGAAAATGAGAAAGAGCCAGCTCCTCCTACAGATGACTCTGATACAGGTGATTTCCTCTCAAAGGGCTTTTCTTTGTATACAGACAGGCAAGCACAACCCTGTGACTCATCGAACACAGCAACTGGGCACATAGGTTGGGAGTCTACAAAACCAAAACATGCAGTGACGAGGAAAGGGGAAAGACACAAAGGAGCATATTAACTTATGAATACCTTTGTCTGAATTTTTCTTCTCTTTTCTGTTATGACATTTACTACATACTAACACATTGAGAGACCCAAGCAGCTCCATCGTATGCTTGAGTCAGCTTTCTCGGGCTCATAACCATCAACTGTCTACATTGCACCCCTGGTAGCTAGAGAGAGGATATGGTGGTAGTATTTCCTACTGCCAGATAGCTAGTTGCTGAGTGAATATTTCAAAGTCGTAAAATTGTGTTAAATTTTATAGCATTATCCATCAATTTGCATTATCTTACTCTCATGACCACCGGAAAGATATCAATACTACTGTTCTATTGAGGGGTGAATTTGTTGATGGACATGATCTAGGAAGAGCCCATCAACCCTGATATCTTTGGCATAATACCATCCCTAAACTATTTCATATGTATACCAGCCAACTACTGCACAGATCACCAGACCCCTCTAAGGAAGGTTGCAAGATGTTCTCGATATGCTAAGCCTCAGGAACTTACCAGACCCCTTTGCTTACCCTTGACCCTTTGCACTTAGGTGCAAAGTCATCTTTCATAATAACATATAAAACTTAATTATACACCAATATCTTAAAGAGGTCTATCATTAGTTGTGATGACCACAGGTACACAGTGTCAGGGTATTTTGAACTAACTTCTGGAGACTGTATCCAGCACAATATTTTTATTAACAACCCAAACCATTCTTTCTCTCATGTTCCATCACTCATGATGAAACAACTGTAGTCAAATCAAAATACTCATCGTACTACAAATAAGCAAATAATTAGGTAATTATTCCTGTCTTCAGTTGAAATAACCAATAGAAAAAATTCCTAAACTTTTGTAAATTGTTGTAGGCTATATTTTTTGTACATGCCAACAGTATTTTCAAAAGACTCCTATTTATACATTGTTTTGGACAATAATTTATTGTACAATTAATTTCAATTTTATAATCAAAGTACTTTTTTAAAAAACATACATTTTAAAATTCAAGGCAATCATTTTACTGAATACAACACTGCATGTCACAGTATAATCACATCTAGAATAATTAAAATATTAATAATGAATATTTATTTTATTTAACTTTAATATTGTATATGTTTCATAATACAGAATGAAAGTATGCATGAGGTATGTTCATACTCTATTTTGCATCTGGGATGTTCTTACCTTGCTACTATTAGAAGATATAAAATCTTTTAAGGTATGGGTCTTAGGACTAGTCATACACCTCTAACAGAGCTTGCTCAGCATATGGAAGGCCTTGTGTTTAGCCACCAGCATTGAAACAGAAAAGGAAAGGAAAGAAAAACCAAATAATATAATAGATACGGTCGACAGGAAATTTCCAGTAGATTTCTATGAAGTTGGCTTTATAGTGAGGATGATGATTTTTATGATTGCATACCCTGTGAATAAGTCCCATGGTTTTTGTTTTTTGTTTTTGTGACTACAACTCCTGTAGACAGAAATAGTCTGCTATCAGCTTTCTAGATAGGAAGCCTGCTGTTGACAAATGCTGGATAGTATGTTCTCATAATGTGTGTGTGGTGGGTATTTGCAAAATTCACTCTGTTCTTCTCTTCCTGAGCCTCTCTCAAGGGATAATATTGATTTGGAACTGCAGTAATCTTTTAGATGGAATTGGATGCCAAGTCATTCTTTGATGCTGGCTGAGATCCAGTGTACCTCCTCAGTAATTCTTGTCCCTGGCATCCTGATTATATGAAACAAACTTATTTACTTTATTTACAAAACTAATACTTTATTTTTTTTTCTTGCCTTTCATAGATACAACATGTCTTCAAATAAAGGCTATCAGAGACAAGGGGAGGGAATTAACAATTGCAGGTATCACAACCATGTACAATTTCCACCTCTATTTTTTTCTGTAATTTATTTGATAGCTTTTAATAATTGTAAATGAGAAAATTTATGTTTATATCCTGTGCTTGTAATGTTTGATAAGTGAGTGTCATATCTTTAAAAACTCATTATTATTGATATTGTATTATGTATATAATTTCCTTTATTTCACTTGTTAATTTATGTAATATGCACTTGCAGAATAGTGGGTACATCAATATAAATGTTCTTCAAAAATGGCTATGATGAAATATCATACATTTGTTGGGAACTGGTAAGCCTTTTATAGATGTGATGACTTTAATTCTTTCCTGATATTATTTTTTCACTTTCCCATTATAATAAAAAATACATTAATTTTACTAATGTAACATATTATTTATTAAATTTCTTCATTATTACTAAATTTTCTCATTCAGCCTTTCATTTTTCTTCACTTACTTCCTCTCTACCCTATCTACAGATGATGGGTTCTGAGCTGAAATGGCAGGTAGTTGACGGTGGCCCTTCTTTACCTCCCTCAGCTTCCCAAGTGCTGGCATTACAAGTGTGTACCAGATCTGGCTTAGATTTATCTTTTTTTTTTAATTTCCTACCAATGAAGTCTTAATATTCCCACAGTTTTTTTTTTATTTCCTTTCTTCAGTATAGTTTCCAAATTCACTAATTTTGAAATAAACTCACTTGTCCTATCTCAATGCTTAGCATTATACCATATTATATTATTGTATAATACCATATTATACCACAGAAAGTATATAGAATTTTCTTTGCTGTTTCTTCTTCTTAGGGTTATCATTTTTTCCTAGCTTACATACTGTGCATCAATATCAGTGTCTGAAATGATAATCTAATTCTCTTGAATAAAAATGTAACCTGAAGTAATAAATAAATTAATTAATAAACATTGCTTATATTGTAGATCAGTTTAAATTTGTAATATGCTCTCAAACAAATAAGATATTATCAACGTTAAGAATTTTTAAATACTTTAGTGATTCTAAAGTGACTGTTTTGTAAATTTATTTATTTATTGCTTCAGGTTACATCTCCATCATAATGTCCTCTTTCCACCCTTCCCAGTGCCGCCCTCCCACCCTCTAACCCCCTAACCATTCCATCCTACTCTTCTGGAGTGGAGTGGCCATACATAACAGTCACCCGCCCCAGTTCAGCAGTCATATGAGGGCCAAGAGCATCCTCATCAGACTCTGGGGGCCTACAAGGCAGTACCATGAGGGAAAAGTGTCTCATTGACAGGGAGAGAAAACAAACAAACAAACAAAAAAGTCTATGTCCATATTCCTTTTGGTGCATTGGTTGTAGTATAGATATCCTGTACTATATGGCTAAAATCCAAATATAAGTGAATAGATGCCATGTGCATCCTTCTGAGTCTGGGTTAGCTCACTCAGATGAGCTTCTCTAGTTCCATCCATTTGGCTGTAAATTGCATAATTTCATTGTTTCCCATAGCTGAGTAGTATTCCATTGTGTAGATGTACCACAGTTTTTTAATCTATTCTTTGGTTGTGACATGTAAGGTTCCCCCTTCTCTACATTTCCCCTTTTTAAAAGTGGTCCGATTTAACCGTCTTGATATTTAAATTTTATCCCCATCCAAAACATTTATTTCTTAATAATACATGAATTTTCATTAGAAAAATACCCCAAAGAACACTTACTACTTTTGGTGAATAGTGTGGTTTGAACTGGTTTCCTCAGTACACAGTGGCTAATATATTTTCTTTTAACAACTTCCTATTATGTTGATGCTTTCAGAGAGTTAAGCAAATTATTAATAAAGAGAAAACATCCAAGAAATTCCCGCTATCTCCCTTAATATTTATAGTATAGCTGTTGTTTTTGAGGAGAGCCGTTTTGTTATGTAGCTTCTTAGATTTTTGATATTGTGTCACTTTTTTAAATTGTACCTGAATAGCACACCAAAATATTTGTGTTTTTGTTTCCTAAAGAAAATGTCCGATTGCAAGTGTCCTCAGGATTTGGCAGCTCCAAGGAAGAGGGTGAAATTCTTTATGAAAGTAAAGCAACGAATACAGAAGGTAACAGTTGAATATAAATTACACAGTGAACTACATTGTCTGTGTTTGTCTTCATTCACTCAACAGTTTTTATGTTAGCTCTGTGTTTTTACCAAGAAATAAATATGATGTATTCTTTTAACCTATAATGATAGATAGCAAGGGTATAATATTGTAATATAGCACACCATTCTTGAATAGCTAATGATCACTGTAGATTACACCATAGATTGTAAAATTTATTATATAATTTCAGAAACAAATGAACTTTCATCCCTTTTGGATAATGCTCACACCTTGCCAGTTGACTGGAAAGGTTTGGGTAGTCTACGTGTCTACCTTGGGTCTGCAAAGTCTAGAATTCAAACATTGTCTAGTAGTAAGAACTTGTACTCTAAATGTGCTTTAAATATTATGTGTGTTATAAGAGGTGAAAATAAGTATCAGGATGGCTTATTTTAATCTTTATCTTAGGAAACATTTTCTCTGGGGATTTATTGTTTAATAAAATACAAACGTGTATATGTTATCATTGTGGTCTTTTCATTTCTTTCTGTCCAATACAAAACATCAATATAATTTTATAATCTTGGTTTAGACTCTATTGTGTGTAATCAGTTTTAGTCCAAAACTAGTTTTGGATAGATTTTTAAAATATAAAATGTATGATTTATGAATCAATTAATTCAAGACACTTGGCCTATCCAACTTTTGTTAGTGTCCAGAGGCGTTTAAGAATGACTGTTACAAGAGATGTATAACCTTGCATGGTAAATAAAATATGAGCATACACAACAATTTTACTCTTTGATAGAAATAACAGCTAAATAGATTATTAGCAGAATGAGTCATGGCAGCAGACACCAAGTAAATATCACTAACAAAAAGTATCATAGTGTTTGGCAGAAGGCCAATTTATGTAGTCTCCAGGCATTAAGATAAACGTTTAAAGATAAAAAGAGAGCTGAGTGAAATGTTAATGAATACATCCACCTGTTATAAGCAAGGGGTTGAGTTTTACAAGTGGAACAGAACACAAGAAAAGTCACTGTAGTTCAAATAAAGTGACAAATGTCCAAGCCACAGTCACACAGAGTTCAGCATTCAAGAGTGTGAACTAATTTCTGAGTATCTTGTCTGATGTTACATGGACAAAGTCTTTTTATGCCATGTCTGAGCAGACTAAAATTTAACTATCGGATATAATGTGGAAACAGAATCCTTAGTATCATGCTAATGGCTGATAAAGTCTTTGACCTAGGAAGGATTAATGAAGGATCTGAAGGATTACTGAAAATAAAGCCATATGATTAATATCCTGAGGAAAGTATAGGATTCCATAAATATTATAAACCATTTAAGACCCATTGTTGGACCAGTTCTTATAGGGACAGATTGGGTAGGTTGCTGATTCATAAGGAGTTGAACGAGAAATGAGGAATTTGCCAGGCATGAACCTTTGCACTTGAGAGGCTAAGGCAGGTGGATTGCTGTGACTTTGAATCCAACTTAAGATACACAATACAGCCCTTTCTCAAAGAGGCAAGAAGGTGGGTTCAAGGGCGATTCAATTCTTTTAGATGTGGGTAATGAGTAGAAGCTAGAAAAAGTTAATTTCATAGAGAGTTTGCAAATGAGGTTGGAATCTTCAAGTCTACCCCTTACTTATTTTCCTGGAGTTCAAACTTTTAAAAACCAGGCTGATAAGAGACAAAGAAAATTCAGAATTTTTTTTTCTAGGAATGTAGTTAATTCCCATCAACTTCTTTATGGAGAAGTTGAAAAATACACTAGGGAAAGTTACTAAAGAGAATGTTTTACCTCTTTGTACATTTAATTATTCAGTGTATGGGGGCATGGGATACACACCATGGCATCTACGTGGAGGTAAGAGGTCAACTTTATGGTGTATCTGTTCAGTTACTTACTCCATGTGTGTCACAAGGTGCAAATATCAGGCCTATTGTAAGCACCTCTACCCGGTGAGCTATCTGAGCGATCCCACTTCAAAGAATGGTTGTCTGCAATATGTTGTGGAGCTGAGTGAGTGTTAAAAATAGGAAGTGATGCAAGTCTTTAATTCTGCCACTAGAATATGAATAGTGTTTTGCTTTAGAAGTCGTATTTATCAGGATAGAATTTAAATACTATAAAATCTGCTCTTTTTTAAGTATCTTGGATAATAACTTTGGGCAAATGTATTTGTGTGTGTTAATTAATGGTTAATTAATTAATTAGTGGTTAATTAATTAACCACTGCAAATAAGATGTAACAATATCTTTGTGGGGAGGATAAATAGGGAAACAGATAAATGTGGCACAGCAAAATGTGACATGGCTATCTCAGATAGAGGGAAATAAAAAGTATAACCATTTCACTCCAAATCTAAAGAACTAGAAATTCCTCATAGAGACGAGACAAATCTTAATGTATTTACAGAAGTCAAAATTTGAAGAAACACAAGTGAAAATAAGTTCACTATTAAGTAAGAGCTATAGGGAAGTATTCAACCAAAGTTGTTGAAAGACTTGTGATTGTTTGAATGAAGAAAAACTGAGTGTTTTGAAACTTCATATTTTAAAGAGCCTATAGGCAACCAGGGTAAATAAACAGTAACAGTACATCTCTATGTGGAATAAAGTTGGAACTGAGTCCTTAGTCAGCTCCAACTCTGAAAGTTGGGCGTATTGTTCTATCATCCAGCACCAAGTACCCAGTGTGATAAGGTTCTGTGCAGATGTGGCTGTGCTGTCAGCAAAGGATGTTTTATCTGCCCCCCCCCCATAAATGAGATTCTGTTTCTCATAGAAGATGGAGCATTTGTCTACAATGAAGGCTTCACATGGTAGAGAAGTTATTTTCAACCTCAAGAGCACTAATACTTTGGAAGAAAATAAAGATGTGAAGAAGTGAGACAGTGCTAAGTGAGAGGATGCTAAACTAAGATTTTCTTAAGAGTGTTGAGATAAAAGGATAATAGAATAATCAGTGTGATGCACACAAAGGGAACACAGACTACACGCAGATGGAATGTAGTTATAAAATGTTGAGCTATCAGGAATGTGGTGAATAAGTTATGTCTGGATCAAATTCACAGAACATGAAGAGGTGTTCATTTAAAAACTCAGTCTCATTTGCATTCAGTCAGACATTATCTCAGATGGAGCCTTCTTTTTGCAGGGGATCAGACAACCTCATTCTCATTTATGGACAGGAAAAAATCTCACTCCTTTGACAAAGATTCTGAGCAAGAAAATTGAAGTTAGGAGTCAGGCATGGTGGATATGTCTATAATTATACTCAGGGAGTTGAGGCTGGGAAGATCACCATAAATTCAATCTAATGTGGATTATATAGTAAAAACATATCTCAAGAAAGACAGAGAAACAGCAAACAAATGGAGTTGGGGATATGTTCATAATCAATGAGAACATGGTACTTATTAATTGAGTCGATGAGAATCAGTCAGTGAGAATCAAGATACTTGACTTATCTCCTAAGTGTACTGACTGCTTCTCCATAGTCTGCACAAGACAGAGATACACCAGTTTATACCAGACTAAAATTCATTGATTGATGAATTATCAATTCATTAATAAACTATTAATTTGTCTTATTTAGGAATGTTAGGTAGGAATATCTTAGCAGCCTGGTTAATGTACCATTGAGAGGACTGGTATCTGGAAACTGGTTAGATCTTTAACAAGTGCACAGGCAGAGGAAATAGATGCATGTTGACTTGTATGCAGTCCAGAGACTCTTGGATTATAGCATAGTACCTTGTAAGCACTAGACAATAAAAAGTATTGAAGTCCATCATGAACACATTAGTTAAAAACAGCCACGAGAACTTCTGAATTCTGGGTCTATCCATTCCTGCATATGATGCCATACCTTTTCCAGATTTTGACCAGGTAATGTCCTACTATTTCATTTCCCATACTTCTTTACATTGAAATCTTAATTCCACTCCATCAGAATGTTGTAGAAATTGATTAGTATTCACATATCACAAAAGGAGGTTGAGCATGGCACAGTCAAAAAAGTACTTGGAATGAGTCATTCTGATCCTTGTTTGCCTGGCACTAAATGAGGTAAAGCAAGTGTTTTAATTATAACACCAACAGCCTGTTTACTAAATGTCGATGAAAACCTTCTCACTTCTAGAAAGAGCAACATGTCTTTAACAAGATGTTTGGATAGGAGATCAATATGTCTTTTTCAATTTGTATCATCTTATTCTTTGGTCCTTTGACTATCACAGAGATGAACATATGTGAATTAAAAAGGAAACATGGACCATACCACACACAAAATAAACACAGAGTATCTTTGTTCAGAGTCTGCTAAAAGTCAACTAAAATGCACCAAAATAGTAATACTGATAAACCATGAAAGAACGAACATCCAAATAGTCAAAAACAACCAATATGTGAGATGTTTGAAATGTACAGAAAAATATAATTTAGGGTTGTTTCTCCTTTTACCATTATAATGTAAAGATATTAAAGCAGTCCTCATAGTGTAGCTTGTAGGCAAGGAAATGTATTCAGACTCAGATCTCCTACCTATCAGCTCTCTGCACTGACATTGGGCATTTTTTCTAAGCTTAAACCATCTATGAAGTCAGCAATCTGATGTCCTAAGATGGATGTGCATATTAAATTCTGGAAATACTTACCTTGGCCTCACATCTGCAATACACTTTCTACGCTCAAAAATGTTACCCAGTGTGAGCTATAAAACTGCCAGTGAAAGTTAACAATGTACACACATAATCAAATACACTGGGCAGAATGAACACTTTTATGTTTAAATGACCAGATGTGTCATTTTATGGAGACTGTATGTGTGGAAGAAGATTTCAATGAAGATATTTAAAAAATTATTATATGGTTCCTATAATATATGTAATTTAGATTTAAGTGTGTTTGCATATGTGTACATGTGCGTGGGTGCGTGCGTGCCTGCATGTGTGCTTGTGCGTGTCTGTATGTATGTGTTGGGCAGGAATAGGACTGGTGGAAGAAAAGGAGAACAATAACGGGTGACAGGGAAGTGACTATGATTTTAACACAATAGTCCATCAAAAGTCACAATGAAACACATTATTTTGTATGCTTTAAATGAATCAAATATCAACACTGTGAAGACCGCAGATGAAGTGAAGTCACTGAGAATAATATCAGCTCCATCTGGAAGCAGTAAAACAAAAGGCACCAACAATGGCATCACTTCCTTGTTCCCCAAGGTGAACTGATGTGGGGGAACCACACTGCTCTCATTGAAACTATAAGCACATCATCTCCTGTGCAAGATTAGTGGTTGCTACCATCACGCACCACGTGGAGTCCTCAGAGCGATATTGCTTTAAGTATGCACTTTGGTGGAGTTTCCTGAGCATCTTTGCTGCACTTCTGCAACTGCCAGTCCTCCTGGAACAAGATAGGCTGAACTCACTGAGGCGCATCAGCATGAGTGGGTTTTACAATGAATACAGTATGAATGATGCCGTGAGAGCGTTCATTATTCTTTGCACTGGACTCCAACTTTCAGAAACGGAATCTAGAAAATGAGGTGGCTTTGAGGAAGGAGGCCTTGCTTTTATTTATTTATCTTACCCAGGGGAGCAAGTCCCACTGGGTTCCAGGAGGAAGTTCTTCAGTGCATAGGGAGAGGCATTAATTACATGGAAATATGTGAGGTCTCTGTGAAGGTAAATTAGATATGTATTTCAGGCTCATTCTTAAAAGTGATTGGGGCTGGTTTTAAGAATTAATAGACATTTTCTGTAATTTTAAATTTCTTATTTCAGTGTTTAGTTCACAATGCTATGGGTTGCATTAACTTCTTTTGTGTATGTATATGTGCTCATGTGTATGAGCACATTCATGCTTATGATTGAGGTTGGAGGACCATAGTTGATACCAGGTGTCTTCTTTGCTCATTCTACACCTTGTTCCTTGAGGCTGGATCTCTCCCTGAATCCACAGTTTACATATTCCAGGTAGTCTAGCTGGGGAGTTTGCTTTTTTGGGTCCCCCATTTCAGTCTTCCGTGTCCTGAGCTTCCAGGCAGGTGTCTTACTTACCCAACCTTTATATGAGTTCAGAGAATCCAAACCCAGGTCCTCATGCTGCTCAGTCATCTCCCCATTCATTTGGCCTTAGCTGGTTTGCTTCGATTTATTATATTATCCACTTAGCCTATGAGATTATTTGAACTTTCTAAAATATTTATTTATTACTTCAGGTTACATCTCCAAGTTTGAAATTTTATTCAGTACTTTTGACATATCTATTAGATATTTAGAGTACTAAGATCAATATAGCAGGACATATTTGTATGTTCTAAACCTCACAATGTGTTCTTCTGTACCTATCCCTGACTTCTCCCACTGTCTGTCCCCTTTAGAGGTGAATAAAGGCATCTACTTTAACTACCCGAGTCGACGACACAGCTGTACTTTGGTAAACATCCCTAAACCATGTATCACCAAATTGATTGCCCACATTGAAGATGTGGAATCCAAAATACAGGAGCATCTGAAACAAGTACGTGACTTATTTAACTTTTGGGAATAAACTGCACTCATATTAAGGAGATGTTATTTAAGGACAATAGGGAATTATTTTGATAATTTCTATAAAACTCAAAATTTTAGCTCAGATGATTAATTTACCACTGTAGACATTTTTTTGAGAATGTCACTCCAGAGGGTGCAATGACCTCATTAAACAGATTTTTCCTTGTTTGTTCCTTAACATAAGCAATCATGCTAAGTTGTCATTTCCAATCAGTCAACATGACTAAAAGTCAAATAGAATTCACATCCTAGAGTGGACATGCACTAAACTGATTAAGTGAAAAGTAAATTTGTAGTCTAAAAGGACAATATGCCCTTTTAAATGAGTTTTTTTTTAACTGCTAGGTTTGTTAATGAAGATATAATGATTCTTTCTTGGTCATGTTAACCTGTCAAATTCTGCCCTTTTTATTCTAAAAAGAATTCCATATTGAGCTCTCTGCAACTCTCAATCATTTTATTTAGGAATGATTTATAAGATCACATTCTGAAAAACTAACATATTGTTCAAACAAAAGAGTGGACTTACTATACATTTGTCCTCACTGTTCCTTTATTTTGGTCCCTGGATCTGACCTAGAGAATGTTGTTCTCTAGGAAATCTTTCTTGAGAGAGACATCAATTCAATGGTCAATATCACAGGCTTTGAAGAGACATGTTGTTTGACTTTAGCTAGGTGTAAAGAGTCTCTGACAGTGTGTTAGATCAAGTGCCAGAATAGGAAGGATCCCAATGCACACACATGAGCCTTTACTGTGAATAATAATGTTCAATATTATTATATGGCAGCACCTCTTTTTCCTATACACCTTCAAATCAGAATATATCTTAGTAAAATTGCAGATCACATAACAGGTGGGCTCCTGGGTCTAAAATCATATATAAAGAAATAGAACAGAATGATATTTATTGATAGGATTCCTTAAACATTCTAATTATCAATTACCTATTATTTCAAACAGATCTGTAGATGTCTTGATAAACTATTAAGATACATATTGCTCATGGAAATCCTCACAGAAACTATACCACATATTTTGCTTTATTATATCTTTTATATGCATAGAATTATTGTTGAATATTGTGAAGTGATACATGTTAAAATACAATTTTAAATAATTCAGTATCTTGATCAACTAAAAAAAAATTACTTTTTGTCAACACATGACATAATACTAACCAAGAAACACTATTAAAGGGTTTTAATTAGGCTCCCAGTTTGAGGGATATGTTTCATGGTGGCAGAGTAGACAAGGCATAAATCAGAGAGTATCATTGTGGCAGGAGACTGAAGCTAGGACCACAGATTACTTCTTCATATCTTGGTGGAACAGGAAACAGAGACCCAGTAGAAAGTGTAGCTGGGTCTACTTGTCTCCTAAAAGCACCATCAGCAGTGGATTCAAACACATGGAACCCATCAGGAATATTTTAAATTCTGGCGATAATGACCTTGGGAAGAAATATATTCAGAATGGATATTTGGTTATGTTTTCTGCATGATTTAGTTCTCCACAGAGTAAGAACCATGACAAATGACAGAAAAAATCCTGATTAACTTAACATACAAGTAAATAATTATCTTTGCCTTCCACATTACTGTCCTAGGGTGCCTAAGCTACAGTCTTACTTACTTTAGAATGAATTCTACTGAGTTTAAGTTTTTCTCTTTCTTTAATACAGATTATCTGGTCACTACCATGATCTTAAAACATGTTATAAAAATATATAGGAAACATCCAAAAATATTAAGATAACTATGTCCAAAGACAATAATAATATCATTATCAATAAACTGACAATAGAGTGATATTAAATTGTCCATATCATTTTATTGCCACATTCTGTGATCTGATGGATTGTTATCTGAACCTCCAAGGCACAGATGAGGAAAATGACCTCAGAAGCCTATATCCTTGAGATCACACACCTGGTTTAGTCAGGCTCCAGGCCAGGTGTGTCTGATGACTGAACAGCCTTGCTGCGATGTGCAGTGACATGTATCTATACCTGACAATCTGTCAAGGAAGAGGTTACAAAGCATGAATGTTAAAGAGCTCCCAATTCTAACTAGTAAATTTGACATTGTTTATGATGTCCTCTAACTCTGAAACTTCATATTTATCTTCTAAGTCTGTAATAACACTTGGAAAGCTAGAGTTCTCTCATTCTGATTTTTTACTTAAAACCTATAGATCTTCAAAATCTGGTATAGCTATTGTTTCCTTTCTATCACTGGCCTTTGCCTTAATCCATCTCTTAAAATATATAACAACTGCTACTCATTTCCACTTATTTGTGTATTCTACCATCCTTCTGAAACAACAAAAGGCCAACTGCAAATCCCTTTGGTGACTCCCAGTGCCACATCTACACCTGGAATGCTGCATAGTAAGGGACAGCATTCTGCAACTGTCCACTTTATAATAATTTCTTTTATAATGACCAAAGTCATTCCTGATGGTTTCTTTAAGGCTACTCTGAAATTATTCTGATTGGCTTTCTGTTTGTTTTTCTTTTTTATAAATAAATTTATTTGTTGCTTCAGGTTATATCTCCATCAAATTGTCCTCTTTCACCCCTTCCCAGCCCCGCCCTCCCACCCTCTACCCCTAACCCTTCCGTGCCACTCCTCTGGAGTGGAATGACCCTACATAACAGCCCCTTGCCCCAGTTCAGAAGTCATATGAGGGCCAAGAGCCTCCTCATACACTGGGGGCCTACAAGGCAGTACCACCAGTGAAAAGTGTCTCATTGCCAGGGAGAGAAAACTAAAAAACAAACAAACAAACAAACAAACAAAAAAGTCTACGTCCATGTTCCTTTTGGTGCATTGGTTGTAGTATAGATATCCTGTACTATATAGCTAAAATCCAACTGTAAGTGAATAGATACCATGTGCATCCTTCTGAGTCTGGGTTAGCTCATTCATGATGAACTTCTCTAGTTCCATCCATTTGGCTGCAAATTGCATAATTTCATTGTTTCTGATAGCTGAGTAATATTCCATTGTGTAGATATACCAAAATTTTTTAATCCATTCTTTGGTTGAGGGACATCTGGGTTGTTTCCAGTTTCTAGCTATTACAAATAAGGCTGCTATGAACATAGATGAGGAAACTTCCTTATGATTCTGAGAGGAGTCATTTGGGTGTATATCCAGAAGTCCCTCTGATTGATGCTGGGTCCTGAGGCAAAGCTATTCCAAGTTTTCTAAGATATCGCCATACTGACCTCCATAGTGGTTGCAGAAGCCTATACTCCCACCAGCAATGGAGGAGGGTACCCATTTCTCCACACCCTCGCCAGCATGTGCTGTCATTTGAGCTTTTGATCTTAGCCATTCAGACAGGTGTAAGATGGAATCTCAGAGTCGTCTTGAGTTGCATTTATCTGATGATTAAGGATGTTGAGCATTTCTTCAAGTGTCTCTTAGCCATTAGGGATTCCTCCTTTGTGAATTCTCTATTTAGCTCTGTTCCCCATTTTTTTATTGGATTATTTGGTTTCTTGGCATTTAGTTTCTTGAGTTCTTTGTAGATTTTGGATATTAGCCCTCTGTCAGATGTGGGGTTGGTGAAGATTTTCTCCCAGTGTGTAGGCTGCCATTTTGTTTGAATGACATTGTCTTTTGCCTTACAGAAGCTTTTCAGTTTCATGAGGTCCCATTTATTGATTGTTGGTCTTAGGTCCTGAACTGTTGCTGTTCTGTTCAGGAAGTTGTCACCTGTGCCAATGAGTTTGAGGGTTTTTCCCACTTTTTCTTCTAGTAGATTTAGTGTGACCAGCCTTATGTAAAGGTCTTAGATCCACTTGGACTTAAGTTTTCTACAAGGTGAGAAGTATTGGTCTAATTTCATTCTTTTACAAGAGGACATCCAGTTGGACCAGCACCATTTGTTGAAGATGCTGTCCTTTTTCCATTGTGCGGTTTTGGCTTCTTTGTCAAAAATTAGGTGGCCATAGGTGTGTGGGTCAATTTCTGGGTGTTCAATTCGATTCCATTGATCTACTGGTCTGTTTCTATACCAGTACCATGCTGTTTTTACTACTATTGCTCTGTAGTACAGCTTGAAATCTGCGATGGTGATACCTCCAGAAGTTTTTTTATTGTACAGGATTGATTTAGTTATTCTGGATTTTTTGTTGTACCTTATGAAATTGAGAATAGCTTTTTTCCGGGTCTATAAAGAACTGTGTTGGTATTTTGATAGGAATTGCATTGAATCTATGTATTGCTTTTGGTAGGATGGCTATTTTTATTATGTTGATCCTGCCTACCCTTGAGCATGGGAGATCCTTTCATCTTCTAAAGGCCTCTTCCATTTCTTTCTTCAAGGGCTTGAAGTTCTTGATGTACAGGTCCTTTACTTGCTTGGTTAAAGTTACCCCAAGGTATTTTATATTGTTTGTGGCTATTGTGAAGGGGGTTGTTTCCCTTATTTCTTTCTCAGTCCATTTGTTTGTTGTATAAAGAAGGGCTTCTGAGTTTTTTGAATTAATTTTGTATCCAGCTACCTTGCTGGAGGTGTTTATCAGCTGTCAGAGTTCTCTGGTGGAATTTTTGGGGTCGCTTATTTATACTATCATATCGTCTACAAATAGGGATAGTTTGACTTCTTCATTTCCAATTTGTATCTCCTTGATCTCCTTTAGTTGTCTTATTGCTCTAGCAAGAACTTCAAGTACTATATTGAAGAGATATGGTGAAAGTGAACATCCTTGTCTTGTCCCTGAGTTTAGAGGAAATGCTTCAAGTTTCTCTCCATTTAATATGAAGTTGGCCACTGGCTTGCTGTATATTGCCTTTTTTATTTCTAGGTATGGTCCTTCTATGCCAGTTCTCTCCAGAACTTTTAGCAAAACTTCCTATAGTAATCTATGCTGGTAACTCCAGTCTTTCTGTTCAGAAATTCATATTTTCCCCCTGACAACCTCTAATATTGTTACAATGAAAGCTTTAACAAAATGCTTCAAACTGTTGTTATCTCACCGGAAGACATCACTGAATATCCCAACTGCCAGCCCCTTTTCCCTAAGGAGCTTCTCCTCTGGCTCTAGCTACCTCCTCCTCGATGGATTCCATCATCTCCTCTGCAAGGATTAGTTTGTCACTTTTGTCTTCTCATCATCCAAACTTCAAATTTTCCTTATTTTTTTCAAGTCACCAGTGTCAACATCCGAAATGAAGATTGATGTTGTTTAGAAGCAGAGCCTCATCATGTACTCCTTACTCTCCAGAACACATTACTTATACAAGGCTGTCCTGGAAGACACAGAAATCTGCCCCCCTTTACTTCTTTAGTCCTAGGATTAAAGTCGTGTGCCACAGTACCCAGCCATCTTCGTGTAAAGAGCGATACAATCCTATACTTAGACATTTATTCTTTTCTCTTCCCATTCTAAACATTAGTCTCCTATCATGTTTTCAGTCCCTCATCAGCTCTTAGTTATGTACATGTTTATGCAAAATTTTCAAAGGTTTTGTGTTTAGCATGATTTGGTAACACATTAAGACTCAATGACTCTCTGCATCTATAAAGTCTTTTGGGGATAAGAAGCTTTTGAATGGTTAAGGTTTAGAAGTACATGGGTTTTAAAATGTGGAAAAATCTCATAAGAACAAAAATAAGTGGGCTTGATTACACACACACACACACACACACGCACACACACACACACACACACATTTAATGAATCCACTGAAAGTATAATATGACCAATTATATGAAGCAAAGAACTGAATTTTATCAGTGAGTTTAAATTTAAGTGTATTTTAAGTGAAATTCATCAATTGTTTTTGAGCTGTTTAAACTTTGATTTTTATTGAAATCATTTGTTTTGACAGTTTGAAGCTTCTTTTGAAGAATGGTAAGAAACTTTAATGATTCCTTTATTTTTCTCTAAAATGTTGAAGTTTTGGTAATACTCGGTTCACCAATTTTATTTCAGAAAGGGTGAGAAACTGAAAGCATTATTTTACATGTTCGATATTACAACACTGGAAAGGCACTGGAGGACTTGCAGAGGAGAGGGGGATGGATGGAATAGAGTGCTCACATGAGAATGAACGTTGTCAGATATCGAGAATCTAGCAAAAAGTTGGCATCAACCAAGAAGAAAACCATATTAAGGAAACAGTCCACTGAGCTAGAACATCGAGGCAGTAGCATTGCTTGCTTTCAGTTTTCCTGTATCAGTGGTAGCCATAATAGCATCCCGTACTCGTGCTGTGAATTTCTAGTGCCAGACGAAATGAGGTTATATTTCCAAAATTTTCTATTCGAGGGTTTGACCTGTCTGACTAATTCCCATCACAGTGCTTGTGGAGCTTCCAGGCAGTGTACTCTGTGCTTGCCACGCTGCCTGGGGTGACAAAGAGTAACTGGAGCAAGCCATAGATAAATCAAAATGCCTGCAAAGAAAAGGGCTTGGAAAAATGCATGTGATACAGAGAATGAGATTGTCCAAAACAATTTAAAGTCAGAGATTCCAGAAATAGGCAGATATGAACATTAGAAATATGCTCAGGATAAATGATTATGCTGTCATGTTTCCTTTCTGATTGAACTCTGTGTATTCCATGAGCGGTAACCTTATACAGAGATATCTGTATAGGCAACCTTGATAAATTGGACAGAGTTCCACAAAACAGAGCCAGTTTGCTGAGTTGGGCAGAACTTTCCTTTCCTTTCCATTCCATTCCAGACATTTCAGGTAACTGACATAAAACTATAACTCATTAGTGAACCAGAGAAGTAGATTTCAAAGGCTCACATGATACTTCACAAAACATTTAGATGAGTCAAAAACACCCAAGAGCAAATCACTTTTGGGTGACTTAATATCTGCTTCATGCTAAAATATTAAAAATGTCCACTTCTCTATGAAAATTATGTTGCTTTCAAAGAAAAATAGGAACATTTCTTCCCTTCATAGCAAGAGAAATACATTAAGATAAGCTGTCTCTGAGAAAGCTCAGAATTTAGACCTAACTAATAAACAAAAAAATTAGTATCAACTGTTTTAATATCATCAACGAGACAAAGGGAACCAGTAATACTAAATTACACATAATCAGGAAGACAATTACTCAAAAATATGCAATATTGATAAAAGAAAATATGAAAAACTAGAAAGAAATTAAGTGCAGAAGTGTAAAGTAATTGAAAGTATAATCTTCATTTTAGTTGTCTAGGGCAGAATTGAACACAGGTAAAATTAGGAAACTTGGTAGGTCAATGGAGTATGAACAGTGAACATGAGGATAAAGAAAACCAAAAGTGTCAAATAAACTTGAAGAACATGACAAACACACTATAAATCCATGCTACTGCTGCACACGTGAATGTGAGGATAGAAAATTGGCAGGGGGGGCGAGCGAAGATGGCGGCGACCTACACTGACGCATTCTGAACGC
>CAJQZJ010032044.1:634004-709080 GCA_907164525.1 Lophiomys imhausi | reverse complement strand
ATTGATGCTGGAATGTATGGAGAGAAAATGGGAACTGTCCAGGCAGTTACTGGTATGTTCTTTCTTAGTTTTGGAAGCTGCAGGCTCTGCACTTCCTATATAAGCAAATATATTTATCCCTCTCAGGTCTCTGAGGTGGTTGAAGAATAGACAGATAGAATCTTATAGTTAAATTTTGAGTTGTTTAGGAATCAAGAGGGTGTTATAGATCTAAGAAGATACTCTTAAAAGGGTGTTGAAAGATAGTATGAATGTTGAGTCACATATAGACCTTTAAACTCATGGAGTTGGGTAGATAGTAGAATGTTAAAGTCAGGGGCCAAATAAGTATAAACTGAACATTGGGAAGGTATACTGGGCCAATTTAATCTCATAAATGTGGCATATTTATATCTATTGTTTTGTATAATACTTACTGTTATAAGAGAAGGAACCAGCTGTTGGACTGAAAGGGGAAACCTCTGGAGGGAAGAGGGTGGAAGGGCGGGTTGGGAAGGGGGAATAGGGAGGGGTTTGTTACTGAGATGTAACTTGAAGAAAAAAAAATAAAGTATTTATAAAAAAAAAAAAAAGAAAATTGGCAGGGGAAAGAAGTTTTTTGAATTTTTTTCTAAAACAATTTATTTTTAAATGTCTATTTATTACTTCAGGTTACATCTCCATCACATTCTCCTCCTTCCATCCTCCAGGTCCCATCCTCCCACCCTCTCCCTTTTCTCCCACCTATCCTACTCCTCCAGAATGGGGTACCCTTGCATATCATCCCCCCATCATTTCAGCAGTCATATGAGGGCTAAGAGCTTCCTCTTGCACTGGAGGCCAACATGGCAACTCCACTAGGGTAAAGTGTACCACTAACAGCTAACAAAGTCTATGTTCCTGTTCCTTTTGGTGTGTTGGTTGTAGAAGTGTTATCCTGTACTATATGGCTAAAGTCCAGTTATAATTTAAAACATGCCACGTGCATCTTTCTGGGTCTGGATTAACTCACTCAGGATGAGCTTTTGGAGGCAAATTGCGGGATTTCCTTGTTTCTGATAGCTGAGTAGTATTCCATTGTGTAAATGTACGCCACTTTTTTATCCATTTGTCATTTGAGGGACATCTGGCTTGTTTCCAGTTTCTAGCTATTATAAATAAAGCTGCTATGAACATAGATGAGGAGATGTCCTTGTGGTTTGGTGAGGAATCTTTTGTATGTATGCTTAGGAGTGATATGGCTGAGTCTTGAGGTGGAACTATTCCAATTTTTTAAAGATATCTCCTGACTGATTTCCATAGTGGTTGTACAAGTTTGTACTCCCACCAGCAATGGAGGAGTGTTCCGCTTTCTCCACACCCTCGCCAGCATGTGCTGTCATTTGAGTTTTTGATCCTAGCCATTCTGACAGGTGTGAGATGGAATCTCAGAGTCATCCTGAGTTGCATTTCTCTGATGATTAAGAATGTTGAGCATTTCTTCAAGTGTCTGTTAGTCATTAGAGATTCCTTTTTTAAATGAATTCTCGGTTTAGCTCTATTCCCCATGTTTTGATTGGAATATTTGATTTCTTGATATTTATTTTCTTGATTTGTTGAGTTCTTCATCAATTTTGGATATTAGCCCTCTGTTATATGTGGGGTTGGTGAAGATCTTTTCCCAATCTGTAGCTTGCCGTTTTGTTCTTATGACCGTGTCCATTATCTTACAGAAGCTTTTCAGTTTCATGAGGTCCCATTGTTTTGACTATGATCTTGGAAACTGAGCTATTGGTGTTCTGTTCAGGAAGGTATCACCTGTGCCAATGAGTTTGAGGTTTTTCTCCACTTTCTTTTCTGTTAGATTTAGTGTGTCTGCCTTTATGTTAAGGTCTTTGATCCACTTGGATTTAAGTTTCCTGCAAGGTGATAAATAAGTGTCTAATTTCATTCTTGTACATGTTGACATCCAGTTAGACCAGCACCACTTGTTGAAGATGCTGTCCTTTTTCCATTGTACAGGTTTTGGCTTCTTCAAAAATTAGGTGACCATAGGTGTGTGGATTTATTTCTGGGTCTTCTATTCAATTCCGTTGATCAATTGATCTATTGTTATACAAGTATCATGCTGTTTTTATTACTATTGCTCTGTAGTACAGCTTGAAGTCAGGGATGGTGATACCTCCAGATGTTTTTTTTATTGTACATGATTTATTTAGTTATTCTGGGTTTTTTGTTATTTCATATGAAGTTGAGAATTGTTCTTTCAATAACTGTAAAGAATTCTGTTTTTATTTTGATAGGAATTGCATGCAATCTGTATATTGCTTTTGGTAGGATGGCCATTTTTATCACATTCATCCTACCTATCCATGAGTATGGGAGATCTTTCCATATTCTGATGTCCTATTTAATTTCTTTCTTCAAGAACTTTAAGTTCTTGTCATACAGGAATTTCACTTGCTTGGTTAGAGTTACCCCCATGTATTTTATATTGTTTGTGGCTATTGTGAAGGGTGTTGTTTCCATAATTTCTTTCTCAGCTCATTTATTTTTTTTATAAAGAAGGACTTCTGTACACACTTCTGTATCAGAAGTTCCGAGGTCAGTCTGTTTCCAGGCAGAAAAGGGTAAAACACAGGTTGGGCCACAGGATAACACAGAGATTCAAGAGAAAGGATTTTCTCTAACACCCAAGTGTTACAACTCTTTTAATAAATACACAAGAGATATAGAGTAACCTTAACTTTCTCATGCTTGTGGCGAAGGGTTATTTTCTATTAGCTGAACTGCCTGCACAGGGCCAGGAAGTTTCAAAGAGCTCTTGGAGCCTCTGGACTGAGTCAAGTGGCTTCAGAGGTCTGGCTTGGTTTTGGTGGAATTGGAAGCTTCTTTAGGGACAGTCAGCAATGGGCAGTCACTGCAGTTGAGCACTGTGGCGAACTGTGTGTGCAAGAGAAACAGCAGAAGTTTAGTACCTCTCAGTGCACTTTGGAGGTGGTCACTGGGGTGACCATCACCTAATCACAAGTCTAGCTAAGCATCCATGGTGGCAGTGAGGTGGGAGCTGGTATTCCATGCAAGCCTGGCTAGCTGGGCAGCATTTTTGGTGAATTTTTCAAGGAGGGAAGAGTGTTTCCTTCCCAAGCCCAAAATAATCAGTCAAGCCTCAGGTGGTCATTGTGGAGGAATGGAGAGTTTATTTTTTGAACCAAGAGCATCAGAAACCTTTGGGTAGTGGGGAGGAGTTTTGGATGTATTTGAATGTGTTTGATTTACTGGGTATGGTCCTATCATAAGAAAGGAAATTAGTATCGAATTATCCCTTGGGCAGTGGGGATGAAGGAAGAACTCCAGGTAGGCTAGAAGCATAGACAAATGTCATTGGCTGAAAGTCAAAGCACCAACAGACCTATTAGCATGGGAAGGTGCATTTAGAAATCCCCAGGTGTTCACTGGGAAGGTTTCTTATCAAGAAAGGGTGGGGCTATGTGACACTCCATAGAAGATCTGAAGTTTCCTCAGATCAGGTAGAGGAAAGGCTTCCTTTGAAAAAAATGAAGTCCATTATTTTATCCTCAAGCTCAGGGACTTTACAGCAATGCCAGATTTCAGCCTTACCAGCAGAAATTCCCTACAATATCTGACTTAAATCAGTGTCTGAGTGGTTTGTCACACTATTCTTGAACCACAACCGACCCACAATTGGATAATGTGCAGGGAGTCAGAAATTTTGGGACATTCAGTCCTAACTAGAGTGTCTTCATCAAAGCCCTCTCCTTAAGACTCAAGGATCTGTAGGGAAGAAGAGACAGAAAGATTGTAAGAGCTAGAAGGAATCTAACTTCAAGGAAACAGTGTCTTCCAGGCAAATCAGGGCTGGCAAACATATGAACTCACAAAGAATCGACAAGCATGCACAAGCCTTGCACAGGTTCAAACCAGGTGGGGCCACAGCACTAAGAGGGAAGAAGTAGGCATGGAGTCCACCCCAACAAGAAGCTATTTACACTTATTGGTTCGTTGTTTTGATTTTCAATTTGTGTGTGTATATGTATTTAAAAAGAGAAAGTGAAAAAGCATAAAGTTTGGTGGGCAAGGAGGTGGGGAGAGGATCTGGGAGGAACTGGGGGAAGGGAAAAACATGATCAAAATACATTGCATAAAAATTTTTAAATAAAATATGAAACCTTTAGCCAAGTAGAGTTGTCACATTCTCTAACAAGATGATGGTCAGTTGGCACCAAGATTAAGGTACGTATTAAGACCCTTCTTCAAAAAAGTAAATAAAATAAACAAATAAGCAAAGCAATAAAATCCTGGAAGATCTTAACAACCAAATGTTTTCAATCTAAAATATATGTTCCCAAAATATTTATAACAGGCTTTCAAGTGAAAACTTAAATACAAATGCTCAAAACATCAGTCTTCACAATAGCTAAGAGATGAAAAAAAACTATCAGTGAATTAAAACAGTGTAGTTTATACATGCAATGAAATATTTTATTCCATAAAAAGAAACGAAGTTCTATTAATAATAGAGTATGGATAAATGTCACACATATTAGTATGCATATAATTATATATGATATATAGGTGTAATATATATCTGGTAGGGGCTGGACACAAATACTTACTTGCCTTTATACAAATATTTTTATATGGAATATTTATCATAGATAAAAAGCAGACTAGTCATTGATAAAGACTAGTATGAGAGAGATACAAGGGACTGTTTAATAAAATAGTTAACCTCATATAATTTGATATTAAAAGTGTAATAGAAAGATTAATTAGAATTAGAACAAACCTTGGAAGACAATACACAAGACTACAACTAGCCTGGTGAGGTGATGAATGTTTTTTTTAATACTGAGAGGGAGAAGCAGGAAGATCACTCTGAGTTTGAAACCAGCCTGATGGTACAGAGTTCCAGGATAACCAGGTCTATACAGAGAGGCCCCAACAAACAAACAAACAAAGAAACAATTAATAACAACAACAAAACCCCTCAAGGTAATTGTGTATGATAACATACCACAACATGCAATAAAGATTGCAAGCCAAAAAGAAAAGCATTATTTAATCATTGATTTGGGAATAATTTTTTTATTATTTATAAACTCAAACACAAATAATATAATTGTTCATAAAATGTTCTGAAATAAAAAGAAAGCAAAAATAAAAAGAGATAATGGATGTACCTTATGAAAACAGGCTTTTTGAAATAATATACAGCCATTGGAAACATTGATATTAAAATTAATGGGAATTATATGCAACAAAACAAGATCTGAAATTTGATGGTGATGTTTATAAAAGCTGAAATATTACTGTAGTGTGATATTACATGAGGTCTTTAAGATAATAATTGGACATGAGTCATTTTTATGAGCTCTAATGATATTTGCTATGCATGGAGTTTTTGTTAATTTTAACAATGCTTTAATAAAAATGAATAATTTAGTAAAAACTTTAAAAAAACTATCTTTTCATTGATGCTGATTTATATTAAACTTTTCATCAGTGAAAATATAAAATTTTTAGAATGCAGAAAGACTCAATTTAGGTTCCTAGCATTAGGCTAGAGAAATACCAATAGTAAGAAATGATGTATTAATCAAACCCACGTAAGAAGATGCATTTGAAAGGAAACAACATTTTTTATCTGGCTCCTTTTCTAAACTCTTGCTAACTTAAGTCTGAAATGGTTAACTTCACCCTTTGTAGTTTATATTGACTTTCCAGAACTCACTAATCTGAAAACCAAATATTATCTTATCCAATTGATTTTCAATCAAGCCCATCTCTTGGAACTGGAGAGTTATCTCTGCAGCTGATAGTGCACACTTGCCCTGCAGAAGACCCTAGCTCAGTTCCCAGGATCTACCTCACACAGATCACAATCACTGAACTCCAGCTAACATCCTCTTCTAGAAGGCAAGCACCCACACTTATGTAGAGAATACACACACACACACACACACACACACACACACACACATGCATGCACACCCATACAATTTACAAATTAAGATGAATCTTATAAAATTTCTAAAAAATAAGAATTTCTAAATGAAAATATTGTTTTAATATCCTCTCAAGAAGGTCAAGACATTGACATTTGTGATTGTTTTAAAAGTTTCTATTATATTTGTGTACAAATTATACTGGATAATAGAATGTGCTTGTAGCAGCCTACTATGTTGTAGGGTTATCGTGTAAATGACACTTAACATTCCATACAAATGCTTTACCAAAATTTGACTAGCTGAATTTTAATGAATCTTCCTTTCACAAATTATTGCTGTCCTCCTTGTTATGTATGTGTAGGACTTCTGCCACAAAAGATGAAAAAGATTTGGATGTCACTGCTCCAAAGAAAGAAGTTCACCCAGAAAAAGCAAGAGGTAAGATTGCTTTTCATACTTAGAGATGTATAATTTTTTACTGGTTGTCGGTCTTTTTAAAAACATATTTCTAATATCCACAATTATTATTTTTATGAATTTTCTGGATAGTGAATAGAGAAAAGACCTGCTATACCATTTTGGAAACATGCCCTCAGGTAGTATTTATTTTTACTAATGACTTCTGGATCAGGCACTGGCCCATGTTGTGGCTATATAGTGACACCTGTCCAGAGCTCAAGGAGCTAGTAACAGCTGAAAATCATTAACAAGACTTTCTGTGATGATCAAGGTATTGTCTATCTGCCTCTCCAATGAGGCAGCTATTATCATCAGAGAGCTACTGACCAGTTGGCATGTGGCCAATAAAACTGAAAAACTTAATTCTAAAGTTGAGTCTTTACTTAAACAGAAATATAAATAGCGGTAGTTCACTGGTTTCCATATGGTCAAAATTTACCACAAGCTAATAATAAAAGCTGCAAAATGTAAGTATTGGCTTAGTAATAATATTATTTCAAAATATTTGGATGTGGGCTTGAGATTATACTAAATTTCTCATCTTTACTTGTCATAAAAATTTACAAATGCCTTCACTGGGGAAAGCTGATGAACTCAGGATCTTTCGTTATAAGGAAGAAATTTTTTTCAAAGCATCATTGATCTTGAGGCTCTGTTTTAATTGATTCACTTTATTTATTTATTTTCTGTATTAATGTCTATGGATAAGATGAAAACTTCAATGTTTAAACATCACAGATGCAGAGGGGAAATCGATTAAGTCTTTGATGGTCACAGTCACAGTAAATGTATCTTGCATAGCATTCATTGCTCAGAAACATGCTCATGTGAGATTAAGACACACATGGTACCAAGAAGATAGTTAGTTGCTAAAATTATTTGTATCAAAAAGTGCAAGTCATTGTTTATATATACACCAAGTGAGTTGATTTTGGGGGACAATTAGAAAGACATATATGACAATGGATCACAGGCACCACAGGTCATGTACAGATATACTGTTTATTTTTATGCCATTAAAGGAAGAACAAAAGGTAATTTGTAAAAACATAATGAATAACTTTGATAAAACACATATAAATCCAGTAAATTGAAGTGCTATACTTATCAGTGACATGAGCACCTTCGTGTATTTTAGACTGAAAACCTCTTACGGAGATTGATCATGGAGTTATTCACTATTCACAAATTTTCAGTGTTCTGTGGATGTTTCCTTTAAAACTCACTCAATAAAGTACTCAGGATGAAAGTAAACCATGGGTTTAAAAAAACTTGATAAAGCTGGAGGCAGAGAAAGTTAATTTCACCCATTAAAATTATTTCTTTTAAGGATATATGTCAATGTCTTGGACAAGCTCTCTAGGATAGGAGAGAATAGGGAACAATCTAGATTGCCTTTATAGCCATTATGTGGCAATTTATAAGACTGCCACCAACAAAAAAAAAAAAAAAAAAATTCTTGTCTTTATTGTCCAAAAGAAAAAAGAGATAAATCCATTGCTTTCTTCTTTTATGTCGTTTCACTGTCTTGTCTTTCCTCTCCCCTCCAAGGTGTCCTTTTCTTTTTTGACACTGTACTTATGTGTTCTTGTCATGTCACATGTTGACAAAAGTCAGTATTTAAAGCTACGAATATCAGCAGAACAGGCCTCTCATCTTTCTTTCTTACCTTGTTCTCACTAGAGGAAAACATATTATTGTTGTTGGAGAAAATAATTAGCTTTGTACACATTTTGTTCACACAAAGATGAATGAATACCTCTGGTAATACTTTGTTAACATTAAGCCATATTATTCCAGACCCGTGAACCAGGGATTGCAAGTGCCTCTCATTAACAGAGTTAATTAAGGCTGAATAAATAGAATTTGGAAATTTCTGATGAATTCCTGCCAAGGCTAAGTGGAGAAGTTATTATCTGATAAGAGTGAAGAATATCAATGCCTTCTTTTCCAGGAACTGAGTAATCTTCAATATTGATTTAAATTGCTCATTGTGTTTTGTATTTGGATGAGATATGGCCATGATTTAAAAATAAAGCAGCCTTCGTGGTGTTTTCCATTCCAATACAGTAATTCCCTTAAAGTTACAGGTTGGGGCTTTACATATGCTTTATATTTGTTCACTGAAAATTCTGTATCCAAAGAATATGACATTGTCTTTGTATTAGCTTCATGATTCGGTTGTATAATTTTAAATCCCTTTTGTTTGTTTTCAAGGCAAATCTCTCACTCTGTGGCCCACACTGGCCCTGAACCTACAGGAATATTACATCAGCCTCCTAAGTGCTGATATTACAGGCCTGTGCCATCATGCCTGGCTCTGTTTTATGTTACAAATGGTCCTTTAAAGATTATTTAACTTTTCTAATATTCTCTTAAACACATAAATATTTGAAATAATACTTCAAGTAAAACCCATGACCTGTGATGTTGCTCAGGAACTGATTGATTAACAGGCATGAATGCATGTTCCTACTTTAAGATCAGAAGTGTCCAGAGTTGAAGAAGAAAATGGAGACGTTGCTATCAGAGGCCATCCACCTCATTAAAAGTCTGGAAACTGACAGGGCAGAAGCAGAACAAGCTTTAAAACAACAAAAAATGAGAAAGGACAACATTAGCATGAAAATTGACTGTTGGTCCATTTGGAAACAGCAAGAACTCCCAACAATTGTACAGAAAGGTACTAAAAGGGTTTTCTATTCTGCCAGTGTCTGTTAGGGTAGCAGAGAGGGAGAGGGTGGACTACTGCTTAGCATACACAATTTATTGTTACATGTTGCTCATAAGCTGACACATGTGTGAGATACAGTATGGGTGCTATGGGAGCAAAGTTTGACTGTGGGCTTTGAAGTGTGTTGAACATCCCATTCATTAACATAGCTTAGGGATAGGCAAGCATTCGACGTATATTACTTACCATGGTGATAGGATTTGAGTTATTAAAAATTCATAAAGCTGATGGCCCCGTTGGTATCATTGTCGATCCTTGGGATTGTAGAAAAACTCAGATTTCTGAGTGAAATGTTGGGAATGTCACACACTTACTTTTGAGAGCTGAGATGTAAATTCAGTTTGAAAGGAACTCCTAGCATGAAGGCAATCTTAATATGTTTGCAGAAGTAACTTGGATAATAACTGCATAAGAAAATGCTATTTAAAGCATACAGAGGAAGAGCTAAGGTGGAATACTACACAAAATAACACTGTTGGCTAGTGTGTTTCCTGTGTCATTAAATTAAATCCTGTCTTTAAAACATTCCTAACTAGACCAGAGGCTAGAAACTTCTTACCCCTTTGCGAGGTAAAATTTGGAGTTAAGGAGCCATTGACTTTGAAGTACGTTTTTTGTTTTGTTTTTAAATAGGGTATCATACAATCTCTCACTTGAAATAGGAAATTCTTGAGAGAAAGGGTATGTGTTATTATTCATTGCTCTGGGATAGTAGGCATAACTTAAAATATATGTCCAGCTGAACACATGAATAAGCTTTCATTGTATCATCACACCTTCTAAAGTAGACATATGCATTCTGAGGAATTGCAAGAAAATATTATAATTTAAATGGTCTTTTGTGTGTACTTCTCTCTTGAGATTAATTTACAAATACTAACACCATACTAATGGGTTATTGTGTTGGTAACCATTTTTTAAATGCATGGATGGTATGTGAATATGATGAGACAATGCCAAGGTCAGAATAGGTTCCTTAGGAAATTGTAGATCCCAGTACTTTCTGGAGCTGCCTCATCTTCACACCCACAGAGAATCTACAATTTTCCTAATTGTCATTCCTCATTAGCAGTGGTAGAAAACTTGATGTTGAGAGCTGATCTTTTGAATGCTCATCTGATTGTAAGCCTTATAAGATTACATTTATAAGATCATTTACATACTATAGTTTTCAGTCTGTTTGGAGTTATATTTAGGTAGTTGTATATATAAAACTAATATAGATGTGTATGCATTCTAGTAACTAATAAATGTAATAAATTATTGTAATAAGTAATAACTCCTGGTGTGGATTAACTTTAACCAATACTATTAAATGTATACTTAAATTTCAAATGTTTATTTACTTACTCCATTTTATTTAAGTGTTCTATACATGCAGGATAATCATTACTGTATACGTCTTTAAAACTTTGTGTGTGAAAAATGTTTCTGAAAAACTATTTCCAGGAATCAGCTGACTTTGTATGGATACAAATTGGACACAATCCTTAAATGATATTAATCCATTTAAAAAGTAGAGAAATATACTTTATGCTTTTAGAATCCTAAAATTTTTTTCTATAATGAATTAAAAAATTCAATCTTTAAATGACTGTAAGTAGGATGTTTGTCAGAAGGAACATTTAATGAAATTAGGAAACCCATCTATTGTTTTCCTAGATCTCTTCTAGGGACTCCTGCAGTCTACCCTCCTATCTGCTACAACACAAAGGTTTTGTTTTATCTCTCAGAAGGCTTGTTCACACTGGCTTGTGCTAAAGATGTTTTCTATAGTCAACTTCATTTTGGGTCAGCCAGTGAGAGTCCACACAGGATATCATGACAAGGTCACTGAGGAGAGGGAGGCAAGACACTGGTAACCCTGATGGCTTCCTCTTTGACTGGTCATCACACACCCCTGAAATGACAGCTCTTGTTACTGAACACGTAGTGCTATCTAAGAAATTCTTTGTCTTTTTTCTATCAAAAAAAGATGACCAGAAATGTCTTCAAACATAAATTAAGTGTTACATAATCCTACAAGCTATAAGTTGGGTTGTATAGCTTTTTTCTCTTTAAAACAAAGTGACACATACATTTTATCACAAACCACAGGTATTTGGTGGCACTAATGAGTGAATGTCTCAGACTTCCCTAGTGTTCCATGTACCTGCTTTTACCAGTTCTCTGTTTTACACATCTGTGCCTGTGTACCCATGACTACTACTTTGTGGCTATCTAATGGAAGAGGAAGACATCTTAGACCTTAGGATGAACACATGTGACAGTATATGATACACTTTGTAGACCTGAATGTCCTGATGAATTGAGAAGTAGAGGCAGCTTTCCAAAGTGAGAATAATTTGAAGTATCCCTTGAAGGATAGATGGGCAAGGCACACAGGTTGGAAGTGGCAAATGGGACAGGAGGCATTCAAACAATGGAGAGTGTGAATGTGAGATAAATCAGCACAAAATGGCCTTAGCATTAGGAAGTTGTAATAGGAAGAATGAGAAACCTTTCTCATATAATTTGCTTATAATTGTCTAATATACAATATTAAATATATTAAATATATAAAGCAATTAGAAGTAATTTCCATGCCTAAAATTTCAAACATTTTTATCCAAACAAATAATGTTCATCCAATCTTTAGAATATACAGTTTCTTTTCATTGTTTTTTTTTCTGCCTATAAGACTTTCTTGGCGTCAGAGTTATTATTAATATATATATATATGCTGCTTGTTTCAAATTACATTTTTGTTGTGGAATTATTCCTTTCAACATGTGTGTATCCATTAATTTATTCATCCATCCATTCACCCATTTATTAATAAGGACTCATGTATTCTAGGCTAGCCTGGAATGAATTGCTATGTAGCTAAAGTTGACCTTGATGGTTCTGCCTGTACCTCTTACAATTACATAAAATGTTTCTGTCTCTCTCCCTCTTCCCTCCTCTCTCCCTCTCCCCCTTTCTATGTGTGTGTGTGTGTGTGTGTGTGTGTGTGTGTGTATGTATGTGTGTGTGTGTTGTTTGAAAAATGTTCAATTTGTTTGTGGATGGTAATAAGTTGGATTTATACTAGAGATGATAAAGTTTTATTGCTGGGATTATAGGAGTACCAAACAATCACCATGCCTGTTGGTGTGGGGAATCAAACTCAGAGAGCTGAAGATAATGTCAAGCACTCTGTGAACTGTGCTATATCCCCAAGCCTGCATAAACTTATTTTATATGTTAATTTAGGTAAATAAATATACTCCATTCTTAATTTGTGGTAAATGAATCCCATATATTATAAGAATTTGCAATCGATTACACACACACACACACACACACAAAACTGGAGCACCGCAAATAAGAATCATGGTCACCCCTCATTTTGACATTTGTAACTTCAATTTTATCATTTTACTTTTATGTATTTCTGGAAGGCCTCTACCGTTTCAATTTTATTTTCATTTTAGCATAATTATAAAGTGTGTGTGTTTAGTAAAAAGGTCAGTTTCTTTGTTGTTGGTAATAAATTGAATTTATACTAAAGATTATCAGTTAGCAAAGCATGTCTTAGTCCTTTTGGTGATAAATGAAGAAAGCAATATGTTTTACAATTCAGTATTTAAAGAGCCCTTCTTAAGATCACTAGGTGACTAATCCCTGCAGCTGAAGTAGCTCCTGTCTGTAATCAAGCATTGCTTCCTGGACTGACTGCTGGCAGCTCTGAACTTTACCTTGCTCTTGTCAACTTGCCTCCAGAACATGAGAACTATTCCAAAGAAATCGCAAATCTGAACTCCTATATTGAAGAAACATCCCAACAGATGGAACAACTGAAGAAGAAGAAAGAGAAGCTGGAAGAGGCCAATGCCAAGATCCAGAAGGATATAGACTACATGAACTTCCATGGACCTTTGCTGGAGACAAAGCGGAAGCAGGAGCTGCAGGCCCTGAAAAAGTGTTACCGTAAGAAGATTGAGGTGAGTGAATGAGTGTGTATCTTCTTGGTTATTCCAAAATATTTCAACTCTAATAACTGAATGTATCCTCTAAGGTTTACTTGCAGTTTTTTTCTTCAATAACCTTTTCTATTATAATTTATTGATATTCACTTAAACATTATCTTTGAGAATTACCTATATACCTAAAGTGATTAATAATATCAAATTGACTCATTAAAATTATAGATTCAAAAAAATCTTATCATTTTAAACCATAGTTTGAACTAAGTGATAAAGTCGAACATATCAGTAAGCTAATCATTGATAAAAAATTACAAATGTAATGATACTTCAAACGATTAAAAGACACCAATCATGGGATAAAATCATTCTATAGAAAAAAATAGTTTATTTAAAACTCTCCCACACATAATAAATTTGCCTCATATTAGTGTTTGATTGTTTTATTTTATTTTATTTTTTAATGTTTATTTATTACTTCAGGTTACATCTCCATCACAGTACCCACTTTCCACCCCTCCCAGTCCCACCCTCCCACCCTCTACCCCCTATCCCTTCCATCCCACTCCTCCAGAGTGGAGTGTCCCTACATATCAGTCCCCTGCCCCAGTTCAGCAGTCATATGAGGGCCAAGGGCCTCCTCATACACTGGGGGCCTACAAGGCAGCACCACTAGGGCAAAGTGTCTCATTGACAGATAACAAAGTCTATGTTCCTGTTCCCTTTGGTACATTGGCTGTCTTATAGTTATCCTGTACTATATGGCTAAATCCGATTATAAGTGAATAGATGCCATGTGTATCCTTCTGAGTCTGTGATCGTTTTAAAGTAAATAAAACAAGTCCTTGAATGTTGTCCATTGTTTATCACACAGTGCCATTCTCCTCATTCCATCATCAACAAAATAAAACAGAAAACAAAATAAAACTAAAAAAGTAGTATAAATTTCATCTATTAATTAGAGAAAAATGAAAATCTAAATAATATTTTAATGCAATGTTACATTTTTAAATTACACAATACTATTTTACTTTGACTATTTGAGTTTCTGCATCTTTTTAAACATTTATTTATTAATTTGAATTACATCTCCTTCACAGCCCCCTCCACCCACCCCTCCCATTTCCACCCTCCCACCTACCCCCCACATATCGGCCCCTCTAAGTTCATCAGTCACATGAGGACTAAGAGCTTCCTCTTCCATTGGGGGCCTACATGGCAGTTACACTAGGGTGAATTGTCCCACCAACAGGTAACAAAGTCCATGTTCCTGTTCCTTTCAGTGTGTTGATTGTAGGATGGTTATCCTATACTATATGACTAATATCCAGTTATAAGTGAATATGCCATGTGCATCTTTCTGGGTGTGAGCTCACTCAGGATGAGCTTTTCTAGTTCCATCCATTTGGGTGTCAATTGCATGATTTCCTTGTTTCCGATAGCTGAGTAGTATTCCATTGTGTGGCGGGCAGGGAAGGTGCATCTTCTTTTTTAAGGTAACATTTTATTTTTAAACTTTTATGTTTAGTTATATGTATATGTGTGCCTACTAGTCTGTAGATGTACCATGTGCCTTCATGTATTTGTGGAAGCTAGAAGATGATGTCAGCTCTCCAGAGATGTGGGTGGTTGTGAGCCACTGGGTATGGGTACCTGGGACCAAGGCAAGTTTCTCTGAAAAAGCAGCCAATGTGCTTTACCACTGATTCATCTCTCCAATGGCCCCCACATTGTTTTAATGTAATTAAACTATTCTTCATAGGTATAAATCTAGTTTATTTGAGTTCTGTATTTCTTCACACATATATCAAACAATTTATTATTTAATGTTTTCTCTCAAGGGTATCTGAAACACAATTTTAAAAGTATCTTCTTAGATGTATAACACTCTCTTGACTCCTAAACAACTCAAAATTTAATTATGAGACTTTATCTATCTGTTCTTCAATCACCTCAGAGACCTGAGAAGGATAAATATATCTGATTTTATAGGAAGTACAGGGTCTGCAGCTTCCCAAACTAAGAAATGACATACCAGTGGCTGCCTGGACAGTTCCCATTTTCTCTCCATACATTACAGCATCGCTCTTCAGTCGTTTGGCCCCGCTTCTCTGACAGACATTGATTGTAGAGCAGGGGTTATGAAGGACTTACCTACCCTGTCTTGGCAGAGCTAGGCTGTCGACTTACCTGCTTCCAGGTTTTGTACTTTTTGGACAGCATTCTGTCTACACTTGGAGCAAGGGGCTTTTCCTACCAAGAGATAGGCTTGCGACTAATTCAATCATCTCCCACTGGAGATTCTTCGATGCTCATCTTCTACTTGGAGGAGAATAGGGGGTGCTGTCAGGAGTTGATATGTCTTGATATAAAAAAAAATCTAAAGTTACAAAAACATCTTTGAATGCCATATTCTGCAGATCTCTTGAGATTTTTGAAGAGGCCCTATCTATCTCTTATATTAGGGTAAGCAGATGTTGCTTGTCTCTTAGCAGGTTTATTTCTGATTAGCTTAGCAAGTAACTATAGTAGGCTGTCATAGTACCTAACAGAATGACTGGCTTGCATAACCATTAGTTTGCATTTCTTAATTATCCTAAACAGTTCATGACAGTTAGTAGTAAAAGGCTGAAACATCAAATGTTGAGTCAGATATAGAACTTTAAACTCATGGAGATGTTTAGATAGTAGAATGTTAAAGTCAGGTACCAAATACATATGGACTGGTCATTGGGAATGTACATTAAGCCATATAACCCTCATAACTGTGGCCTAATTCCCTCTGTTGTACTGTATTGTATTTATTATTATAAGAGAAAGAGCCATTTGTTGGACTGAAAGGAGAAACGGAAGGGGGAAATAAGATATACCTTAAACTTAAAAGAAAAAAAAGGGAAGAGGATGGGGGGTTGAGGGTGGGAGGGTGGGACTGGAGGGGGAATAGGGAGGGGACTGCGATTGAGATGTAACTTGAAGAAATAAAAAATAAAGAAAAAAAGGGTTGACTCTGAGATTCCATCTCACACCTGTCAGAATGGCTAAGATCCAAAACTCAAATGACAGCACATGCTGGTGAGGTTGTGGAGAAAGGGGAACACTCCTCCATTGCTGGTGGGAGTGCAAGCTTGTACAACCACCGTGGAAATCAGTCTGGCAATATCTTAGAAAACTTGCAATAGCTCTACCTCAAGACCCAGCCATACCAGTTCTGGGTATACATCCAAATGACTCCTCACCGAATCACAAGGATGTTTCCTCATCTATGTTCATAGCAGCCTTATTTGTAATAGCCAGAAACTGGAAACAACCCAGATGTGCCTCAACTGAGGAATGCATAAAAAAACTATGGTACATCTACACAATGGAATACTACTCAGCCATCAGAAACAACGAAATCATGCAATTTGCAGCCAAATGGATGGAACTAGAGAAACTCATCCTGAGTGAGCTATCCCAGACTAAGAAGAATGCACATGGCATATATTAACTTATAATCAGATTTTAGCCATATAGTACAGGATAACTATACTACAACCAATGCACCAAAGGGAACATGAACATAGACTTTGTTACCTGTCAATGAGACACTTTGCCCTAGTGGTGCTGCCTTGTAGGCCCCCAGTGTATGAGGAGGCTCTTGGCCCTCATATGACTTCTGAACTGGGGTGGGGGACTGTTATGTAGGGACACTCCACTCCAGAGGAGTGGGATGGAAGGGATAGGGGGTAGAGAGTGGGAGGGCAGGACTGGGATGGGTGGAAAGAGGACACTGTGATGGAGATATAACCTGAAGTAATAAATAAATATTTAAAAAAAGAAAAAAAGGGGCATCTGAAGACTTTTTCCTAATATTTATTGACAAAGCTGCAGTTTGACAATATACAATAATTTATCATCAATGTTTTCCTTTCAGTGTACATATGAACTGTCCTCAGCTGAATACCTAATAATTACTGAGTAGTGGGCAATTCCATGTTCTGCTCCATTAACACCCCACTATTCTCCAAAGTTCTTTTGACAACTTTCCTGAGCAGTGGCTATGCTGGAGACTCATTTCTCCACCTTGGAGGATACTGGCCCTTCCTATGCCCTTCTACAAGTTGACAGTGGGTCAGCTGCAGTTACTTCACTGTTTTGGTGGTTTTGCTTCCACTTGCAAGGAGGATGGAATTCTCAGAAAACTCTTCAACAAAGACTGACCCAGTCTCACCATTTCTAAGTGTGCTGGCTAGTTTAATGTCAATTTGACACAAGCTAGAGTTATCTGAAAGGATGAAAAATTACTTGAGAGAATGCCTCCAGAAGATCTGGCTGTAAGGCATTTTCTCAATTAGTGGCTGATGCAGGAAGGACCAGCTCATTGTGGGTAGTTCCATCACTGGGCTTGGGGTCCTGGGTTCTATAAGAAAACAGTCTTAGCAAGCCATGGGGAGCAATCCAGTAAGCAGCAGTCATCCATGATCTCTGTACCAGCTCCTGCCTCCAAGGTCCTGTCATGTTTGAGTTCCTGTCCTGACTTCCTTCTATGGTGAACAGTGTTACGTAAGCCAAATAAACTCTTTCCTCCCCAACTTGCCCTTTGGTCCCGTTGTTTAGTCACAGCCACAGAAACCCTAAGACACTACACTTTCCTGCTACCTAGAGATGATGGCTGTGGTTTAGACTTCATGAGGCAACTTCTGGTATGAAGCCTTAAGAAAAGAGGTTGACCTGAAATGAAGAAGGATATTGAAACCCCAGCCTTGTTGAGGCAACTTTGTTTGACCTTGCTCCAATCGTAAGTGGCATGGTGCAGGATTGCTCAACAGTCTTATCGTCTCACTTATTGTCCATGCTAGGTTAAATCCATGTCCATTTGATGAGTCCCCCCCCCCCTTTTTTTCTGTTGGTGGCTTTGGGTGTTGCTGTCGGTGGAGGAAGCAGTGTTGTTGAGTGGACAGGAAGGTAGGCTTGGGGTGGGATGAACTCACTGAAACAGAGCAAGAAAACAGAGTCCTTTGTGTGGATGCTATCAGAGATGAACTGTGACTAGTTTTGTGTCAACATGGGGAATCTTTCATTAAAGGCCTCTGTCTTTTTTGTCATTGTTGTTTGTTTGTTTGTTTATGGTGTGCCTTTTTTCCCCACAACAGCTCCCCCTTTTAGTCCAATAAAAGGCTCTTTTTCTTATAACAATAAATACAATACAAAGCAATAAGAACAATGAGGCCATCATTACGTACATTAGAGGGTATAACATACATTCCCAATGTCCAGTCCATATGTATTTGGCAACTGATAATAATATTCTATTATCTATCTATCTCAATGAATTTAAGTTCTGTACCTAACTCAATTTTTTCCTAACTTGCATTACCAACTTAAAAATATCTTATCAGATCTAGAACATCCTTTTAATTCCTAAACAATCTAAAGTTTAACTGTGAGATTACAACTATCTAGTCTTCAACCACATCAGAAATTTGAGAAGGATAAATATATCTGAATATACAGGAAGTGCAGAGCTAGCAACTTCCAAAACTAAGAAATGACAGATAACTAACTGCCTGGACAGTCCTCAAAATTCTCTCTATCACATTGGAGTATCTATCTACAGCCTTTTGGCACAGTATCTCTGACAGATGTTAATTATAAAGCAGGAATTATGGAGGACTTGCCCACCCTGTCTTAACAGAGCTAGGCTGTTGACTTACCTGTCTCCAAGTTTTGTCCTTTTCAGACAGCCAGCATTCTGCCTACAGTTGAGGCAAGGCCCAGAAAAAATCATCCTAAGTTAGCATATTCAGATCCAGAAAGATACACATGTTATGCACTCTCTTCTAAGTGGATATTAACCATATATACCACAAGATAACTACCCCACAACACACAGACCCAAGAAGAGAGGAACCCAGCATAACTATCCTTCAAAAGAATCCACCCAGCAGCGAGTCATGGAACTTTTAGTGGAACACTTTATCCTAGATGGGTTGCCATATCAAACCCCAGTACAAGAGAAAGCTCTCAGCTCTCACGTGACTGATGAACTGAGGAAGTATGATATGTGGGGGCTCAACGAATCTGAGGAGAAGGAGAGAATGGGGATAGCTGAGTAGTATTCCATTGTGCAGATGTACCACAGTGTTTTAATCCATTCTTCGGTTGAGGGACATCAGGGTTGTTTGCAGTTTCTAGCTATGACAAATAAGACTGCTATGAACATAGATGTGGAAACTTCCTTGTGATTCAGTGAGGAGTCATTTGGATGTATACCTAGGAGTGGTATGGCTGGGTCTCAAGGCAGAGCTATTCCAAGTTTTCTAAGATATCGCCAGACTGACCTCCATAGTGGTTGCACAAGCCTGCACTCCCACCAGCAATGGAGGAGGGTTCCCCTTTCTCCACACCCTTGCCAGCATGTGCTGTCATATAAGCATTTGATCTTAGACATTCTGACAGGTGTGAGACAGAATCTCAGAGTACTCTTGAGTTGCATATCTCTGATGATTAAGGATGCTGAGCATTTCTTCAAGTGTGTCTCATCCATTAGGGATTCCTCCTTTGTGAACTCTCTGTTTAGCTATGTTTTTTGATTGGATTATTTGGTTTCTTGGCATTTAATTTCTAGAGTTCTCTGTAAATTTTGGAGATTAGTTCTCTGTCAGATGTGGGGTTGGTGAAGATTTTTTCCCAATATGTAGGTTGTCATTTTTCATTCCTGGGATAAAGCCTACTTGATCATGGTGTATGATAATTTTGATGTTTTCTTGAATTCAGCTTGCTAGTATTTTATTAAGTATTTTTGCATCTATGTTCATGAGGGAGATTGGTCTGAAGTTCTCTTTCCTTGTTGGGTCCTGGTGTAGTTTAGGAATCAGGGTAACTGTGGCCTCATAGAATGAGTTTGGCAGTGTTCTTTCTGATTCTATTTTGTAAAAGAGTTTGAAGAGTATTGGTATTAGCTTTCTTTGAAGGTCTAGTAGAATACTGTGCTGAAACCATCTGGCTGTGGGCTTTTTTTGGCTGGGAGATTTTTAATGACTGTTTCTATTTCCTTAGGGGTTATAGGGCTGTTTAATCTGTTAACCTGATCTTGATTTAGCATCCAAATTCAAATTTGGTAGAGTGTAGACTTTTAAAGTAGGACCTAAAGATTCTCTAGATTTTCTCAACATCTGTTGTTATTTGTCCCTTTTAATTTCTGATTTTGTTGATTTGGGGTTTTTCCCTCTGCCTTTTAGTTAATTTGGCTAAGGGTTTGCCTATTTTGTTGAGTTTCTCAAAAAACCAACTCTTGGTTTCATTGATTCTTTGTATTGTTCTTTTTGTTTCTAGGTTGTTGATTTCAGAACTAAGTTTGATGAGTTCCTGCCTTCTGCTCCTCTTGGGAGTGTTTGCTTCTTTTTTTTCCAATATGAGCTATCACAATTTTCTTTTTGAAGGCACTTAGTGCTATGAACTTTCCTTGTAGCACAGCTTTCATTGTGTTCTATAGGTTTGGGTATGTTGTGCCTTCATTTTTGTTGGATTTTAGGAAGTCTTTGATTTCCTTCTTTATTTTTTCCCTGACCCAGTAGTCATTTGGTAAAGAGTTGTTCAATTTCCATGTGTGTGTAGGCTTTCTGTTGATTCTGTTACCGTTTATGTCCAGCTTTATTCCATGGTGGTCTGATAAGATACAAGGGGTTATTTCAATTTTCTTGTATCTACTGAGACTATCTTTGTGACCAATTATGTGGTCGATTTTGGAGAAGGTTCCATGCAGTGATGAGAAGAACATGTATTCTTTTGTGTTTGGGTGAAACGTTCTGTAGATATCTGTTAGGTCCATTTGGTTCATGAGAACTGTTAGACTCATTATTTCTCTGTTTAGTTTCTGTCTTAATGACCTGTCCATTGTTGTGAGTGGGGTGTTGAAGTCTCCCACTACTAATGTGTGGGGATCTATGTGTGAATTAAGCTTTAGAAGAATTTCTTTTACAAATGTAGGTGCCTTTTTGCTTGGGGCATAGATGTTCAATATTGAGATATGGTCTTGATGAACATTTCATTTAACGAGTATGTAATGCCCTTCTCTGTCTTTTTTGATTAGCTTCAGTTGGAAGTCTATTTTGTTTGATAATAAGATGGCTACTCCAGCTTGCTTCCTGGGTCCATTTTCTTGGAAAGCCTTTTCCCAGGCCTTTACTCTGAGGCAGCATCTATCTTTGTTAGTAAGATGCATTTCTTGTATGCAGCAAAATGATGGGTCTTGTTTGTGAATCCATTCTGTTAAGCTGTGTCTTTTTATTGGGAACTTGAGTCCATTGATTTTGATGGATATTAATGACCAGAGGTTGTTATTTCCTATTATTTTGGTGTAAGTGGTGGTTCTGTGTTTCTTTTGGTTTAGCTTCAGTGGAGTCTTTTTTCTCTGTTTTCTTGGGTGTAGTTATCTTCTCTGCGTTGGAATTTTCCTTCTAGGATCTTCTGTAGGGCTGGAATAGTGGGTAGATACTGTTTAAATTTGATATTGTCATGGAAAATCTTGTTTTCTCCATCTATGTTAATAGAGAGTTTTACTGGGTATAGTAGTCTGGCTGGGCACTTATGTTTTCCCAGGAATTGTAGGACATCTTCCCAGGCCCTTCTGGCTTTTAAATTTTCTGAGGAGAACTCATGTGTAACTCTGATGGGTCTGCCATTATATGTCGCTTGACCTTTTTCTCTTACAGCTTTTAATATTCTTTCTTTGTTCTGTATATTTGGAGTTTCAATTATTATTTGGTGAGAAGAATTTCTTTTCTGATCGAATCTGTTTGGTGTTCTGTATGTCTCTTGTAATTTTATTGGCATCTCTTTCTTTAGGTTTGGGAAATTTTCTTCTATGATTTTGTTGAAGATGTTTCCTGGACCTTGGAGTCGGGAGTCTTCTCTTTCCTCTATGCCTATAATTCTTAGGTTCTGTCTTTTCATTGAATCCTTGATTTCTTGGATGTTGTGGGTGAGAACTTTTTTAGATTTCTCATTTTCTTTGGTTGTTTTACTGATTTCTTCCACCGAATCTTCCACGCCTTACATCCTGTCTTCCATCTCCTGTATCTTATTTTTGATACTCATGTCTGTCGTTCCTGTTCTCTTCCATTGATTCTCCACTTTCACTCTTATCTCTGACTGTGTTTTCTTTATTGCTTCCACTTCCAGCTTTAAGTCTTGAAATATTTTATTCATTTTATGTTTCCTGCTCAATTTTCTTGTTGCCTTGTCTCTTTCCTGTTCAAGTGAGCCACTTTGGGTTGGAGATCTCTAATGGTATTCTCCATTGCTTTTGCTTGTAAAATGTGGAATCTTTGAATTCCTTCAGAGATTTAAATTCTTCTTGAAAGGATTCTATCACTTTCCAGAATATAGATTTTCATTGTTTTCTTGTGTTTTGGCTGTGGTGGAGTGGTCAGAGCTTGCTGTACTAGCATAGTTGCATTTTGTTGGAATCATATTTCCCTGACTTTTGTTGAATCTGTTATTTTGCTGACCTTCAGCCATTTGGTTGTTCTTGGCTGTTTGTTCCTGGTACCTTCTGGGCTTGGTGCCAAAAGGGGCGCTTTGGTGTAGAAGTGGTATAGCTTGGTGATCTGTAGCTTTCCACAGGCTGGATGGGGCCTTGTGTGGAGGTTTGTTCTCAGTGTGTCTCCCAGATCTCACCCCTTCCTGTTTTGTTCCAATTGGGGACTCAGGTCAGGGGTTGTGGTGTGGTGTGTTCCTGTAAGTTTCTGGGATCCAACTGGTCCTTGTATAGATGACGGTGCAGGTTGGCAGGCCACAGAATATTGGGTGGGGCTGTCGCTCCCCTGCAGCTTACTTGTCAGACTGTGTTAGTGGTCCTCCCAAACTGCTCTCAGGGTGTTCTCAGGGTCAATGTGCATCTACTAGCCAGAAGCACTGTGAGCTGGTGATGCCCACTCCCAGGTAATGAGGAATGGCCTGGGATTGTTTCACTGCTCATGAGTCAGAACTCTCTGTGTTGCAGTATGAGTATTCAGCATGTAGCATCTCTGCTGATATGGTCCTGGTGTCTAGGCAAGATGCTCTGGACTCTGGAGGTCCTAAGTTTGGGGTTTGAGTCTGCCAGCTATAGTCCTGAAAGGATCGGACAGGGAGGGAGTACAGTTTCCCGGTGGGAGGCATTCAGTGTTCATATCTGGTGATTCCGATCATTCAGCATCTATATTTCCTGTACTGAGTTCTTTGTTGTCCCTGCTGGGCAGGCCTATATGGGCTTGCGCCTGTCCAGATGGTCCCCAGGGCACCTCTGTGCCCTAAGCACTAAGCCCTTAGGCTGAGTCACTCAGCAGTGCCCCAGGCTAAGGCCTCACTGCTCCATGGGTGGAACTATATATGCTGAAGATCTGGTTTCCCACAGGAAGAGCCAGCACTAGCAAAGGAGTCTGATATTAACTCCACAACCTGCCCAGGGCTTGGACCCTATGGAGATCAAAGCCGCCTTCCAACCTGGCCACCTGCCTTTCTGAGCACTCTCACCACTCCTCCTATGTCTGTCTAGAGCTGACTTTCAATAATGGCAATTGGAGCCACTGTCTTCCGAGTTCTGGTACACTGCAGTGGAGCTGTAGCCTGCTGCCAGAAGTGTATCCCGCTGCTCTGTCCAGCTGCAGTGTTCTTCCCAGTGACTGCAAATCCAATAGAGGGGCCTGTATGTATGTCCAACACCCCTCTGGGGAAGCCCAAATATGCCTGCATTTGCTAAAATGCTGCTGTACTGTGTACCTGCTGCCACCCTGCTGCTCAGAACATGCTGTGTCCTGCAGTCACAATGGTTCTGCTGAACACATATCCCATTCCCATGGCTCTGCCAATCTTCGGCTTAGAGTCGGAATGCCTGTGTGGAATCTGGGAGCCCAGGAGGCTGGTGAGTAACCCTGTCTAGGGTTCGTAGCTGCTCAGTGGGTATTTGAGTGGCTCTTACACTGTTCCTATCCTGGTGATGATTCCTGGATTCAGTAGCTTCCGTGGTTTCTGCTGGTCTGTTTTTCTGAGTTTTCAAGAGAGTACAGTTTCAAATTTTTGAAAGAATTTTTATCTCAGTTGAAAGATAATATTTTTATATTGTCAAAAAATCCAAGTTGCTCTAGGAAAGTTATCACCTAACAAAAAAATAATGCCTCAGAGTTAAGATTAGGGCAGGGTTTTGTTCTTATCTTTCCAAGAGATTAAAGCATCCAACTAAGGAGTCTAGAGACAACTGGGCAACTGAAACTTCTGAAGAAAAGGGACTATACACCAAAGACAAAACAAGTATCCCAGATGATCCAGCTTCACATAGCTGTACCCTCAAAAAATCTACATCCAGGACAACTTCAAAATGGCTAGCGAAGATGGTCTAGCCTCACAGACTGTTCCAGCCAGGACTTCAGAAAAGCCCTGCACTCTCTCATCCAAAGTTCAGCTTCTGACTACAAACTACTCAGGACATTTAAATAGCTGAGCACAAAAAGACTGGACAACAAATGTTCCTATTTGTTGTGCTTAACCATTTTTCCATTCTTATTTGGGCCTCTGTCTTAGGAAAGAAGAAGTGATGAAGCAGGTTACCTTTCATCATCCAATCAGTTCAAGTTCTGGACAGCATCAAGGTTGACCTCCTTTGAGTAAAATGGAACCCTAGAAGCATAGACATTGAACTTGGACTGCACACTTTCCTGGTCTGGCCTGTAAGACCACACTGTGGATTTTGGATCTCTATAGCCCATGAATCATTTCTTTAATCTAAATCCATCATTGTGGGCCTTCTTCTCTCCTGTCTGACCATTTCCTAAAGATTCCAGGACAACATAGGCCCCTTTATGAAGCAACTGGGCTCTGTCACTTCTGCCTCATTGCTCCCCTCGCTGTGTGTTGAATTAACAAACCAGGGTTTCTGATCAACTGACTTTAATTCATTCTGTCACCCTTGGTCACCTCAGGGATAAAAGTGAGTGAGTCCATCCTTCCTGGTTTCTACAGAGGGAGCTGTGCAGCACCAGGAAAAGTCATTCTCTATAACACAGTTGAGGCAGTTCTACGGAGGTTTACATATATCATGCAACCAATGTAAGAAAACCTACAGTGACACAGCAGAGGAAACGTGTTACTTTGAATAAGAAAACACCTCTCCCATTTATGAAATGGACATAACTGACAAAACTCAGGAATGAAAAACAGAATTATGAGCATTGTAGGAACCAAATGACTCCTCAGAGAGAAGCAGAAGCATATAGAGCTGTAGGAAACAGGCTGGCTGGGTTTCAAAAAGCAGGCTCTGAAAAGGGAGTTCATGTGTTTTGTGTGTTTAAGCCCCTACTATAAGGGTTCAGATCTTGAATAATTTTACAAACCTTTGCTCCGTGATTTCTTTATTCACAAAATGATGTGATAAAACCCCTTGAGTCATAAGCTCAGAGTGCACCTGAATTAAATAACAGGGATCAAAGCAGGCTGTCATGTCATTCAGGGTGCCAGGGAAATGGCACTCATAGAGAAATTCCTAACTGTAGATATTTTCAACAAAAAAGAAAGATACAGATTAACAACATCTGTCCATGGGGAGAATCAAACCCCAATAAGGAAGATAGGGAGTGACAACAGTGAGAATAGGATAATATTGGATTTGCCTGAGGGATATCCGTTTCTCTCAAGTAGTATATTGCGTTTACACACAATTAATTCCCAGTGTCTCACACTCTTGGTCAACATACACCTGTCTGTTCTCAGTCACTTATCCCAGACAGGAAGAGAACACCCCTGTACTTTAGAACCTGTTAAAATTACTCAGTTAACCACCTAGTTTTAGGACATTCTTAAAATTTAGCAAGCTCTACCCTCCTGGCATGCTTAAAGATGTTACCCAACAGGAAGGATGGTAGCCCTGCATTGTGAATATACCCAAGACTGATTAATTGTATGCTTAGCCATTGCTTTTTTAATGTTATGTGTGCTTTGACTAAAATAAACCCAAACAACATAAATTATAAAAGATACATCACACTTAATTTTAAAAGTACGTCTATCTAAAATATAGCCTAACATAAGAAAATTTTTAAATATCTAGATAGTACTCAAAGAGCTAAAGAAAAACTTAAAAAAAGAAGTCTACCAAAATATTAACTTATGGCAGCTGATAATGGATCCTAGATTTGGTCCATGAACAACTAATCATTTCAATATTATTTTTAAACACCCAGTTCATAGAAAAGGAGGGCATCCTTCAATAAATTCAAGTTGATACTTTTAAGACCAGAATCTTGCAAAGGTTTTGAAAAAAATTAACAGAATATATATCTGAAAATATGATGTAGTATATTTGCAAAATCATCCTCTAGCATAGTAGACAAATAATAAATCACTTCATGCACAATTCCTTTTAGGAGGCTAGAAATGGCTTGACATTAAAAGATCTAGGTATACAACAAAAAAGAAAAGAAAAAAATGTGATTCTTATCAATAGATTCTTGAGATATACTTGTCATAATTTAAAAAACAGTATGGAACATACTCTTATTACCTGGTGTTTGGTGGTGAGGAGGGAGGAGGATGTTGATTATGAGGCCAGGCTACTATATCCAACAAGACTTTGAATTTTTTAAAATCAAAAATACTATAATAAGTAGTCACAAGCAGACTTTTACAAACATCACTAGCATTCACATTAGCCATTGAAACCCTGCCTCATTTCAAGTGGAACCAGGAGAATATGGGTACACATGAAATGATATACGCTAAAAAGTCTGCCTTTCCAAGTGACAAGACAATAAAATGAAATGAAAATATTTTTAAAAGATGAAATAAAACAATTTTCTTTTATTATAACTGAAATGTCAAGTCTAAGATTTTTCCTTACAAAATACCTATATTTAGTATACAGAGTTGAGGGACGACTCAGTGGTTAAGAGTACTTTCCTGCCTTTTCGGACGTTCAAGGTTTGGACCTGCCTGAAACTTCAGCTCCAGGACTTCCTGGTCCCTCTTGGCCTCTGTAGGCACCACCCCATGTTCATGGATGCAAGTGTTCAAGTTTCTAGGAATACAGATTCTCTTGTGTCCTATTGGTGAGAACTGAAACTGTTACTCTTTCTCCTGGAGAGTAATTCACCAGCTAGTATTCATGAAAACCCTCGCCTTCTGACTCAACATACCATCTCTTTAGCAGTGCATTTGAAGAGACTATTTAAGCTTGTAAAGTTTCTCTGTAGCTTGCTTCATGGCAGAGCGGTTTGTACCTTCCTCATTTGTGCGTTCATTTGTGCGTTCTTCATTTATGCTCGTGAGGTTGTGCACAATGTCCTTGGGCCTAGAAATGGGTTGAGCAGAGAACATTATGGAACATAATCCAGAGAGGAAAGGTGAATAGCAAAACAGACAGGAGAGATAAAGAAGGAAGTAATGCCGATGGCATTCGCAATTAATAACAACAAACGACTTAGGACTATTACTGGAAGATAGCAATAGTTATTTCTGATGAAAATAAGTATAAGTGATTTAGTTTTCTTTGTTCATTGACATTTTCACATCTCTTTGCAAAATAATGATGTATGTACAGTAAAAATCAACATGTTTTTGGTGATTTAAAAAATGATTTTAAAGTAACCACGAAAACCTGTAGCTTTTATGCTTCTGTAACACTGAAGTCAATGAGGGAAAAGGAAATATGGAAACCAATTTTCTTCTTCTTTTTTTATTCATTTATTGTTTTAAGTTACATCTCGGTCACAATCCTTTCCCTCCTCCTCTCCTGGCCCCACTCCCTCTCCCTCTCCCCCACTTCTGTCCTCTCCTTTGGCTTGGTTAAGGGGAACCCCCACATATCAACCCCCCTCATTTCATTAGTTACATGAGGGCTAAGAGCTATTTTCTTAGCACTACACATTTAGAGGATTAGTTAAGGTCAGAAAATATATGCAAATAACCTTAAATCTAAACTATGAGTGACATTGAAATTCTTTTAATTAATCATTCATACATACATGGTCAAAATATTTTTCACTTCTAGGTAAAGGAACTATTTAAACAAGTTCATGCAGAGCTTCAAGAGACTATGGAAAAATATGAAAGTGTAAAATTAAAGCTTCAGGTTATGAAAGAAGAGGATGAGAAAGATATTGTCAAGGAGAAAGTAAATTTAGAATCCTATAGGTAAGAATTCACGCTAAATACTATATATAGTATCTGGAAATGAAATGCTAACCAAACTGCAATAAATATCACTGCGCAAAAACTTTCAAAGAGCACAGAATTTAAATTGCTTATGCCTACATTATCACCAAGTATATGCCAATTGAAATTTGAATATTTAATGCACAAATCTATGTAAATCCACAAAGCAGTATATTTCTATTTTAAAAACTCCAGTATATCACCAAATTTCTATGAGTGTAAGGTTTAACAACAATATATATCCCTGTCACTTGCGGCTGCTTTGTTTTTTTTAAATGAGATATCACACATTATGGATCAATGCAGTAATTATAAGCATAAATGTTAATAAATTAATTTATATTTACTTTCTTACTAGGAGAAAATATTTTAAATGCATACATTCTCTCTTGCTTGCTAATATTTACAATTTTTATTTTCTTGCATTATTTTCTAAAGTAAATATGTCTTCTGAGATCTTCCTATTTAGGTTTCAATTTCTGTGATAAAACAACATAGCAAAGGTAGCGGGTGTATTTCATCTTAAAGCTTATCTTCATCATTAGGAAAGTCAGGGCAGGAACTTACAGGAAGAAGCTGGTGAGAGGCCACAGAGGAGTGTATTTTCTTGCTTGTTCGGTTTACTTTCACATAGAACTCAGGAACACCAGTCCAGAGGTGGCATTGTCCACAGTAAGTTGGGCATCATATAGTCTCCCGCCCTCCAAAAAAAGATCCACGGACTTTCTCACAAGCGATTCTGGTGAGATCAGTGACTCAACTAACGTTCTATCTCCAAAAATGATTCTATTCTTGTCAAGTAGACATAAAACTAGCCAGCACATCTCCCAGTTTCTTTTGTTGACTTAAAATTCATTTTGACTTAAGTAACATCAAAGAATTTTTTAAAAATTGAATAATGATTTAGCAGGGCCTGATCTCATGTTAAAATCAACATGAAGCTAGAATCAAATGAATATATGAAAATGAGTACAATTAGTACAAACCTTATGTTCTAGTTAACATCTGCTTGCTAAGATGTATATATTTTCTCACATCCATCATGTCTTTTCACTGTGCTTAAATTGGGACTGGAGTAATAGTTCAGTGGTTAAGAACACTTACTGCTCTTACAGAGGATGAAGGCTCAGTTCTCAGCACCTACGTGGTGGCTCACAACCATTTTGTGGCTACAGTTCTAGGGGATCCAATGCTCTTTTTTGTCCTGCATGGTCACCAGGCATGTACATTTTCATTACCCTTATATAACTGGGAAAACATTCATTTTTGCTTGTTGAGTACATTGTTTTCTATGCTTACATATCATAAGGACTAAGTTTTATACATCAACATTAGTGTTATTTAGATGCTTGTTCAAAATTCATAATCTCATGCACACCCAGACCTATTGAATAATGAATCTGTACTTTGAAAAGATTCCAAGGCAATTTTAGAAAAATAAAATATTATTTTTAATTCTTTTGCTACCTATTCAGTTACATATTGATAAAAGATAATAAATTTCTGTCATATGGCATTGGTGCTGAGGAGATGGCTCAGTGGGTAAGAGCACTTTTTCTGGAAGCACGAGGACCTATATTTGAATTTTCAAAATCTAAGCAAAAAGTTATGTCTAGAACCTTTGCATTGGAAGCCAGAAACAAGAGAGCTTCTGCTCAGTGAGAGTCTGTCTCAAGTAAATAAAGCTGAGAAAGATAGCTAAAAATACCGTTTGCCCTGGCCTCCACATGGGTGCATGAGCATCTACACACATTTATTTACATGCATCACACACACACACACACACACACACACACACACACACACTATACATCCCGCCCACAAAATATTCATACAATGTTGCCATGTGAGTCAGCATATTTTGGTACTCCATTATAGGTTTAGCTCATGTATTTGATGGTATATTCTCAGAGGCTTATACATTTGAAGTGATTATGATGTGCTGGGATATCGATTGGCTTCTGTCATTATGATTCCACCTTTTCTTGTTGCTGCACTTCTTTTTTCCTTAAGCTTATTTGTAAATGTAGTTTTACTAGATTTAATTTTTATTAATATTTAGAAAAAATTTTCAAGTTCCAGTGTGCTGGATTGTTTGTCTTATAATAAACAGCACCCTGACAGAAATATTTATTCTGTTATAGTAAGCATGATTTAAAAGTTATGGCCACTGAATACACTCACAGATCACAAGCACACTCCTTAAACGTAAACTATTTGCCCCATTTTGTTTATGGAATCTTCTTTCATGTTACTTGTTATCATTTCATTTCTCTCTTCTTCTCCTTAGGTGACTACGATTCTATTTTACTATTTTTAATTAATTAATTGCCAAATTCAAACTTTCATTGTCAGATTCAAAACACATTGGATGTTATTGATATATTGGGTAATACAAAAATAATTGTTTGCTCTGCTAATATATTTCTCTTAAATTAAAATTTTCTAATTGTAGAATGTTTTATGTTTATGATCTATGGGGACACTTACTATTTTTTTTAAACAGGGTGATTTAAAAAAATAGATTTGCTGTCATGACAACTACTTCTTCCCCCTTTGAGTCTTGGACTTTCCATCTTGAGCCCTCCTTGACTGACAGGTCTCTTAAAATAACAGCTTCAGTGAAGTTATCTTGACAAGTTGAGGTTGGTTATAAAAGAAAAAGATTTTTAGTATAAGACATTGGGGGCTGGAGAAATGCTCAGAGGCTAATAATACTGACTCTTCTTCCTGAGAACCTGGGCTCAATTCCCAGCATCCACATTGTGGCCCACAATTGTTTATAATTTCAATCCTGGGAAATCCAATGCCATTTTCTGACTTCTGTGTGCAACAGCCTTGCATGTGTTACAGAGACATGAATGTAAAAAATACTCCTATACATAAAACAAGATTTATAAAATAACCTAAATAAATAAGGCATTGTACTATCTCTGAATTTTAATTTTCAGTTAGGAAGAGAGTTAATCGTCTGACTTTTCTACTGTCCTTTTAAAGACCACCTATGTTCTTGACAACTTAAAGACTGATTTAGGTATATGTCTGTGTGTGAGTGTGTGCCACAGATGTTCAAATGTCCAAAAAGGCCAGAGAGGGTGATGGATCCTGAAGCTGTAGTTTCAGGAAGCTGTGGGCCACCCAGGGTGAGTCTGGGAACAGGCTCATGTCCTGTGGAAAAGTAGAAAATTATCTTAACCATTGAGCCATCTCTCCAGGCATTTATTTTGATGCTTTATTCCTTTTTATAATACTCTAGATATGAACTACCTACCCAACTAACTAAATAAATAAAATGAAACCTAATGTCTTCTAGTTGGGTTTTCTTGCCTGTTGTTTTCATGGTTATTCATTTATTTATTAAATGCTAGTTTTTATGATACAATTTATATACATTTCACACTGTTCATTATTCTTTCAAGTCTTCCATTAGCAATCTTTCCTGTGGCTGGGCTTGTGTGTATATTTAGGAGCAGAATGTTATTCAATGACGCATCAGTAATAATATTCCTTACTAAATATGTTGTAGCCATGCTTTTTGTTTTAGTTATGCAGTTCCAGAGGGATTTCCCCACATGTTTGTTTTCTTTATACATAATTAGAAACCCACAGAAGTCCACAGAGTTCTCAATAGCCTTCTCTAGGGTTCTTCTAATGGGGAAGATCTTAGAGATTAAAGCTATTATGATATCAGAGTAGGCCATGTAAATACATGGCCTCATTAGTGTGGATGTATGTGTTGCATGCGTAGTTATATGCAACTTTCTCTTGTATATAAATTCAATAATCAACACCTTAATCCAAGTACAGAACAGTTTCATTTCCTACGCTGCCTTGATGCTCATCTCCCCACACTTTCTCTGCATTCTGTCTTTTTAAATGTTTATTTATTTCTACAATTTACATCTCCATCACAGTCCACTCCCTCCACCCCTTCCAAGGACACCCACTCGCCCTCCCACCCTCACCCCCTTCTCCCACCTACACTATTCCTCCAGTGTGGGGTGCCCGACCTATCAGCCCACTTCAATTTAGTAGTCATATGAAGGCTAACAGCTTCCTCTTACACTGGAGGCCTACAGAACAGCTCCACTAGGGCAAAGAATCCCACTAACAAGTAACAAAGTCTATGTTCCTGTTCCCTCCAGTCTTTTGGTTGTAGGATAGTTATAAGGTACTATATGGCTAAAATCCAGTTATAAGTGAATAGATGTCATGTGAATCTTTCTGGGTCTGGGCTAGCTCATTCAGGATGAGCTTTTCTAGTTCTATCCATTTGGCAGGAAATTGCATGATTTCCTTTTTTCTGATGACTGAGTACTATTCAATTGTGTAAATGTACCACAGCTTTTTTATCCATCCATCTGTTGAGGGACATCTGGCTTCTTTCCAGTTTCTAGCTGTTACAAATAAAACTGCTATGAACATAATTGAGGAGATGTCCTTGTGGATTGGTGATGAATCTTTTGGATGTTTATCCAGGAGTGGTAGGGCTGGGTCTTGAAGTAGAGCTATTCCAAGTTTTCTAAGACATCATCAGACTGATTTACATAGGGATTGTACTAGTTTGCACTCCACAACCTTGCCAGCATGTGCTGTCATTTGAGTTTTTGATCTTAGCCATTCTGACAGGTGTGAGATGGAATCTCAGAGATTTCTTGAATTGCATTTCTCTGATGATTAAGGATGTTGAGCATATTCTTCAAGTGTCTCTGGGCCATTACAGATTCCTCTTTTGTGAATACTCTGTTTAGCTCTGTTTCCCATTTTTTCATTGGAGTATTTGGTTTCTTGGTGTTTAGTTTCTTGAGTTCTGTATACATTTTGGATATTAGGCCATCTATTGGATGTGGGGTTGGATTTTGTTTTGTTTTGTTTTCCCTCATCCTTGAGCATCCACGTGGTCTGGTACGCTGTGTCATACTGCTTTGGTTAAAGGGCATGTGAAATATTGTCAATAATCTTCAGGTCATATTCCCGTGAATCTGTTTGTACATGCTAGGTTCTGTTTCATTGTTCAACATGCCTAATACCCTGCAAATACGGCCTTGCTTTTATCAATATATGTTTATAATAGTTCTTAACAGAGTGAAGAGAATGTATGATTCTCCCTATTTTGTTTTCCTGACTCTCTGGCTTGGCAGATGTGGAAATGGTGATATTTTAATGCCCACTGGTTTTTCAACACTTTATTACCAAACTTCTCCCACAATACAATCCAAAACAATTTCCCAATAGTCAAATAATCTATACACAACTTTCTTCTCCATTCTTTTCTTTGGGAAACATAAATACTAGTTTACTTTTGTCCTCACTCTTAATATCTGAACTTTTAGGAATTTGGAACTGTTGTGGGATAGGAGAATGTTTAGAAAAAAAATGCTTTGGATTCCTAATAAGTTAGGTGCTGGTTTAAATACAATTATTTTTTTCAGTGTGACTAAAATCAGCTCTGCTTCTCTCTTAGGAGAGAGATAGATCAGCTTAGCAGCCTTCAGGCTCAGTACGCTACTTCAATCGAGACTGTGCAAGAACACATCAGCCACGATGAAGAAACAATGAGTGAGATGCTGCATGAAACACTTACCAAAACAAACGAAGTATCAAATTTAGTGAAAACAGTGAGTTTTTCGTAATTGGAAAGTTTAGAAGTTGGTTTTTAGCTAGAAGTTGCACATTTTCTCTGTCAGTGATTGGATAGCACCTGATTTCCTGCCTGTGTTAGTTTCCTATTGGTGGATAGCAAAACATCTGACAGCTTGACAGAATGCCTTTCATCAGTCATTAATTTGTATTTTTTACTAGCTTATGTTTTTTGTATGACATTTTATGTTTCCTTCTCTTTTTTTTTAATTCATTTTACAATCCGATTGTGGCCTCCACCCTCCTCTCCTCTAAGTCCCATCCTCCCACCTTCTCTCTTCTCTTTCTCCCCAGAACAGGATAGCCTCCCCTCCCCACACCAACTCATTCCAGTTCACGAAGTCAGATCAGGCCTAAGAGCAACTTCTTCCATTGAGGCCAGACATTGCAACCGCACCAGGGGAAGGTGATCCTCAAACTGGCAACAGAGTCCGTGTCAAAAAGCAGTCCCTTCTCCACTTCTTAGGATATTTATGTGAAGACCAAGCTGCCAATCAGCTGCATATGTGTGGGGGACCTAGGTCCAGTCTGTCTAATATTTGACTGTGGGTCTTAGCATCTGTTTGATCCGCTTCTGGGTGGAGCCTCTCATAGATCATTAGGCAACTGTCTGCAAGCATGTCAGAGTATCATTAGTAGTGTCAGTGGTTGGCTTTCTGCCATGGGGTGGGTCTTAATTTGTGCCAGTCATTGATGACAGCCCTTCCATCCATCAATATTCCATCTTTATCCCTGTGCATCCTGTAGTCTGGGAAAATTATGGGTCAGAAGTTTTATGGGTGGGTTTTTGTCCACCTCCCTTCACTGAGATTCCTGTCAGGCTTTGAGGTGGCTACTTCTGTCTTCCTGTCCCTCACTGCTAGGAGTCTCATCTAGAGTCATCCTCTTATCCTTCCAGGAGCATACCGTGTTGGAGGTCTCCAGCTTATTTCAAAGATGGCCAACCCTGCCCTTCCCTCTCTCAGCCCTCTCACCTCTCACTCCCATTCTTCCCACCCTTGGTCCCCTCCCACATTACCCTCCCCACACTCTCTCAGGGTCAGTTTCCTCTCTTCATCCACTTACAGTGTCTATTCTATTTCCCGTCTATGTGAAATTCAAGCATCCTCCCTTTGGCCCACTTTGTTACTTAACTTTATTGGGTCTGTGAATTGTAGCATGATTATCCTGTATCATATGGCTAATAAGTGAGCACATACCATGTGTGTCTTTCTGGATCTGAGTTACCTCACTCAGAATGATCTTTTCTAGTTCCATCCATTTGCCTGCAAATTGTATGATTTATTGGTTTTAATAGCAAAATAGTATTCCATTGTGTAAATGTGCTACAGGACATGTTTATACAAGTATGACACATACATTGGCCACAATGACCTTCAATTATCCTCTCCTACCTTGTTTCTCCTTCCCATGAGTCCTTTCCCTAAATAGCACCCTGTATATTTTCCTGTAGGTATATATGTGGACATGCATATAGGATTTGGATAGATAAATATGGCATCGAGATTCCACACATGACTGGGAACATGATATTTGTATTTCTAGTCTGACCATCAACCTTCCTGCAAATTCCATCATTTTTTTCTTAAGTATGCCCAAGTAAAATTCATTCTATCTATCTATCATCTATCTATCTATCTATCTATCTATCTATCTATCTATCTATCTATCTATCTATCATCTATCTATCTATCTATCTATCTATCTATCTATCTATCTATCTATCTATCTCTTTCTCTATCTCTATCTCTATCTCATCTCCTATCCCCAGATCTGAATTCCCCAGTTTCTTGATGCATCCATCTGGTGATGAGCATTTAGGCTGATTTAAACTTGACTATTGTATATAGTGTCAAAATAAATATGGATACATAGAATAGTTTGTCCATGTTGACTTAGACTCCATTGTGTCTGAACCCATTTGTATTATAGTTGGATCATATAGCAGTTTTATTTTCAGTTGTTTTGAAGAATCTCCACAGTGATTTCTGAAATGGCTACTGGAGGTTTAGAAAGATTCACACCCTGTAGTTGAAATAAATTCTTTCTCTACAAAGTTTCTTTTGGTTATGGTGTTTTATCACAGCAATGGAAACTAACTAAGACAAATGGATACCAGGCCATGGGATATTTCTGTGACAAACTTGACCATGTATTTTTGAGATTGTAGATGAACTTTACAATGTTGGGATAGAAAAGCCATTGCATGTTCAAAGCTTGGTAAGTTTTTGTGGGACTTGTAAAATAAAGCTGTGGGGGATGTAGATGATGAGACTTGCGAAATCTTAGATGGAAGTGAGGCCCTACCAGGACTATTTGCATGATATTTTGAATTAAGCATCTGTGGTTAATAATAGACCAGCATCAAGGTAGTAAAACTTTGCTTTCCTGGTATAATAGGTTCTAGTTTGATATCATGTGACAGGGTTAGAGTCCCTAAAAGATCCCAGGAGAGACAATTGTTGATGGTGGAGCCTGTGGGTGGAAGAGACACCAATATTTTGGAGATGTCAATAACATGTGACAACCCCCAAAGACAGTATCATCCATGGGATGGAACAGGCCTCAGCCTGGAAGATATGCTATGGATCTCAGAAGGTCAATCATGAGTCCCATAAGGCTAACACTGGCAATTTACACTGTTGGATCCTTATATTTGCTTGTTTTTTACTTTGGTTTGATCGTAATGGTGTCCTGGTTATTTCTCTTGGAGGAGAAAGTATTTAATTGGTCTTTCTTCCTTCCTTCATTCATTCCTTCTTTCCTTCCTTCCTTCCTTCCTTCCTTCCTCCTTTCCTTCCTTCCTTTCTTTCTTCTTTTTTTTAAACAAGGGCCCACAATTGAAGCACATTGAACTCTTAAAGAATCTAGAGTTTTAAAGAGATTGCGAATATTTTAGAGATACTTTGGATATTTTAGAGAGGTCTGGAATTTGAAAGATCTTGCATGTTTTAAAGAGACTGAAATTTTAAAGACTGTGGAACTTTTAAAGTTATTTATATTTTCTATTGAAATATTGATACTGGCATGCCATCTTAGAAACTGGCAGGAAGGGAAATGCCCTACTTGACTAAAGATAAATCCGCATGTCAGGTCAGCAAGGAACAATTGTGCTGGCTAGGTTTGTCTGCTTGACACAAGATAGAGTCACTTTGCAAGTAGGGATCTCAATAGAGAAAATGCCCCCACCAAACAGAACTGTTAGCAAGGGTGGTGCATTTTCTTTTTCGATAATTGATGTGTGAGGCCCCAGCTCACTTCAGACTATGCCACCCCTGGGCTGGTGATCTGGTGTGCTATAGGAAATCAGGCTGAGCACACCATTAAGAGAAAGCCAGTAAGTAGCACTCCTCCATGGGTTTTACTTCAGTTCCCATCTCTATGTTCCTGGTGAGTTATTGCCCTGATTTTCCCCCAGTAATTGTGTATGAGAGTTTAAGATGAAATAAATCTTTTCTCACCAAGTTGCTTTTGGTAATTGTGTTTTATCACAGCAGTGGAAACCCTAAATTAAACTAAAACCATGTGGATGTAACACCCCAAAATATGCAATTCATAGCAAGATATGAGAGTATAAGCACTAGGGATATGTAGCAGTCAGAAGATGACATATTATTATTCAAGTAGTTATAACTTTTTAATAATTTGCTGAATATAGTTCAATTTGTCATCTGTAAAATGATCACCATTGACAAGATATTTTCAAATATGGGGAAATTATTTGTAAAGACTGTAATCTTTTATTTCACACATCATCCTTAAACTGACAACCCTATGCCTCCTTAATTTGTTGTAATAGTGCAATATTATTCATGACACAGAATTATGAAAGCATTTAAAAGATTCCTAATAGTTTTCAATTATAGAAATTATGTGGACCAGCACATGTTTCAATGACGATGAGAGGCTGATGAAATTTAAATATATGAATTTTTCTTCATTTCTCCCATTATAAAACTTTAAGCTACATTTTCAGAAGCACACACAAAGCACTCAGTTAAATTCTGTGATGTGCATTTTCTCCAAGCCTTGTTTTTGGTATGTAATTGAAACCTCCAGTTCAAGGAAAAGAAGATTTGTGCTGTCTAATTACACATATGGGTTCACAGAGAATTTATTTTCAGATTTCAAGGCATACTTTGTTCCCAATTTAGAGTTTTTACCTCACTGACATAGACATTTCTCCATCCAGTGCCATTATTTTTTTAGCATTTATATCTTTTTTTTTATTGCTTCAGGTTACATCTCCATCATAGTGTCCTCTTTCCACCCTTCCCATTCCTGCCCTTCCACCCTCCCACCCTCTATCCCCTAACACTTCCATCCCACTCCTCTGGAGTGGAGTGTCCCTAAATAACAGTCCCCTGCCCCAGTTCCATAGTCATATGAAGGCCAAGAGCCTCCTTTTACATTGGGGGCCTACAAGGCAGCACCACTAGGGCAAAGTGTCTCATTGAAAGAGAGAAAAAAAAAAGGCCTTGTCCATGTTCCCTTTGGTTCATTGGTTGTAGTATAGATATCCTGTACTATATAGCTAAAATTCTACTATAAGTGAATAGATGCCATGTGCATCCTTCTGAGTCTGGGTTAGCTCACTCAGGATGAGCTTCTCTAGATCCATCCATTTGGCTGCAAATTGCATAATTTCATTGTTTCTGATAGCTGAGTAATATTCCATTGTGTAGATGTACCACAGTTTTTTAATCCATTCTTCAGTTGAGGGACATATGGGTTATTTCCAGTTTCTACCTATTACAAATAAGGCTGCTATGAACATAGATGAGGAAACTTCATTGTGGTTTGGTGAGGAGTCATTTGGATGTATACTCAGAAGTAGTATGGCTGGGTCTTGAGGTAGAGCTTTTCCATGTTTTCTAAGTTATGGTCACACTGATCTCCATAGTGGTTGTACAAGCCTGCACTCCCACCAGCAATGGAGGAGAGTTCCACTTTCTCCAAACCCTCACCAGCATGTGCTGTCATTTGAGCTTTTAAACTTAGCCATTCTGACAGGTGTGAGATGGAATTTCAGAGATATCTTGAGTTGCATTTCTCAGATGATTGAGGATGCTGAGCATTTCTTCAAGTGTCTCTCAGTCTTTAGGAATTCCTCCTTTGTGAATTCTCTGTTTAGCCCTTTTCCTCATTTATTAATTGGATTATTTTGTTTCTTGGCATTTAATTTCTTGAGTTCTTTGTAAATTTTGGATATTAGCCCTTTGTCAGATGTGGGGTTGGTGAACATTTTTTCCCAATCTGTAGGCTGCCGTTTTTTTTTTCGAATGACAGTGTCTTTTGCCTTTCAGAAGCTTTTCAGTTTTATGAGGTTCCATTTATTGATTGTTGGTCTGAGGTCCTGAGATGTTGGTGTTCTGTTCAGGATATTGTCACATGATTTTGAGGATTTTTCTGACTTTCTCTTCTAGTAGATTTAGTGTGTCTAGCCTTATGTTAGGGTCTTTGATCCACTTGGACTTAAGTTTTGTGCAAGGTGATAAGTATGGTTCTAATTTCATTCTTTTACAAGTGGACATCCAATTGGACCAGGACCATTTGTTGAAGATGCTGTCCCTTTTCCATTGTGTGGTTTTGGGTTCTTTGTCAAAATTAGGTGACCATAGGTGTGTGGGTTCATTTCTGGGTATTCAATTCAATTCCATTGATCCACTGGTCTGTTTCTATACCAGTACCATGCTGTTTTTACTACTATTGCTCTGTAGTACAGCTTGAAATCTGGGAAGGTGATACCTCCACATTTTTTTTTTTATTGTACAGGATTGATTTTGCTATTCTGGGATGGTTTGTTTTTCGGTTTTTTGTTTGTTTGTTTGTTTTTGTTGTTTTTTTGTTCCATGTGAAATTGAGAATAACTTTTTTTCAGGTCTATAAAGAATTGTGTTGGTATTTTGATAGGAATTGCATTGAATCTGTATATAGCTTTTGGTAGGATGGCCATTTTTATTATGTTGATCCTACCTATCCATGAGCATGGGAGATCTTTCCATCTTCTGATGGTCTCTTCAATTTCTTTAATCAAGGGATTGAAGATCTTGTTGTACAGGTCTTTACTTGCTTGGTTAGAGTTACCCCCAGGTATTGTATATTGTTTGTGGCTATTGTGAAGGGAGTTGTTTCCCTGATTTCTTTCTCAGCCCATTTATTTGTTGTATAAAGAAGGGCTTCTGATTTTTTTTTTGAATTAATTTTGTATCCAGCCACCTTACTGAAGGTGTTTATCAGCTGTAAGAGTTATCTGGTGGAATTTTTGGAGTCACTCATGTATATTATCACATCATCTGAAAATAGGGATAATTTGATTTCTTCATTTCCAATTTGTATCCCATTGATCTCCTTTAGTTGTCTTATTGCTCTAGCAAGAACTCCAAGTACTGTAGTGAAGAGATATGGTGAAAGTGGGCATCCTTCTCTTGTCACTGAGTTTAGAGGAAATGCTTCAAGTTTCTATCCATTTTATTTGTTGTTGGCTACTGGCTTGCTGTATATTCCCTTTATTATTTCCAGATATGTTCCTTGTATGTCCGTTCTCTCCAGAACTTTTAGCATGAAGGGGTGTTGGATTTTGTCAAATGCTTTTTCTGCATCTAGCGATATAATCATGTGGTTTTTTTTCTTTCATCTTGTTTATGTGGTGAATTACATTGGTGGATTTTCATATGTTGAACCATCCCTGCATTTCTGGGATGAAGCCTACTTGATTATGGTGTATGATACTTTTGATGTGTTCTTGAATTCAGTTTGTTAGTATTTTATTAAGTATTTTTGCATCTATATTCATGAGGGAGATTGGTCTGAAGTTCTCTTTCTTTGTTAGGTCTTTGTGTGGTTTAGGAATCATGGTGACTGTGGCCCCATAGAATGAGTTTGGCAGTGTTCTTTCTGATTCTATTTTGTGAAAGAGTTTGAAGAGTATTGGTATTAGCTCTTCTGTGAAGGTCTGGTAGAATTCTGTGCTGAAACCATCTGGCCTTAGGCTTTTTTTGGTTGGGAGATTTTTAATGGCTGTTTCTATATCCCTAGTGGTTATAGGGATGTTTAATCTGTTAACCTGATCTTGATTTAGCTTCTGTGGGTGGAATCTATCAAGAAAATTGTCCATTTTGCTTAAGTTTTCATATTTGGTGGAGTATAGATTTTTAAAGTAGGACCTAAATAATCTCTGGATTTCCTCAATGTCTCTTGTTATTTCTCCCTTTTCATTTCTGATTTTATTGACTTGTGTTTTTTCCTTCTGTGTTTTAGTTAATTTGGCTAAGGGTCTGTCTGTTTTGTTGATTTTTTCAAAGAACCAAATCTTGGTTTCTTTGATTTTTTTGTATTGTTCTTTTTGTTTCTAAGTTGTTGATTTCAGCCCTAAGTTTGATGATTTCCTGACTTCTGCCCCTCCTGGGAGTGTTTGCTTCTTTTATTTCCAATTCATTCTGTTTGGCTGTTAATTCACTAATATGGGCTCTCACAATTTTCTTTTTGAAGGCACTTCGTGCTATGAACTTTCCTCGTAGCACAGCTTTCATTGTGTCCCATAAGTTTGGGTATGTTGTGCCTTCATTTTTGTTGGATTTTAAGAAGTCTTTGATTTCCTTCTTTATTTCTTCCCTGATCCTGTAGTCATCCAGTAAAGAGTTGTTCAATTTCCATGTGTGTGTAGACTTTCTGTTGATTCTGTTACCATTTAAGTCCAGCTTTATTCCATGGTGGTCTGATAAGATACAAGGCGTTATTTCAATTTTTTTTTTTTTAATCTGTTGAGGCTCTCTTTCTGTCCTACTATATGGTCGATTTTGAGGAAGGTTCCTGGCGGTGCTGAGAAAAAAGTATATTCTTTTGTGTTTGGGTGAAACATTCTGTAGATATCTGTTAGGTCCATTTGGTTCAAGAGCTCTGTTAGATTCATTATTTCTCTGTTTGGTTTCTGTCTTGATGATCTTTCGATTGTTGTGAGTGGGGTGTTGAAGTCTCCCACTACTAATGTGTGGGGATCGATGTGCGATTTAAGTTTTAGGAGAGTTTCTTTTACAAATGTTGGTGCCTTTGTATTTGGGACATAGATGTTCAATACTGAGATGTCCTCTTGATGAATATTTCCTTTAACGAGTATGTAATGCCCTTCTCTGTATTTTTTTTTTATTAACTTCAGTTGGAAGTCTATTTTGCTTGATATTAGGGTGGCTTCTCCAGTTTGCTTCCTGGGTTCATTTACTTGGAAAACCTTTTCCCAGCCCTTTACTCTGAGATAGTGTCTATCTTTGTTAGTGAGATGTTTTTCTTTTATGCAGCAAAATGATGGGTGTTGTTTATGGATCCAATCTGTAAGCCTGTATCTTTTCATTGGCGAATTGAGTCCATTGATGTTGTTGGATATTAGTGACCAGAGGTTGTTATTTCCTTTTACTTTGGTATAGGTGGCAGTTTCCTTTGGTTTAGTTGCCGTGGAGTTTTCTATTTCCTCTGTTTTCTTGGGTGTAGTTATCTTCCCTGGGTTGGAATTTTCCTTCTAGGATTTTCTGTAGGGCTGGATTTGTGGGTAGATATTGTTTAAATTTGATTTTGTTGTGGAATATCTTGTTTTCTTCATCTATGTTGATAGAGAGTTTTGCTGGGTATAGTAGTCTGGCTGGGCACATATGTTCTCTCAGAACTTCTAGGACATCTGTCCAGGCCCTTTGGGCTTTTAGTGTTTCTGAGGAGAAGTCAGGTGTAATTCTGATGTGTCTGCCATTATATGTTACTTGACCTTTTCTTCTTACAACTTTTAATATTCTTTCTTTGTTCTGTACATTTGTAGTTTCAATTATTATGTGGTAAGAAGAGTTTCTTTTCTGATCTAATCTATTTGGTGTTCTGTAAGCCTCTTGGAATGTTATTGGCATCTCTTTCTTTAGGTTTGGGAAGTTTTCTTCTATGATTTTTTAAAGATGTGTCCTGGACCTTGGAGTCAGGAGTCTTCACTTTCCTCTATCCCTATATTTCTTAGGTTCCATCTTTTCATTGAGTCCTTGATTTCATGGATGCTATGGGTGAGAACTCTTTTAGCTTTCTCATTTTCTTTGGATATTGTACTGATTCTTCCATAGAATCTTCCATGCCTGAGATCCTGTCTTCCATCTTTTTTATCCTATTTTTGATACTCATGTCTGTAGTTCCTGTTCTCTTCCCTGGACTCTCCACTTCCACTCTTATCTCTGACTGTGTTTTCTTTATTGCTTCCATTTCCAGTTTCATAACTTGAAAGATTTTATTCATTTTGTACATTTCCTGCTCCAATTTGCTTATCTTTGCCTGGAAATCTTTCATATCTTTTAAATCTTGCATTGCCTTGTCTCTTTCCTGTTCAACTTGAGCTACTTTGGCTTGGAGCTCCCTAATGATATTATCAGTTGATTTCGTTTGTGAAAGTGTGGTCTCTTTGAATTCCTTCATAGATTTAAATTCTTCTTGAAAGGACTCTACCACTTTCCATAATGTAGAATTGTCATCGTTTTCATGTGTTTCAGCTGTGGTGAAATGGTCAGAGCTTGGTGCACTATCATAGTTGCATTTTGTTGGGGTCATAATTCCCTGACTTTTGTTGGTTCTGTTTTTTTGCTGTTATTTTGCCATTTGGTTGTTCTTAGCTGTTTGTACCTGCTGCCTTCTGGGCTTGGTGCCAAAGGTGGCACTTTGGTGTAGCAGTCATATTGCTTGGTGATCTGTCATTTTCCACAGGCTGGATGGGGCCTTGTGTGGAGGTTCTCAGTGTGTCTCCCAGAGCTCATCCCTTCCTGTTTTGTCCCAATTGAGGACTCAGGTGAGGGGTTGTGATGGGGATGTGTTCCTGTAGGTTCCTGGGATGCAACTGGTCTTTGTATCGATGACAGCACAGGTTGGTAGGTCGCAGACTGTTGGGTGGGGTAGTAGCTCCCCTGCAGCTTATGTGTTGGGACCATGTTAGTGGTCCTCCCCATCTGCTCTCAGGGGGTTCTCAGGGTCAATGTGCATCTAATAGCCAGAATCACTGTGAGCTGGTGCAGCCCACTCCCAGGCAATGAGGAATGGTCCGGAATTGCTTCACTGCACACAAGTCAGAGCGCTCTATGTTGCATACTGAGTATTTAGCCTTCAGCGGCTCTGCTGGTATGGTCCTGTGTGTCCAGGCACAGATTCTGTGGACTCTGGAGGTCCCAAGTTTGGGGGTTGAGACTGCCCGCTGGAGTCTTGAAAGGACCCAACTCCATGCCCTTAAGGTGAGTCACTCAGCAGTGTCTCCCAGAACAAAACCTTACTGTTCCAGGAGTTGAACTATATATGCTTAAGCTCTGGTGTCCCGCCAGAAGGACCAGCACTAGCAGAAGAGTCTGATATTAACCCCACAACTTGCCCAGGTCTTGGACCCTTGAAGAACAAATATGCCAACCCGGCTGCCTGCCTTTCTTCCACTCTCACAGCTCCTCCTATGTCTGTAAGGAGCTGACTTTGGATACTGGCAAATGGGGCCACTGTCTTCCAATTTCCGGTACACTGCAGTGGAGGTGCAGTGTAACCTGCTGCCAGAAGTGTATCCTGCTGCTCAGTCCAGCTGCAGTGTTTTTTCCAGTGACAGCAAATCCAATAGAGGGGCCTGCATGTATGTCCAACACCCCTCTCGGGAAGCACAAATATGCTTGTGCTTTTCAAAATGCAGTTGTGAACCCACTGGCTGCTCTGCTGTCCTGCCACTGTGACTCTGCTACGAATGTATTCCACTCCCACGGGTCCACAACCCTTCACTAAACAGCCAAAACACCTGCATAGGATCTGAGGGCCCAGGAAGCTGGTGAGTAACCCTGTCTGAGGTTCGGATCTGCCTGCTGGGTATTTGAGTGGCTATTTCCCTGTCCCTCTCCTGGTGACAATTCCTGATTTCCGGATTCAGCGGCTTCCATCCCTCTGTTTTGATGAGTGTCCGAGAGAGGGCTCCTGTGCCATTGTTAATCCTTAATCTACACAAACACATTTTTTTCCATTTCTTTTCTGCAAATAATAGCTACAATCAGATACCATTGAATTGGATAAGAAATTTTCTGACAGTGCTTCTAGTTAAGAAGCATAATATGCTCCTGGGATCCCCAGGAAACTGCAGGGGAAGACCATAACCATAGCCCTGACCCCTGAGTTGCAGGAGAACTAACAGACACAGTACTGGCTCCAGCAGGTTGCCCTGGGACACAGTGCTTCTAGCAGAGAAGCCCAAACTCCATCTGTGTTTTCCAGGGAACTGCAGTAGCAGACCTCAGTCATGGACTTGTTACCCAGATTCTGGGAACAACCAGACATCCCACAGGCTCTAGCAGGTTGCCCTGGGACACAGTGCCTCTGGCTAAGAAGTACAAACTGCATCTGTGATTCCCAGAGAACTGAAAGGGTAGACCCCACCCACACACTTGTCACTCAGGCTACAGGAACAGTTGGACATCCTGTTAGCTCTAGCAGGTGGCCGTGAGACACACTGCTTCTGGCTGAGAGGTGAAAACTGTCTCTGGTACACCCAGGGAACTATAGGAGAAAATCGTACCCATAGACCTGACACCCAGTCTGTGGGAAAAAGCAGACACGCTACCAGTTCTACCCTACAGACTGTGATATGCTAACCCCCACCGACCTCACTAGGAAGAGCAGATGGATCTCAGGATCCTGCAGGCTGTAATAACACACCCCACCCCAATCCCTTATATGAGTACTCAGCTGTGACACAGCAGGAAGGGGTGAACTTCAGGTAGCCCACTGAAATCCAGCCCCAAAGGCAAGACCCCACCCAGCTTGTGTACAGCTACAGGTCACTAAGATTATATGCCCTCCACACTAAAGTTCCTTTTTTTGGCACCAAGTTCAGTGGACACCAGGAACAATTAGCTAACAACATCCAGATGGCTTAAGGTCGGCAAAAGAACAAAACAACAAAACTCAGCTATTCTAGTACAGCAAGCCCTGACCATTCCACCACAGCTGAAACACAAAGAAAATGATGACAAATCATACATATGAAAGAGATAGAGGTCTTAAAAGAAGAAAATAAATCCCTTAAAGAATTTAAAGAAATCACAATTCACCAAATGAAAGTAATGGAGAATTTCATTAAAGACATCCAGGAAAACACAATCAAACAAAAGAAGGAAAAAGACAAAGCTATTAAAGGAATAAAAGCAAAGATAATCAAGCTAGAGAACTAAATGAATAAAATGGTTCAACATCTGAAATTGGAAATAGACACAATAAAGAAAACATAAGGAGAGATATTCCTGGAGGTGGAAAATCTAGGAAAGAGAACAAGAACTACAGACACAAGGATCACCAACAGGATACAAGAGATAGAAGACAGAATCTCAGGTGTGGAAGACTTGATTTAAGGAACCAGTACAATAAAAGACAGAATCTCAGGTGTGGAAGTTTTGATTTAAGGAATCAGTACAATAGACAAAGAAAATGAGAAATCTAAAAAATTCCTCACCCATAACACCCAAGAAATCAAAGACTCAATGAAAAGATGGAATCTAAGAATTATAGAAATAGACAAAAGAGAAGACTTCCAACTCCAAAAACCAGGAAACCATTCAACAAAATCATAGAAGAAAATTTGCCAAACCTAAAGAAAAATCTGACTATAAAAGTCCAAGTGGCATACAGAATAACAAATAGATTAGATCAGAAATGAAATTCCTTCTGCCACATAGTAATTGAACCCCAAAATGTACAGAACAAGGAAAGAATATTAAAATATTTAAGAGAGAAAGATAAAGTAACATATAATGGTAGACTAATCAGAATTACACCTGACTTTTCTTCAAAAACTTTAAAAGCCAGAAGGGCCTGGGTAGATGTTCTACAAGCCCTAAGAGACCACAGATGCCAGCTTAGACTACTATACCCAGCAAAAATTTGAATCACCATAGATGGTAAAAACAAGATATTCTATGACAGAGTCAAATTTAAACAATATCTATCCACAAATCTAGCCTTTCAGAATATATTAGATGGAAAAGTCCAACCCAGAGTACATAACTGCATTCAAGAAAGCACAGTAAACAAAGAGGCCACTGTATCAAAACAAAAAGAAACACACAAATGTACTACTACCACCTACACCAAAACAACAGGAAATAACAATCAATTGTCATTAAATATCTCTCAATATCAATGGACTCCACTCCCCAGTAAAAAAACACAGGCTTACAGATTGGATTCAGACACAACGTCCGTCATTCTGCTACATACCAGAAATGCACCTCATCAAATGCACTTTACCTTTAAAGGACTGGAAAAAGTTCTTCCAAGCAAATGGCCCCAAGAAGCAAGCTCGAGTAGCCATTCCTCATACCAAATAAAATAGACTTTCAACTAAAATTAATCAAGGAGGATAGGGAAGGACACAACATACAGATCAAAGGAAAGATTCAACAAGAAGACCTATCAGTCCTGCCTGAACATTTATGCTCCAAATACAAGGGCACTCACATTTGTGAAAGAAACATTACTAAAGCTTAAACCACACATTGATCCCCACATATTAGTAGTGGGAGACTTCAACACCCTACTCATATCAGTGGACAGGTTTAAGACAAAAATCAAACAGAAAAATAATGAGACTTTTGGAGGTCATGGACCAAATGGACCTAACAGATATCTACAGAACATTTCACCCAAACACAAAAGAATATACTTTCTTCCCAGTACCTCATGGAATCTTCTCCAAAATTGACCATATAGTATGTCACAAAGCAAGCCCAGGTAAATACAAAAAAATTTAAATACCCCCTTGTATCATATCAGACCTGGACTTCATGCTGGACTTCAACAACAACAGAAATAACAAAAAGCCTACACATTCATGGAAACTGAAAAACTCTCTACTCAATGACCACTGGGTCAAGGAACAAATAAGGAAGGAAATCAAAGACTTCTTAAAATTCAATGAAAACTAAGACACAACATACCAAAACTTATAGGACACAATGAAAGTAGTGCTAAGAAGAAAGTTCACAGCACTAACTGCCTTGGAGACAGCTTATACTAGCAAGTTAATAACACAACTGAAAACTCTAGAAAAAAAAGAAGCAAGAGCTCCCAAGAGGAGAAGACAGCATAAAATCATTAAACTCAGGGCTAAAATCAAGAACTTAGAAACAAAGAGAACAATACAAAGAACCGATGAAACCATGAGTTGGTTCTTTCAGAAAAATCAACAAAATAGACAAACCTTTAATCAAACTAAAAGACAGATGGAAAAATATCCAAATCAACAAAATCAGAAATGAAAAGGGGGAAATAACAACAGACACTGAGGAAATCCAAAGAATCTCCATTCTTACTTCAAAAATTTGTACTCCACAAAATTTGAAAACCTAAATAAAATGGACAATTTCGTTGATAGAGTCCAAGTACCAGGATAAATCAAGATCAGGTAAACATGTTACACAGTCCTATATCCCCTAAGGAAATGGAAGCAGTCATTAAAAATCTTTCAACCCCCCCCCCAAAAAAAAAAAGTCCAGGACCAGATGGTTTCACCACAGAATTCTACCAGACCTTCAAAGTAGAGCCAATACCAATATTCTTCAAACTCTTCCACAAAATAGAAACAGAAGAAACACTTCCAAAATCATTCTGTGATACCATAGTCACTCTGATACATAATTCACACAAAAACCCAACAATGAAAGAGAATTTCAGACCAATTTCCCTCATGAACATAGACACAAAAATACTCAATAAAATACTTGCAAACTGAACCCATGAACACATCAAAAGAATCATACACCATTATCAAGTAATCTTCATCCCAGGGATGCAGGGTTGATTCAACATACAAAAATCCATCAACTTAATCCATCCTATAAACAACCTGTAAGAAAAAAAACACTTGATCATCTCAAAAGATGCTGAGAAATCTTTTGACAAAACTCAACATCCCTTCATGTTAATAGTCTTGGAGAGATCAGGCAAGGACCATAATTAAACATAATAAAGGCAATATACAGCAAGCCAGTAGCCAACATCAAACTAAATGGGCACAAACTTAGAGCATTACCCCTAAAATCAGGGACAAGGCAGGGATGCCCACTCTCCCCATTTCTCTTCAACATAGTACTTGAAGTTCTATCCAGAGCAATAAGAAAACTAAAGGAGATCAAGGGGATACAAGTAGGAAAGGAAGAATTCAAAGTATCCCTCTTTGCAGATGATATGATAGTATACATAAGTGAATGGAAAAATTTCACCAGAGAACTCCTACAACTGATAAACACCTTCAGCTAGGTGCCTGGATACAAAATTAATTCTAAAAAGTCAGTAACTCTTCTTTACACAAAATATAAATGGGGCAAGAAAGAAATTAAGAAAACAACACAATTCATGACAGCCACAAATAATATAAAAACCCAGGGAGTAACTTTAACAAAGCAAATGAAAGAACTGTGCAAAAAGAACTTCAAGACCTTGAAGAAAGAAATGAAAGGGGTTATCAGAAGATGTACAGATCTCCCATGCTAATGGTTAGGTAGGATTAACATAGTAAAAATGGCCATTCTACCAAAAGCAATATACAGAGTCAATGCAATTCCTATCAAAATACCAACACAATTTTTTTTACAGAACTTTTTTCAAATGGAAAATCAAAAGCCCAGAATAGCTAAATCAATCCTGTACAATAAAAGAACATCTGGAGATATCACCATCCTTGATTTCAAGCTATACTACAGAGCAATAGTAATAAAACCAGCATGGTACTGGGGTAGAAACAGACAAGTTGATCAGTGGAATCAAATTGAAGACCCAGAAATAAAGCCACATACCTACATTCACTTAATTTTTGGCAAAGACACCAAAACTGTACAATGGAAAAGGGAAATCATTTTCAACATATGGTGCCTGTCTAACTGGATGTTAACACGTAGAGGAATGCAAATAGACTCATATTTATTTCCTACACAAAATTAAGTCCAACTGGATCAAAGACCTCAACATAAAACTGTCACATGAAATCTAATAGAAGAGAAAGTGGATAAAAGCCTTGAACTACTTGGCACAAGTGACAATTTCCTGGACAGAACACCAATAATTCAGGCCCTAAGACCAATAGTCAATAAATGTACTTTATGAAATTGAAAAGTTTATGTAAGACAAAGGATTCTTTCATTAGAACAAAATGGCAGCCTACAGATTGGGAAAAGATCTTAACCAACCCCACATCCCAAAGATGGCTAATATCCAAAATTTACAAAGAACTCAAGAAATTAAACACCAAGAAACCAACTAATCCAATTTAAAAATGTAGTAAACAGCTAAACTGAGAATTACTAAAAGAGGAATATAATGGCTGAGAGGCACGTGAAGAAATACTCAACATTTTTAGTCATCAGAGAAATGCAACTCAAGAGGACTCTGAGTTTCCATCTCACATCCATTGGAATGGCTAAGATCAAAAACTCAAGTGACAGCACATGTTGGTGAATATGCAGAGAAAGGAAATCACTCCTCCACTGCTGGTGGGAGTGCAAACTTGTACAACCACTTTGGAAATATCTCAATGTGGCAATATCTCAGAAAACTGAATAGTTCTACCTCCAGACCCAGCTATACCACTCATGGGCATATATCCAAAAGCCTCTTCACCAAACCACAAAGACATGGCTCAACTATGTTCATAGCTGCTTTATTCATAATAGCTAGAAACTGAATACAACCCATATGGCATTCAACCAAAGTATGTATATAAAAAATATTTTAATACATTTACATAATTGAGTACTACTCAGCTACCCAAAACAAGGAAATTATGCAATTTGCAACCAAATTGATAAAACTTGAAAAGCTTATCCTGTGTGAGCTAACCCAGACCCAGAAAGATACACATGGCATGTAGTCACTGATAACTGGATTTTAGCCATATAGTACAGGATAACTTTGCTACAACCCACAGACCGAAAGTAACAGGAACATGGCATAACTAACCTATGAGAAATTCCATTCAGCAGCAGATCAATCAGATGCTGAGACACACAATCAAACATTAGGTGGAGCTCTCGGAATTCTATATAAGAAAGGGAGGAGGAATACAGCATCCCAGAGGGGACAAGATCAACACAAATAGATCAACAGAACCAACAACCTCAGCCTCCAGATGGTTACAGAGTCTGAAACACTAACCTAAATAAGAAGAAAGAAGCTTAGAGTATACCTAGCTCCCCCCACCCCATACACATTTAGATGATAGGCAACTTAGTTTTTATACAGATCCATTAGCAATTAAGGGGAGGAAGCATCTCAGTCATGGACTCTGTTACCTGTTAGAGGGACACATGGCCCTATTTGGGCTGCCATATTGGCCCCAGCATAAGAGGAAGCTATTAACCCTCATGTGTCTGATGAACTGAGGAAGGTTTATATGTGGGGGAACCCTCACCTGAAGAGAAGGATAGGAGGGAAAGGGGGAATAGGATGGGAGGATAAGACCAGGATGGGATGAGGAAGGGGCTCTGATGGAGATGTAACTTGAATTAATAAATAAACATTAAGAAAGTGTTCTGATCAAATTATTTTTAAATGTGAAAATTAGGATTTCTGTGAGTTCGTTTTTCTCATTTCATAAGTTATCATTATTAGAAATAGGTTCAAACATGTATATAAGGCATTTTTAATCTTTACTACATTTGCATCCTTTCCACCCCACCCTCCTCTCCTAGAACCAACCCCTCCATTTCCCTAGACTCTGCCCCAGGTTCATGACTTCATATATATACATGCTACATTTTGATCAATTGTATACGTCTGTAATGATCTTCATCTGCTGCAAAAAGAAGCTTCTATATTATGCACTTTGATGGTTTTATCCCCCAGTACATTTCTTATCCTTTTCACACTCCCAATGAACTTCCTTCTCTTAATTTCATTCTTTTTCTTTCAGAGCTGCTGAAAATTATTTGCATACATCATTCAATGCAGATAAAGAAATGAATTTATTTGGTATATAAACCACATTTTCAAAAGTTTTTACTTTTATTTTTATAAAGAAACAGTTAATTTTGCAAGTTATTAATTGGTATCTTTATATATTATCTGCTATGCTATATATGAACCCCAACACTGCAAATTTTCTATTATTTTATGCCTTTTTATTTCATATTTTACATCAAAATACTTCAGATGAAACCATTAACTTATAAAAACATAAATGAGACAGTAATTTTAATGATCAATTCTAGATAGATGGAGAGATTTTCTTGTAGACACAAAGCTATTATGTGGTACAGTCAAAATGGCAACCTTATATTTGAATGATAAATCAAGGTAGTTTTATAATATAATATCTAGTGTAAAAATGAATCATCATGAAAGTTAAAAGTACATGTTGCTAATTTTATCATTGTATGGTTTTCATCTCTTTTATTGTGTGTGCCTACATATATAAAATAGTAAATGACATCTATAAATTATTTCTCGTTGTCTGTACTTGATGTTACCCAAATGCCAACCACAAATATATATTCAATATCACACAAGCTGCTGGCCCTACACTTCCTGTATAATCAGATATATTTATCCCTCTCAAGTCTCTGATCTGGTTGAAGACTAGATAGCTAGAGTCTCATACTTAAATTTTGACTTTTTTAGGAATTAAGAGGCTGTTCTGAATCTAAGAAGATGTTTTTAAAATTGTAATGCAAGTTAGGATGGAAGCTGAGTTGGATATAGAAATTTAAACACATGAAGATGGTTGGATAGTAGAATGTTAAAGCCAGTTGCCAAATATGTATGACTGGACATTGGGAATGTATGCTAAGCTTGATAATTCTCATAATTGTGGCCTAATTATTTCTGTTGTTTTGTATTGTATTTGTTGTTATAAGAGAAAGAGCCATTTGTTGTACTGAAAGGGGGAGCTGTTGGGAGGAAAAAGATATTCCTTAAGCTTAAAAAAAAACCAAAACAAAAAACAAAAAAAAAAAGAAGAGGATGAGGGTTTGAAGGGGAGGAGGGTGGGAGGGTGGGACCAGAGGGGGGAGTAGGAAGGGGATTGTGACTGAGATGTAACTTGAAGAAATAAAAAATAAATTTTAAAAAGATGCAAGCTAAGTTTATCAAAGCTGTCTATTAGCAATGAATATTGACATCTGTGTAGGTGATATTATGGAGATTCCCAATTGACCAATTGAAATTTTGTTTTGTATTAATATCAAACTACTTTTAAAATATTGGATGAATGTGGTTTATCATCCATCTAATTTACTGCTGAGTTTGATTTGAAAGTATTTCACTTATAATTTTCATCCATATTCATAAGTGACTCTATACTTTACTGTTTGTAATTTGAGTCATAGTTGATAGATTTTCTTATCAGGACTATGCTAGTTTTATAAACTGAATTTTAATGTTTTCTTTTCTCTGAATACCTACAGAATTAATATATATTTAAATAATTTTCCTTGGAAATCTGGTAAAAACATAACTGCTTTTTCTGGGTTCCTTTTGATTGTTTGAATGGTATTTATTATAGGTATCATTTTTTACACCACATAGTGAAAATTATTTTGTAATTTTTAACAAACTAGAAAATAATCTAAAGGATTAAACTTTTCAGATGTATTTGCATCCTGTAGTATTATATATGTCTGTACTATAAGTTTTGCTGAATATTTCTGATTGTATATATATATATATTCATATAATTTAGAGTTTAAAAATTTTAAATGACTTCAAAGATGACTTTAAATTTAATATTTCTGTAATTTTCTGACCCCTAATAAACGTTTTGTAGTTTTAATTTCTTCACAATTTTAAGCTTGTCTTATTCCTCATTTTATGCTCTCTATTTAAATTCTGAATATTCATAATTAATTATACATATGTATGCTTGTATATTTATGCATATAAACACACATAGACATGATTTTTTTTTTTTTGCTCTGAGAGCTCTAGCTCTATTTCCATACTGTGCCTCAAATTCTTTGCAAAATTTTCTGTATTCATTATCTTTAGCATGTCTCTATGCAATCCTATTTAAGATCATTCCATTCAGGCCCTCCCAACATAGCGTGCTCCACTTACTATTAGCATATATTGTTTTCTCATGACAACACTCATGAGATGAGATTCAGTATACAAACTGTGATCTAAAATTATTTCAAGGAACATCTTAAATGGTCCAAATAGTATTCATTCTTTAAAGTCTGGAGTACACTAAAATGCATCAAAAAAATTCACTGTTATATGAAATTTCTGTAAAGATGTAGTCCAAATGAACATTCTGTTTATATAGGTACACAAGTCATGTAATATATTTAAAATATATTATCATATAAGAATTGGTGACCTGCCTCTCTTTATGCTAAATTAAAAAGTATTTCTATATTATTTTACATTTTAAGATGTAATATTTGTGACTTGAGAGTTTCTTAGAGGCTGGTTATTCATATTTTTAATTTTAAGCATTATAAGTAAAACTATGATAAATATCTCAACCATGTTTAAACTAAATTACTCATTTTATAAAGTAATATTGTGCAAAAATAATACAATTGCTTGATTGTGTGGTCCCAGAACCATGAACAAACAGTGTTCAATCTTCCTGGGCTAACATGATTGTTCACATTCTCACATTTTCTAACATTCTGAAACTTTGATTCTTTTCAAATTCACATCTTAGTGTGTTTCTATTTATGAAATAATTGGATTTCATAGAACTAATCCTGTGAAATTATTAGACACTGTCCCATCATCACTCAAATCTTGTTTAGCATCTGAGTCATAATAAAGAGGCTGGATGGATTTGTATTACTTTTTTGTAAATGCTTAAATGATGCTGTTGGTATTAGCATTGTTTCTTTTAATCTAAAATAAGTTCTGAACATTAAGTTCAACACAACCAAACTACAACCTGAACCTTGTTTAAATCCACAGGATTCTTTTATTGGTTCTAGTTTGTAATTTCATCTATTTCTTTTTTCTTTTTCTATTTCTTAGGAAAAAAATTTTAGTGAGGAATCCAGGCTACTGGAGCTATTTCTTCAGCTCATCAAACTCTGAGCTTATAGATAGATACCCCTTAGTGGCCCCTGCACATGTCAAAATCTGTACATGCTCAAGTTCTTTATATGAAATGATGCAGAGTTGACATACGAGCTATGCATATCTTTCCACATACTAAATTGACCCTTGATGATTTAAAAGACATAATGAGATGTGTATTTCCTGTGAATAGTGATGTATAGGGAATCATTGTCACAAGATTTTCAGAACAGACACTATTTATTTTTGCTGGTTATGTTTAGCTAAATAATCAATAATGCTAATTCATAGTGTATTGAGGTACTTATTCTTTTACTTTTTTACCATTGTTCATGCTGGAGCTTGCAGCATGCAAAGTATTACTAGGCTGTCATCAATTCTCACACCTGTAGTTGTCTTATTTGATGACATTGGTCAGTACCTGCAGTGAATGTTGAGTCACAGCAGTAACAATGGGAGTTCTTGCTCTGCCCTTTCTTACTGAAAATTCTCTTGGTTTTGCCTAGCTTCAGTTTTTTCCTAATGTAGGCAGGTTGTTTAAGATATAATACACCATCGTATTTTGTTGACTTGAACTTTATTGAGTACCTTTGATCTTTACATTTGGCTGTTGGATTTTGTCACGGTTTATTCCAGCATCTGGGGTCATGCCCATGTAAAGTCTTCTCTTGCTATCTCTACATACAGCACATTTATATCTGTGGAGTTCCTAACTTGAACTTGCAGTTGTTGGAATATGTCTTCTCTGGTATTACTCATCCTGTTCTTAAATGCACTACAGTGTACTTTTCTAACCTGTTCACTACTGTCTCACTCAGCTCAGCAATGACTTCTCTATTACTAAGGCTAGCCTCTATTCACTTGACACTGTCTTAGCCAACTTACACAGAGCCCTTAGCCAAATCCATTAGAACCCTATATTGGAAACTTTCTCTCCTGAGTTTCAGGAGTAGAGGTCTGCTTACTTTTTCCAATTTTTGTGGAGGCTTGCTTTCTCCTCCCTCTGCTGATTCCTTTGTATCTCCCACTGTACAAACATTTGAAGACACCCAAGTAATTTTCTAATAAGGTGGGTGTAACTAGCTACCAACTTCTAATCTCTACTTAGAATTTCTATATTTGTGACTAATGGTGATGTTGAACTTAGTTTTAAAATTACATTTTATTTATTTACTGGGGCTGAAATATATGTGCCACACCATGTGTAATATGGAAGTCAAAGGACAACTTTCAAGAGTGAAAGGAAGTTAGGCATAGAAGGGATTGGAGGAAGGAAAGGGAAGCTGAAAATCATGCAATTATATTTAAATTTAGATTTTGGTTTTTTGTACAAAAGGGGCTCATTTATCTTCTATCATGTGAGTCTCAGAGATCAGACTCAGATGACCATGGTTGGCAGCAAGTGTCCTTACCCATGAGCTGCCTCTGAGGTCAAACTTAACTCATATAGTTGCATAATCAGCTACTCAGTCTTTCCACGCTTTGCAGTGTTGTTCCTTACTTCACTTTATGGTGATTTACTCCTGGCAGCTTTTCCATCCCAGACATTTAAATATGCCTTCAAACCATGCTCATGCATCTTGCATGTTTCTAGGCCAACAAACAATGTGTATGTTCAGCTTTAATAGACAATGTCAGAAAGTTTTCCTAAATATTTGTAGATCTTCTTACTCCTATCATCATTTTCAAGAAATTCAGGTTCCAATTAACACCATCTGTTAGGTTTTTATTTATTTTTGATTATAGTTCATTTGAAGGAGTTATCCCATTATGTTCTTAAATTTGCATTTTCCTGATGGTTGAGAATTTTAAATATGCTCCATTTAGAATACTGTTGTTTTTTTTAATACTTTATTTATTTTTTTCTTCAAGTTACATCTCAGTCACAAACCCCTCCCTATTCCCCCTTCCTAACCCGCCCTTCCGCCCTCTTCCCCCCAGCAGTTTCCCCTTTCAGTCCAACAGATGGTTCCTTCTCTTATAACAGTAAGTATTATACAAAACAACAGATATAAATATGCCACATTTATGAGAGTAAATTGGCCTAGTATACCTTCCCAATGTCCACTTTATACATATTTGGCCCCTGACTTTAACATTCTACTATCTAACCAACTCCATGAGTTTAAAGGTCTATATGTGACTCAACATTCATACTATCTTGCAACACACTTTTAAGAGTATCTTCTTAGATCTATAACACCCTCTTGATTCCTAAACAGTTCAAAATTTAACTATGAGACTCTAGCTGTCTATTCTTCAACCACCTCAGAGATCTGAGAGGGATAAATATATTTTCTTATATAGGAAGTGCAGGGCCTGCAGCTTCCAAAACTAAGAAAGAACATACCAATGACTGCCTGGACAGTTCCCATTTTCTCTCCATACATTCCAGCATCAATCTTCAGCCTTTGGGTCCTGTTTCTCTGACAGACATTTGTTGTAGAGCAGGGATTATGAAGGACTTACCTACCCTGTCTTGGCAGAGTTAGGCTGTCGACTTCCCTGCTACCAAATTTTGTCCTTTTTGGACAGCAGTCTGTCTGCAGTTGGTGCAAGGGGTTTTTTCATGCCAAGAAAAAGGCTTGCCCCTAAATCAACCATCTTACAGTGGAGGTTCTTCGATGTTTATCTTCTACTTGGAGTAGAATAGGGGGTGCTGTCAGGCGCTGATATGTCTCAATATCAAAAAAAAATCTTGATTTAAGATAACATCTTTGAATGCCATATTCTGCAGATCTCTAGGGGTTTTTGAAGATGCCCTATCCATCTCTTGTATTTAGATAAGCAAATGTTGCTTGTCTCTTAGCAACTTGATTACTGGGTAGTTTAGAGAATATCTGTGGGGCTGGAGAGATGGCTCAACCGTTAAAGGCTAGGCTCACAACCAAAAATATAAGAGAATATCTGTGATAGACTGTCATAGTAGCTAACAAAGTGACATGTTTGCATGACTAGGAGTTTGTTTTAACTATCCTAGACCGTTTTAGACGGTTGGTATCAAGAGGTCAGAGCTTCACATTTTATTTTTAAGTATCTCTAGGTATGATACCATTAGGAAGCGTTACCTTTAAATTTGTATCAATATACAAAGATCTATTCAATTGTGGTTAAATATACTCTTAATTATGTATCAATATACCAAGATCAATGCCTATGTAGCCCAATATAATCTTACTATTACGTCCATATGCAAGGGTCAATACCATTGTGGCCAACTATAATCTTAATTTTGTATCAATATACAAAGATCAATACCGATATAATCCAATACAATCTTATTTTTGCACAATAAACAATGGTCAATACCACTTTAGCCAAATAAACTACTAATTTTGTATCAATATACAAAGGTATAAGGGCATATTCAATAATCTGTCCCTTCTTCTTGGACCTTCCTGTGCTATGTCTATATCTCATTTTTCTCAAGCCCATGCACTCCTACATAGGAGAGGAAGAAGGATACAGAAAAGGAAAAGTAGGAATTCCCTGGGGCTAACCTCCAAAACCCATTAAGACAGGACCATTTATCAGCTTGTAGTCTCTTCCCCTACATAACAGAGTTTTCAGTTATCCTTCAAATAACCAAAAAGAAGGGCAGAGAAACACCCTCCCCACCCTCTGGGCATGGGACGTCGCTCTCTTAAAGTGACTTCCTGCTGATTTGGATCGTAGTAGACCTGTTTGGGGCCCGAACCCAAATGGGAAAAATGATTAAAAATGTTAGTACACTCCTTTTATGTTCAGTCCTTCTGTTCTCAGCTGTTTAGATGACCTAAGGGGTTTGTAGGCAGAAGCTGAATACTGCTGTTTTATAAGCTATTAACAGAGTCAGATTTCACTTCCAGGTGGAATTCCCTATTATTCACACCTTCTTTGTCACTCTGTTTTTTGACTTGAACAACATGGATATAATATATGCTAACTTTCCATGTTTCTGTAAATACATTCTATATGTATATGAATACATTCAGGTATGTACATAATCAAATAGCAAAAAAAAATTCTCTCTTTGTCTCTCTGTCTGCATCTCAATCTCTCTCTGTTACACGCACACACACACATCAGGTGTGTCCTGTGTATAGTATATTTACACTTTAACTTGAAATGACATGGTGGATATACAAGAAAAATAGTACATATAAGGCTCATATACAATTTTTAACAGCAAACACATTATGACACCAAATTGGGTACAATGTGGGGAAAAGAAATCCTTCTATCTAGACCAAAAGGATTTAAAATGTTCAAGAAGTTCACAAATGCTGTGTCTACACTTACTGGAATATTTTTTTTTCAGATAGACTGATAGGCTGCAGTTACTGAGAATGTGTCTAGAACAGGCAGCTCGAGAATGTTTTCTCTGAGCCAATTCTTTTCATTGTTACTGATGTCACAGGGTGTCAACACTGACAATTGCAGTTGATGCCAAAACCCACCCACAAATTAGTTATATCTCCCTAACCTTCCTTTCCTGTAGGAAGACAACAGAGTACTCTGAATTTGTCTTGCTAGGCATAGTAATGAGCACCTATGATCCCAGCCCTCAGGGCAGACAGCAGTAGAAACAAGAGTTCCCACACCAGAAGACCCAGTCTAAAACAAAGCCAAAACAAAACAAAATAAACATGCCAAAAAAGTAAGCATTAAAAAAAAACCCTCATACTCAGAAAGGTTTTTGTTGCCTCTGTTCTACAGCCATGTCTCTGGCTGGGTACACAGATCAGCATCACCAGCAGGAACTGGAAATGGTAAAAATCCCCCACATCACATGACCACTATTTTTCCTGCTCTATTTCTTTCTCAGGCTCTGATGAGTAGAAGTGCACAAGTGAAGGGAGGCACAGTGGAAACTCACTAAAACCTTATGCATCACTAGCCTGAAGAAAAACATCAATTATTGATCTCCTGAATACTCTTATGTTATTGATCTCCTGAATAACCCTATGTACAATTAACAACCACCAAAAACAATAGAATGATGAGAAAGTTCATACAGTCTGTCAGACACCATTTCTTTGTATGGTATAGATTCTTGAAAATTAGAATGATGGGTGGGAAGTAAGAATAATTTTCTAAAGTAACTATTGCAACATTACTAAACATGTATGTGTTGTATGAGAACATAAGCTAGCACCTGCATCCATGTTTGCAAGACATTAGTGAAGTGTGGCTTCGATGATTTTTCTAGCACTGAAGGAATGTTTTAAATGTTACCAACCTAATCAATGGGTGAGAAGTGCCACATTATTTTTCATTTTCCTGTTTCTCAGTGGAATAAAACCATTTTCCATTTTATACAGCAATTGCATTTCTTTGTTTTTTTTTTTTTAATTTGCGAAGACTAAATTCATGACATAGCATATCATGACTATGTTGTATCCATGACTGGGATTCAAACTTAAGGGTTTATTATCATTTCTAGTAGGGGAAGACTTAGCCCACAGTGCAAGGGTTTTCATGGCCTTTATGGTTTAGGGTGGAAATGAAGCAATAATACTTAATCCAAAGTTGTAGATTGCAAGAATCACTCATGCAATGCTTAATTAAGCTCACAAATGTTTCTTTCATAACTCCATTTTGTGATCTTTCTGCAAAGATTTAGCATAGTCATGATAGGATACATTACCTTTAATCTTGATTATTTGCATGAGTAAACATATTGAAGAGTTATTTCTAGAGATGGACAGTAGTTTTATATGTGAAGTATATAAAAAAACTTTTTGTTGTTTTGTTTTGTTTTGTTTTTTGAGACAGGGTTGACATATGTAGCTCTGGCTGTCCTGGACTCACTTTGTAGACCAGGCTAGCCTTGAACTCACAGAGATCTGCCTGCCTCTGTCTCCAGAGTGCTGTGCCACCATACCCAGCATATAGCTTCATTTTTATAACCACATTTGAAGCTTGAAAACACACTGGGAATTGTACTTGCCACTAGTTTTTACATGCCTGCAGACTCAATGGTGAATAAGAGCTTGAACAAAGAGTATTAAATATGAGGAACATTAAGGAATATAATAGTTCTATTTTTCAGACAAAGGTTTAAGTGAACATTCTTAAGAGTCCATCATATTTCTTCAGATTTGTATAAAGTTCTGATGGAGGTTATAGGATTTTCCTTGCACTGATGTTGCAAAGTACAAATTTAAAAGAAATTAATATGTATCTCTTTCAAATATATTTGAATTTTGAGTTTTGTAAAATGAAGAGAAAACAAACCTATTTTATCATATTTGCTATGATTGATCACAATACCAAGTGTAAATAAACCAAAGTCAAGTTACATGCTAATAAAAATAATATTTTACTAATCAATGAAAAGTTTAATCTGAATAAAAGAACATTCAAGTCTAGAGGCCACCTCTGTTCAGGGTGACGCAGAATGAGAATGTTTAGCATTTAAAACCAAGGTCTCCTGAGGCAGTCAATAAGAATATCACGCCACCACCAAAGATACAGAGACTGTCGGATTCAGGGCTATAAAGCAAACAAAAGAGTTCATGAAATGGCTTATGGGACTAACTCCCATTTTCTCAGTCTTTTTATTATCTGGGAATGTAGTAATATGCTCCTCCTATTTAAGCAAATGTTTTATTCGATACGGGATCACAAGTGCTTATTTACTGCTTTCTGTTCTTTTTATACATTGGCTTACAACATCTGGCACACACTATTTGGAATGGAAAATCAGACTGTTAACTTTAGTAAGACTTAGCTTCTGTTGTGCTACTTTAGAGATTTTTCTCATCATCTTGGACCTATGATAGTTTTATGGTAATGTCCCACACATAGAGATTTAGGCTTTTCATGTACTTAGATTTCCCTGGAACTCATTTTAAGCAGATGAATAATTTTATTTAGATTTGTTCTACTTTTGCAAAAGTTTCAGCCATTATTTGTTCATATATTCTGCTGTCCACTTCCTTAATTTTCTCTATGACTATCATGTGTATATTGGTATGCTTTATAATTGTCATAATTATGAAGATTTCTTCATATTTCACCTTTCTGTGACTCATACAGGATAAGCACAGGGAACTCATCTTCAAATTTGTCCATTCTTTCTTCTACCTAATCAGAAATGGTGTTAAACCTAAAGAGCAAGGTTTATTTTTTAATTTAAGTAATTATATGTTTCAATTGTAGATTTTCTTTTTAAGTCTTTTTATAGAATTTCTCTCAACCTACTGATATCGCCTCTCTGGTAAAACATTATTTTAATTTATTTTCTGAAGGAACATTTTCTTTTAACTCTTTAAGCATACTTAAAATAGCATATCTCTAATTTCTCTGGAGTAAGGTTTCTATTGCATCCTGATTTTCTTCTGTCTAGTTTGCTTCTGCATTTATTATTTGAATATCAACTTAAGATGTTTTCAACAACTTTCTGGCCATTATTCACCCAGACATTTGGAGAGACAGAGATGGACTAGGAACAGATAAAACACCACAGACAGCCAATTCTTACAAAGGACTATTTCTTTACTACCATAAGTTCCTTCAAGAATATTGTGTGTATGTGTATAAAGAAGAGAGCTATGTTTCCCATATCATTTAATTTTCATTGGTCTCTTTTGTACAGATTTCTAAGACTCTTGAACTAATTTCATTTTTATGGTCTCATTTTTACTTCATTTCTGTTTATTGTATCTTTGACACATGCTGTACAGAAGCTACCTTGTAAAACACATCAACAGATTTTTTGTTTTGTGTGACTAGATGACTTTATCCTCCAACTCTCAACGATCTCACTAAACTTACCATCACTCTATTGATTTGTACTGATTTTAGCTTGTATTATTTATTTATCTGAAACTTCTAGTTGTTGTAATGTTAGTAGGAGGAAAGATAGAGAAATTACACTTTTTTGAGAGAAATGCCATTTTGTTATAGTTAGGCTAATTAAGTAAATTATTTCTCATTGAGTTCTGATACCATCTTTAAAAAGTTAGTTCAGAACTATTAGGCATTTGAATTTTCATACTATGTTTATTCACTGAACTTACAAACTCTATTTTGAAATAGTGCTATTTCAGGATATTCTGAAATCTGGTAGTGTGTTTTTGACACTAATTTTATTCAAGATACCACATGGTTAGTATCAGACTACTTTTTCTCCTCTTAAGCTTCAGTGTAGATACTGAAGAGATGGCTCAGCAGCTAAGAGAGCTTACTGCTCTTGCACAGGACCTGGGTCTACTTCAAACACCCACATTTAACTCACAACCACCTGTAAATCAGTTCCTATTGTGTCCTGACCTCTGTATGCTCCTGCACAAATGTGGTGCAGATAAACTCATGCAGTCACATAAACATACCTACAAAATTATTTTAGTAGATTAATTAGAAACACTACCTAAAAACAAAACTTCAAGTTATATAATGAAATTTTTAAAAACTTCGTTTTATTATTATAGTTTTACACTAATTTGGAAAAATCAACATAGCATTCCATTAAGAATTCCTGTTACATATCTTTTATCTTTTTATGTGGGACTTAGTGCAGACTTTACATAATAGTTTGTTTGTTTACATAATAGTTGGTATGGGTTCTCCCTTTTTGTTGACTTTATTTTCAAATATTATGTGTTTTAACAAAACTTGTGTAGTCCTTTTCGTACATTGCAAAAGTACAGTACAAAAGCAATTTATCTCTCTTATATATAAAAAGAATTTATTTTATTCTTACATCCACACATTTACTGTTTTATTAGATAAGACATTCTGTTTCTATTAATCAAATCATCTGAATTTGAAGATACATTATCTATTAAATGTGAATAATATCATATCAGTACTTGGATTCATTCTACAATTTTGATTAACTAGGCTTTCCTAAAATTGGGTATTTATAAGGGTTGTAATAGATAATACAACTTTATACTCAAGTTTACACTTTTCATTTTCTTTAATTTTTTTTTTAAAAGCAAGAGGATTTTATTGGCCAGCATGCTGGGGTCAACCTCATGGACTTGGCATGAAAGGGGAGGGAGGAGACCTGGAACAGAATTTCAGTTCAGGTTAAATATTCTTCAGCAAGGCAGAATCAGGCATCATCGAGCAACAGTAGTTTGATTAGCTAGTACAGGTGACCTTGGAAACAAGATGGGGATTATCAAACTCATGACTGTTGGCAAGCTGTGGTTTTTGTTGTTCTCCATGTTGCTTTGGGAACTGGCCATACACAAGCAGGAACTTGACCTCCTGGTAATGGTTAGATCTTCTAAGCCCTAGGGGGTAGTATGTGATAGATACTGGGGCAAGTTGCCCTGCAGCTCAGGGCCTACTCAAAATTCCCAGGCTTCTAAAGCCTAACTAAATTTGGTCAAGTGAGTTTGGTCCTAACATTTTCCCTTTTCTTTTGGGACTGATTCAATCATGAAGCAGCTGAGGCTATCTAGTCCTCTGGAAAAGGGATTTCTCCCTCTTCTCTTGAATCTGTTTTAATCATAAGTTTTTTAACTAGCATCTCAGCCTGTTAGGTGGAAAATGGATGGCTTATTCTCTTCTGTAACTACTTGTAGATACATAAAGACATTATCATCAGGGCCCAGGAAGGCTGAAATGCTAATCAAAGGCTGGGCAATGGAGCATTTATCAGGGTCATCTAATCCGTTGATCTAATTGAAAGACAGGGAGCAATCATATTGGCTGGAATGGTCCATATCAGCTTTCAGGAAGTCCAGGGCTCAGCAATTTGCAGTCCACATGTGATTTCTGAATAGAGTCTATCAGTCAGGTGAGAATCTCCACCTCGGGGTCTTTCCTGGTGACTCAGGGTCCTCCAAGATCTCAGTGGAACATCCAAATGTTAGGATCAAGGAATAAATTCCTGAACCCAAACCTGGGGCAACTGTAGAATCACCAGAAACTCAAGAACATTGCAAAAAGCAAAAGGATTTTATTGGCCAGCATACTGGGGTCAACCTCATGGACTCTCCATGCAAGGAGAGGGAGGAGACCCCTTTTCTTTATTTTTTCCATTTAATGAAAATAGAATTTTTCTGACAAAATATATTCTGATTATGGTTTCCTCCCTTTACTCATCCTACTTCCTATCCACCTCCCCTCCCATCCAGATACAGACACTTTCTGTCACTCATTAGAAATTAATGCAAAATTAAGATTGTATTGGACTACATCGGTACTGATCTTAGTATATTGATAAAAAATTAAGAGTATATTTGGCCACATTGGTATTGATCTTTGTATATTGTTACAAAATTAAGGGTAACATTTCTTAAAGATATTGTACCTAGTAATGCTTAAAAGGGAAATGTGAAGTTTTGGCCTTTTGCTACCAACCATCATAAACTGTTTAGGATAATTAAGAAATACAAACTAACAGTCATGCAAGCATGTCATTTTGTTAGTTACTATGACAGTCTATTACAGTTATTTTCTAAGCTACTCAGAAATCACGTTGTTAAGAGACAGCAATATTTTCTTATCCAAACATAACAGATAGACAGGGCGTCTTCAAAAACCCCAAGAGAACTGCAGAGTATAGCATTCAAAGATGTTTTCTTAAATTAAGATTTTTTTTGATATCGAGACATGCCAGCTCCTGACAGCATCCCCTATTCCACTCCAAGTAGAAGATGAGCATCGAAGAATCTCCAGTGTGAGATAGTTGAATTAGTGGCAAGCCTATCTCTTGGCAAAAAAAAAAAAACGTGATTCAACTGTAGACAGACTGCTGTCCAAAAAGGACAAAACTTGGAAGCAGGTAAGTTGACAGCCTAGCTCTGCCAAGACAGGGTAGGTAAGTCCTTCATAATTCCTGCTCTACAATCAATGTTTGTCAGAGAAATGGGGCCAAACAGCTGAAGATTGATGCTGTAATGTGTGAAGAGAAAATGGGAACTGTCGAGGTAGCCTCGGGTATGTCATTTCTTAGTTGTGGAAGCTGCGGGCCCTGCACGTCCTATATAATCAGATATATTTATCCCTCTCAGGTCTCTGAGGTGGTTGAAGAATAGATAGCTGGAGTCTCATAGTTAAATTTTGAGTTGTTTAGGAATCAAGAGGGTGCTCTGGATCTAAGAAATTGTTTTTAAAATTGTGATGCAAGTTCTTATGGAAGCTGAGTTAGATAGAGAACTTTAAACTCATGGAGATAGTTAGACAGTAGAATGTTAAAGTCAGGGGCCAAATACATATGGACTGGACATTGAGAATGTATGCTAAGCCATATAACTCTCAGAATTGTGGCCTATTTATTTCAGTTGTTTTGTACTTTATTTATTGTTATAAGAGAAAGAACCATTTGTTGGACTGAAAAAAAAAGAATTATGCATTTGGGGGGAAGGGTGAGAGGGTAGGAGGGTGGGGCTGGGAGGGGTGGAGGGAGAGGGCTGTGATGGAGATGTGACTTGAAGTAATAAATAAACATTAAAAAAATTTAAAAAAAGAAATAAAAAACAGAAAACAAACAAACAAAAAAATACAACTAACTAACAACAACAAAATCAGGCCCCCTTCTTTCTATACTGCCTGGATGACCAGGTACTGGAGCCTGGGTAGCCCAGAAACCTAAGATAGAACCAAGCAAGACTGACAAAAAAAAAATTGAATGAAATGGTTTCTAATGATATTCTGATATACTCATTGATTGGTGCCTTGTCAGGTCATCATCAGAAAAAGCTGTTTCTGGCAGCAGATGGGGGAGCATGGGCAGGGACCCACTACACATTATTCAGGGAAAGAGAGAGAGAGTCTAAATTGGAGATCTTCATCAGGTCCATCCCGTTAGAGATAGTGAACCACAAAGAGGGGGAGAAAAGACTGCAAGAGTCAGAAGGAATGGAATACAGTAAGAAAACACAATACATAAAACCAGCTAAGGCAGGGCTCTAATGGGCTCACAGAGATTGAAACAGAAAGCATGGGGCCTCATGGTCTGCCCCAGGTTCACTGTTTATATGTTATATCTGCTACCTTGCTGTTTTGTGAAAGCAGGTGTATCTCTGACTCTTTTGCCTGTTCTTTACTCTTTCCTTCCTATTAGGATGCCGTGTCCAGGTTTAATTATGAGGGCTTTTGCCTTGTCTTATTGTATCTTGTTTTCTCCTGTTTGGCTGCCGTCTCTTAGAGGTTTGCTCTTTTCTGAAGAGTAAATAGATGGAAGTGGATCTTGGAGAGAGGATAGTGTAGGGGGGAGCTGGGAGATATTGAAGGAAGGAGAACTGTGGTCAAGATGTATTAAATCAGAGAAGAATATATTTTCAATAAAAAATTATTAAGTGATTAACATATCTACTTTCAAATAAAAGAAAACGAACAAGCTTCTGAGAGATAATAATTAAAAAGTATAGTAAGATAAAACAAAAACAGATGTACTGCAATTGGTAAAAACCAAGCAAACAGAAGGTAAAGAGTCCAAGAAAAGGAACAATAATCAAATCCCACTAGTTTTGCACACTCGGGAATCCCCCCAAAAAATATTAACTGGAAGCTATAATATATATGCAAAGCATCTATATGGAAAAATATAAATAAAATAAAATGAAATGATAAATATTAATATAATGTTTAAAAAGCTAAAAGCTCTGACACAGCAATCATCCTGAGACAAGGAACCTCCAAGGTTGCCAATAAGTGTATTTTCTGTTATCCATCTATTGCAGGCCATACAACCTAACCTTAAACTTAGTTTGTCTTGCCAGTGAGACTCCTGATTGCAGCCCCTCTCCTTCCCCTCCTCCCAGTTCTACCTTCAAAACCCTGTGCCATCCCCCATCTTCTTCATCCCCCATCTGCTTCATCCCCTTATCCTCAGAGATGAGGAGGGCCCCCCATGGATACCAACCTATCCTGGTAAAAGTCCCCACAGGACTAGGTGTATCCTCTCCTGCTGAGGCCAGACAAGAGAGCCCAGCTATGTGAAAGGGATCCAAAGGCAGACACAGAGTCAGAGACAGCCTGTGGTCTAATTGTTAAGGGACTCACATGAACAACAAGCTGCACATCTGTTACATATGTGTAGGAGGCCTAGGTCCAGCCCATGCATGCTCCCTGGTTGGTGGTTCAGTCTGTGTGAGACCCCATGGACCCAAGTTAGTTTACCCTGTAGATCTTCTTGTGGTTTCCTTGACCCTTCCAGCTCCCTCAATCCTACCTCCCACTCTTCCTCAAGACTCCCTGAGCTTCACTTATTGTTTGGACGTGGGTCTCTGCATCTGTTTCCTTCAGCTGCTGGATGAAGCCTCACAGAACATAGTTATGCCAGACTCCTGTCTGCAAGCATAGCAGAGTATCATTAATAGTGTAAGGAGTTGGCTTGCTTTCATGGGGTGGGTCTCAAGTTGGGCCAGTCATTGGTTGGCCATTTCCTCAATCTCTGTTCCATCTTTGTCACTGCACTACTTGCATCAAGACAAATTTTCAGTCAAAGATGTTGTGGGTAGGTTGGTGTCCTCCTCCCTCCACTGGCTACAGAAGGTGGACTCTTCAGACTCCATATCTTCCATGGTAGAAATCTCAGGGAGGGTCACTCCTGAAGATTTGGGGAAGCCTCCCCGTTCCATAAATACCCTATCCCACTGATTTCCAGCCTTCTCCTCCCCACTCCTTCTCCCCACTCCTGCTGCCCTCCATATCTCCATTTCCCTCCCTCAACCTACTGCAGACATCTATTGTATTTCACTTCTATGTGAGATTCAAGCATCATTCTTCCTTAAGTCCTCATTATGTGGCATTTTGGGTCAGAGAATGTAGTGTGGTTATCCTGTACTTTACAGTTAATATACATTTATAAGCAACTACATACCCTACGTGTCTTTCTGGGTCTGAGTTAATGCATTCAGGATGGTATTTTCTAATTCCAACCATTTTCCTGTAAGTTTCAGATATCCTTTTTTTTTTTTAATAGCTGTGAAGTACTCCATTGTGTGAACACACCACATTTTCTTTATTCATTCTTCCACTGATGGACATGTAGGTTGTTTCCAGTTTCTGCCTATTACAAATAAAAGTGTTATGTGCAAAGTTGAGCAAATGTCTTTGTGGTATGGTGGAGAAATTTTGGGTATATACCCAGGAGTGGTATAGCTGGGTTTTGAGGGAGAACTATTCCCAATTTTCTGAGAAAGTGCCAGACTGATTTTTGCAGTGGTTGCATAAGTTTCAATCCCACCAGGAATGGATGGGCTTTCCCATTGCTCTGTCACTTGACTTTTTGATCTTAGCCATTCTGACTTGTGTGAAAAGGAATCTCAGACTCATTTTTATTTGTTTTCTCTGATATCTAAGGATGTTGAACATTTCTTTAACTGCTTCTCTGCCATTAGAAATTCCTCTGTTGATAATTCTCTGTTTAGCTCTGTATTCCATTTTTAATTGGGTTATTTTGTTTGTTAATGTTTAATTTCTTGAGTTCTTTATATATTTTGGATATTAACCTTCTGTCCGATGTAGGGTTGGTGAAGATCTTTTCCAATTCTGTAGGCTACCACTGTCTTCTAATGACAGTGTCCTTTCCCAGTGTCCTTTGCTTTTAAGTTTCAGGAGGTCTCATGTATTAATTGTTTATCTTAGTGCCTGAGCTATGGGTGTTCTGTTGAGGATATTATCTCCTATACCAATGCACTCAAGTCTATTGCCCACTTTCTCTTCAATTAGATTTAGTGTATCTGATTTTATGTTGATGTCTTTCATCCACTTAGACTTGAGTTTTGTGCAATGTGATAATATGGATCTATTTGCATTCTTCTACATGTTGACATTCAGTTGGACCAGCATCATTTGTTGAAGATGCTTTTTTCCTCATTTTATGGTTTTGGCTTCTTTGTCAAAAATCATGTGTCCATATTTATGTGAGTTTATTTCTGGATCTTTGATCTGAGTACATTTATCTACCTTTTTGTTTTTATGTGAGGTTTTTGTTATTATTGCACTATGTTACTGGCTGAAACCAGGAATGATGATATGTCGGGAAGTTCTTTTATTGCACAGAATTGTTTTGCCTATCCTGGGTTTTTAATTTTTCCATAAGATGTTCTTTCAAGGTCTGTAAAAAACTATGTGGGGATTTTATGGGAATTGCACTGAATCTGAAGATGGCCATTTTTACTATGTTAATCCTATCAATCTGTGGAAGATCTTTCCATCTTCTGATATCTTCTGCAATTTCTTTCTTCAGACACTTGAAGTTCTTGTCATACAGGTTTTTCACTTGTTTGGTAAGAGTTATATGAACATCCTTAATCATCAGAGAAATGCAACTCAAAACGACTGTGAGATTCCATCTCACACCTGTCAGAATGGCTAAGATCAAAACGTCAAATGACAGCACGTGCTGGGGATGTTGTGGAGAAAGGGGAAAACTCCTCCATTGTTGGTGGGAGTGCAAGCTTCTACAACCACTATGAAAATAATTCTGGCAATATCTTAGAAAACTTGGAATAGCCCTACCTCAAGACCCAGACATACCACTTCTGGGTATACATCCAAATGATTCCTCACTGAATCACAAGGAAGTTTCCTCATCTATGTTCATAGCAGCCTTATTTGTAATGGCTATTAACTGGAAAAAAACAAATGACCCTCAACTGAGGAATGTATTAAAAAAATTGTGGTACATCTACACAGTGGAATACTATTCAGCCATCAGAAACAAGGAAATTATGCAATTTGCAGCCAAATGGATCGAACTAGAGAAGCTCATCCTGAGTGAGTTAACCAGACTCAGAAGGATGCACATGGCATCTATTTACTTATAATCAGATTTTAACCATATATTACAGGATAACTACACTAAAACCAATGCAACAAAGGGAACAGGAACATAGACTATGCCACCTGTCAATGAGACACTTTGCCCTAGTGGCGCTACTATGTAGGCCCCCAGTGTATGAGGAAGCTCTTGGCCCTCATATGACTGCTGAACTGGGGCGGGGGACTGGACTCCATTCCAGAGGAGGGGCATGGAAGGGATAGGGGGTAGAGGGTGGGAAGACAGGACTGGGAGGGGTGGAAAAAGGGCACTGTAATGGAGATGTAACCTGAAGTTATGAATAAACATTTAAAAATATTTTTATATTATTTGTGGCTATTGTGAAGGGTGCTGTTTTCCTAATGTCTTTCTCAGCCCATTTAAAATTTTTATAAAGGAGGGATACTGAATTTTTTTAGTTATTTTTTGTATCCAGCCAGTTTGCTGAAGGTGTTTATTAGCAGTATGAGTTCTCTGGTAAAATTTTGGGGGGAGGTCACTTAGGTATACTATCCTTTAGTTGTCTTGTTGTTCTGGCTAGAATGTCAAGTACTATGTGGAAGAGAAATGGGCAGAATAGAGTGGGCTGTTTTGTCTTGTCCCTGATTTTAGTAGAAATGCTTTAAGTTTCTCTCCATTTAATTTGATGTTGGCTACTGGCTTGCTGTATATTGCTTTTATTGTTTTTAGGTATGCAACTTGTATCCCTGAACTTTCCAATGCTTTCATAAAAAAAGGGTTTTGGATTTTGTCAAAGGATTTTCAACATCTAATGAGATGATCATGTGGTTGTTTTCTTTTCTTTTCTTTTTTTTAAAATTCATTTATTTATTGCTTCAGGTTACATCTCCATCACAGTGTCCTCTTTATACACTTTCCAGTCCTGCCCTCCCACCCTCTACCTACTAACACTTCCATCCCACAATTCTAGAGTGGAGTGTCCCTACATAGAAGTCCCCCGCCCCAGTTCAGCAGTTATATGAGGGCCAAGAGCCTCCTCATACACTGGAGGCCTACAAGGAGTACCACCAGGGAAAAGAGTCTCAATGGCAGGGAGAGAAATCAAACAAACAAAAAAATTCTATGTCCATGTCCCCTTTGGTGTGTTGGTTGTAGTATAGATACCATGTACTACTGAGTCTGGGTTAGCTCACTCAGGATGAGGTTTTCTAATTCCAACCATTTGGCTGAAAATTGCATAATTTCCTTGTTGCTGATAGCTGAGTAGTATTCCATTGTGTAGATGTACCACAGTTTTTTAATCCATTCTTAGATTGAGGGACATCTGGGTTGTTTCTAGTTTCTACCTATAACAAATAAGGCTGCTATGAACATAGATGAGGAAACTTCCTTATGATTCTGAGAGGAGTCATTTGGGTGTATACCCAGAAGTGGTATGGCTGGGTCCTGAGGCAAAGCTATTCCAAGTTTTCTAAGATATCTCCATACTGACCTCCATAGTGGTTGCACAAGCCTGCACTCCCACCAGCCAGCATGTGCTGTCATATATGCATTTGATCTTAGCCTTTCTGACAGGTGTGAGACAGAATCTCAGAGTGCTGAGATTTCTCTGATGATTAAGGATGCTGAGCATTTCTTCACGTGTCTCTCATCCATTAGGGATTCCTCCTTTGTGAACTCTCTGTTTAGCTCTGTTCCCTGTTTTTTGATTGTATTATTTGGTTTCTTGGCATTTAATTTCTTGAGTTCTTTGTAGATTTTGGATATTAGCACTCTGTCAGATGTGAGGTTGGTGAAGATTTTCTCCCAGTCTGTAGGCTGCCGTTTTGTTCGAATGACAGTGTCTTTTGCCTTACAAAAGTTTTTCGGTTTCATGAGGTCCCATTTATTGATTGTTGCTCTTAGGTCCTGAGCTGTTGGTGTTCTGTTCAGGAAGTTGTCACCTGTGCCAATGATTTCGAGTGGTTTTCCCACTTTCTCTTCTAGTAGATTTAGTGTGACCGGAGTTATGTTAAGGTCTTTGATCCACTTGGACTTAGGTTTTGTACAAGGTGATAAGTATGGGTCTAATTTCATTCTTTTACAAGTAGACATGCAGGTGGACCAGCACCATTTGTTGAAGATGCTGTCCTTTTTCCAATGTGTAGTTTTGGCTTCTCTGTCAAAAATTAGGGGACCATAGGTGTGTGGGTTCATTTCTGGGTCTTCAATTCGATTGCATTGATACACTCTTCTGTTTCTATACCAGTACCATGCTGTTTTTATTACTATTGCTCTGTAGTACAGCTTAAAATCTGGGATGGTGATACCTCCAGATGTTTTTTTTTTTGTTTGTTTGTGTTTTTTTTTGGTTTGTTTTGGTTTTACAGGATTGATTTAACTGTTCTGGGTTTTCTGTTGTTCCATATGAAATTGAGAATAGCTTTTTCCAGGTCTATAAAGAATTGTGTTGGTATTTTGATAGGCATTGCATTGAATCTGTATATTGCTTTTGATAGGATGTCCATTTTTATAATGTTGATCTTACCTATCCATGAGCATGGGAGATCTTTCCCTCTTTTGATGGCCTCTTCAATTTCTTTCTTCAAGGGCTTGAAGTTCTTGTTGTACAGGCCCTTTTCTTGCTTGGTTAGAGTTACCTCCAGGTATTTTCTATTGTTTGTGGCTATTGCAAAGGGAGTTGCTTCCCTGATTTCTTTCTCATCCCATTTATTTGTTGTATAGAGAAGGGCTTCGGATTTTTTTAATTAATTTTTTATCTAGCCACCTTGCTGAAGGTGTTTATCAGCTATAAGATTTCTCTGGTGGAATTTTGGGGGTCGCTTATGTATACTATCATATCGTCTGAAAATAGGGATAATTTGACTTCTTTGTTTCCAATTTTTATCCACTTGATCTCCTTTAGTTGTCTTACTGCTCTAGTAAGAACTTCAAGTACGAGCGGGCCAAGATGGCGGCGACCTACACTGACGCATTTTGAACACGGGGGAAAAAAGAGCCATAAAAAACACAGAGTTATTGGGCACTGTGCAAAAACCGGAGGGGCTAGACACCCCCCCCCCAGGAACACTCACAGCTCCCAAGGGACTGTTAAAAGTCCCAGGGCAAGGCTCTCCCCATCTATAACAGCCACTAAACCCGGGATTCGGGAACTCCCATTTGGACAGGCGGCTGGTAAGATCGGTCCCAACTTACAGCAGGCAGAATCAGGGTCCACTTGGCCATAGATCGCTGGCCTATTGGGCTCCCCACACATCAGGTTGAACTTATACCCACTTAAAAAACTTTGCAAGATAGTGGAAGGCTTAGCAAGGAACAAACAGGGGGCTCAGCGGGTGGACCGCAGCCGCTCATGAAGCGGAGGGCAGGAGGTTCCAAGAGAGCGCGGGAAGCTGGAAACACAAAGGCGGGCGGGAGGGGCCGAATCCCGCACACTTACGATAGCACAGCTGGGGAGGGAGCATGGCTGGCAGGGCCAAATCCCCGCGAACCCATGGCAGGTCATCTGGGGAGAGAGACAGGCGTGGGCGGGGCCAGGGATCCGTGCACCCACGGCTGAGCTGCTGGGACAAGAGGCCCACTCAGGCAGCCAGAGGATCCGGGGCTTGGGGTACCCACAGGACCCGTGGTGGCGCAGACAGGAAGGGAATCAGGCACAGAGTCCAGCCCTGTGGCGAGAAGCCTAGAGAGAAACCAGAAATCAGGTCCATAGCTGTATCCTGGAAAATCCAGACATATTAGGTGTGGAGCCAGACCCTGTCAGCCTCCATGATGACAAACAAAGCCCACAGAATCTGTGCCTGGGCAAACAGACCCATACTATCAGAACCATTACAGGCTGATAACTCAGAGTGCAACATAGGGAAGTCTGAATTGGGAACAGTGAAACAATCCTGGTCCATTACTCACAACCTGGGAATAGGCTGCACCAGCTCACAGTGCCTCAGGCGATTAAAACCACAGTGACCTTGAAATCCCCCTGTAAGCAATGACAGATAGCCAAGTAACTTGTCCCCTGCACCAAATCATCCACTGTGGTTCCAAGCACAGAAAACAGACAGCTAAATGCATCCAGTAGCGAAAGGTCAAAAATAAATAGAAATCAAGGAATTATGACTCCAACAAAGCAGAATCATCCTAGCTCATCCAATTCAGATGACCACACACCAACAGAAACACATGAAAACATTGACAATTCTGCATTATGGAAAGTGATAGAGTCCTTGCAAGAAGAACTTAAATCTATGAAGGAATTCAAAGAAGCCACAATTCTACAAATCAAAACAAGGAACAACACCATTAAAGAGCTCCAAGCAAAGGTGACAGAGCTTGAACAGGAAAAGGAAAAAGGCATGAATGATTTTCATACAAAAACAAGCAAGCTGGAGAAGGAAATGTACAAAACGAACAAAACCATACAAGACATGAAAATAGAAATAGAAACAATAAAGAAAACACAGTCAGAGTTAAAAGAGGAAGTGGAGAACCAAGG
>CAJQZJ010032044.1:616550-633994 GCA_907164525.1 Lophiomys imhausi | reverse complement strand
CCTATACCAAACTAATGGGAAATAACAACCCCAGGTCACTAATATCCATCAACATCAATGGACTCAACTCCCCAATAAAAAGACATAGGTTTACAGAGTGGATCCGCAAGCAAGACCCTTCCATATGCTGTATACAAGAGACACATCTAACTACAAAAGATAGACACTGCCTCAGAGTAAAGGGTTGGGAAAAGGTTTTCCAAGCAAATGGACCCAGGAAGCAAGCTGGAGTAGCCATCCTAATATCAAACAAAACAGACTTCCAACTGAAGTTAATGAAGAAAGACAAAGAAGGGCACTATATACTCATTAAAGGGAATATTCATCAAGAGGAAATTTCAATACTGAACATCTATGCCCCAAATACAAAGGCACCTACTTTCGTAAAAGAAACACTTCTAAAACTTAAAGCGCACGTCGATCACAACACATTAGTAGTGGGAGACTTCAACACCCCACTCACAGCAAAGGACAGATCATCAAGACAGAAGACAAACAGAGAAATATTGAGTCTAACAGAGATCATGAAACAAATGGACCTAACAGATATCTACAGAACGTTTCACCCAAACACAAAGGAATACACCTTTTTCTCAGCACCCCACGGAACCTTCTCCAAAATCGACCACATAATTGGTCACAAGGATAGTCTCAATAGATACAAGAAAATTGAAATAACACCTTGTATCTTATCAGACCACCACGGAATAAAGCTGGTCTTCAACAGCAAAAGATTCAACAGAAAGCCTACGCACACATGGAAATTGAACAGCTCCTTACTGGATGACCACTTGGTCACGGAAGAAATAAAGAAGGAAATCAAAGACTTCTTAAAATCCAACGACAATGAAGACACAACATACCCAAACCTATGGGATACATTGAAAGCTGTGCTACGAGGAAAGTTCATAGCACTATGTGCTTTCAAAAAGAAAATTGGGACAGCTCATATTAGTGAACTAACAGCTAAGTTGGGTAAACTGGAAAAAAAAGAAACAAACACTCCCAAGAAGAACAGAAGACAGGAAATCATCAAGCTTAGAGCTGAAATCAACAACTTTGAATCAAAAAGAACTATACAAAGAATCAATGAAACCAAGAGTTGGTTCTTTGAGAAAATCAACAAATTAGACAGACCCCTAGCCAAATTAACTAAAAGGCAAAGGGAAAGAACCCAAATCAACAATATCAGAAATGAAAAGGGAGAAATAACAACAGACATTGAGGAGACCCAGAAAATATTCGGGCATTACTTTAAAAATCTATATTCCACTAAATTTGAAAACCTAAGCGAAACGGACAAATTCCTCAATAAATTCCATCTACCAAAACTAAATCAAAATAAGATTAACAGCTTAAACAGCCCAATAACACCTAAGGAACTAGAAACAGTCATTAATAATCTCCCAACCAAAAAAAGCCCAGGGCCAGATGGCTTTAGCACAGAATTCTACCGGACCTTCAAAGAGGAACTAACACCATTACTTTTCAAACTCTTCCACCACATAGAAACAGAAAGATCACTGCCAAACTCATTCTATGAGGCCACTGTCATTCTGATTCCTAAACCACACAAAGACCCAACAAAGAAAGAGAACTTCAGACCAATCTCCCTCATGAACATAGATGCAAAAATACTTAATAAAATACTAGCAAACCGAATTCAAGAACACATCAAAAGTATCATACACCACGATCAAGTAGGCTTCATCCCTGGAATACAGGGATGGTTCAATATACGAAAGTCTATCAATGTAATTCACCACATAAACAAGATGAAAGAAAAAAAACACATGATAATATCGCTAGATGCAGAAAAAGCACTTGACAAAATCCAACACACCTTCATGCTAAAAGTTCTGGAGAGAACGGGCATACAGGGGCCGTACCTAGAAATAATAAAGGCAATATACAGCAGGCCAGTAGCCAACATCAAATTAAATGGAGAGAAGCTTGAAGCATTTCCTCTAAACTCAGGGACAAGACAAGGATGTCCACTTTCACCATATCTCTTCAATATAGTACTTAAAGTCCTTGCTAGAGCAATAAGACAACTAAAGGAGATCAAAGGGATAAAAATTGGAAATGAAGAAGTCAAATTATCCCTATTCGCAGATGATATGTTAGTATACATAAGCGACCCCAAAAACTCCACCAAAGAACTCTTAGAGCTGATAAACAACTTCAGCAAGGTGGCTGGATACAAAATTAACTCAAAAAAATCAGAAGCCCTTCTTTATACAACAAACAAATATACTGAGAAAGAAATAAGGGAAACAACCCCCTTCACAATAGCCACAAACAACATAATATACCTAGGGGTAACTCTAACCAAGCAAGTAAAGCACCTGTACAGCAAGAACTTCAAGCCGTTGAAGAAAGAAATGGAAGAGGCCTTTAGAAGATGGAAAGATCTCCCATGCTCACGGATAGGTAAGATCAACATAATAAAAATGGCTATCCTACCAAAAGCAATATATAGATTTAATGCAATTCCCATCAAAATACCAACACAATTCTTTATAGACCTGGAAAAAGCTATTCTCAACTTCATATGGAACAACAAAAAGCCCAGAATAGCTAAATCAATCCTGTTCAATGAAAGTACATCTGGAGGTATCACCATCCCAGATTTCAAGCTGTACTACAGAGCAACAGTAATAAAAACAGCATGGTACTTGTATAGAAACAGACTAGTGGATCAATGGAATCGAATTGAAGACCCAAACATGGACCCACACACCTACGGCCAACTACTCTTTGACAAAGAAGCCAAAAACGCACAATGGAAGAAGGACAGCATCTTCAACAAATGGTGCTGGTCCAACTGGATGTCCACTTGCAAAAGAATGAAATTAGACCCATACCTATCACCTTGTACAAAACTTAAATCCAAGTGGATCAAAGACCTTAACATAAGGCCAGCCACACTAAATATACTAGAAGAAAAAGTAGGAGAAACCCTCGAACTCATTGGCACAGGTGACAACTTCCTGAACAGAACACCAACAGCTCAGGACCTGAGATCAACAATCAATAAATGGGACCTCATGAAACTGAAAAGCTTCTGTAAAGCAAAGGACACTGTCATTCGAACAAAATGGCAACCAACAGACTGGGAGAAAATCTTGACCAACCCCACATCTGATAGAGGGCTATTATCTAAAATCTACAAAGAACTCAAGAAACTAAATGCCAAGAAACCAAATAATCCAATCAAAAAATGGGAGATGGAGCTAAATAGAGAATTCACAAAGGAGGAATCCCTAAGGGCTGAGAGACACCTGAAGAAATGTTCAACATCCTTAATCATCAGAGAAATGCAACTCAAGACGACCCTGAGATTCCACCTAACACCTGTTAGAATGGCTAAGATAAAGAGCTCAAATGATAGCGCATGCTGGCGAGGGTGTGGAGAAAGGGGAACCCTACTCCATTGCTGGTGGGAGTGCAGGCTTGTGCAACCACTATGGAGTTCTGTCTGGCGATATCTTAGAAATCTAGGAATAACTTTGCCTCAGGACCCAGCCATACCACTTCTGGGTATACACCCAAAGGACCTCTCACGGAGACATAGGGAAGTCTCCTCATCTATGTTCATAGCAGCCTTATTTGTAATAGCTAGAAATTGGAAACAACCCAGATGTCCCTCAACTGAAGAATGGATTAAAAAATTGTGGTACATCTATACAATGGAATATTACTCAGCTATCAGAAACAATGAAATCATGCAATTTGCAACCAAATGGATGGATCTAGAGGAGCTCATCCTGAGTGAGCTAACCCAGTCTCAGAAGGATGCACATGGCCTCTATTCACTTATAGTAGGATTTTAACTATATCGTACAGGATATCTGTACTACAACCAACACATCAAAAGGAACAAGGACATAATTTTTTTTTATCTTTTTCTTTTTCCTTGTTTTTTTCTTTTTTCTTTTTCCTTTTCCCTTCTCTTTTTCCTCTCTTTTTTTGTTGATATTCTATGTTTTTGTGGGTTTGTGTGTTTGTTGGTCTTTTTTTTAATATTCCCCCAGTAGCAATGAGACACCATTCACTGGTAGTACTGCCACGTAGGCCCCCGGTGAATGAAGAGGCTCTTGGCTCTCATATGACTCCTGATCTGTGGTGAGAGAATGTTAGGCAGGGACACTCCACCTCAGAGGAACAAGACGGAAGGGTCAGGGGGTAGAGCATGGGAGGGTGGGCCTGGGAAGTGGGAAAAGAGGACTATATGATAAGGATGTAACCTGAAGCATCAAACAAATAAATTTATTAACTAAAAAAAAAAAAAAAAAGCAGGGGGCAGGGCTGAAACACTGTGAATGGAACAGAGGATACAGCCATTCGGCCTGGTTTTGCAGACCTCCAGGTGTAGAGAAGAGGTGGAGCTAAGGTAAAATACAAGAGAATTGTGGTATTGGCCCATGCCTTTGACTTCAGAGGAGACGGGGTTGGGGGGGGGGAAGCACCGTAGAGTTGGTGGTCTTATGTATTCTGGAGTCATACGGAGCGGGGTGGTGAGGTTGCATACTCTTGGTCCCACCATTCAAGAAGAGTACACCCTTGGTCCCAGCTCCCAGCACACTGGAAACAGAAACGGGCAGATCCCGGAGCTCAGGGTCAGCCTGATGCAGGGCAAACTCTAAATAGAGAAAGATTTCGATCCAGGAGTGGTGGAACACATCTTTGATCCCTTCAGATGGGAAACACAGGTCCCTGATCCCAATAATTAGAGTTCAGAGACACACACATGGGATTTGGAAGGACCTAGGTTTGGAGGCTACTTACAAAAGGCCTTCTCGATGCAGGCAGATTGTCCTTTGGGATCTCAAAATATATACACTAGAGCTGGTTTAGCTCCAAGGTGACAGAATGATTTCCTCTTTAACCCGGATTGAAAAATAACGCTTTGTATGTTGTCAGAAGGCCAAATTTGCTTCAGGAGAAGTACTACCTAGCCCCCCATCCCCCCTCAAAAAAAAAGAGGGCAATTGTCCTAGGGCTGGGATTGGGGCAGGGCTCGGTTCTTATCGTTCCAGGAGAATCGAAGGGTCCATTAGGGGAGCCCGGGGACGGCTGGACAGTAGAATCCTCAGCACAGAGCAGAATCAGGCACCAAGGAGGACGAGTGACCCAGTTGATTCTGCCTGGCAGACTTCCTCAATAGCTGTCTCCATCGGGGGCATGCAACCACCACAGCAATCCAATGTCACTGGGACCGCTCAGCTCTACACAATGCCCCAGCAGGAACCTCAGTGAAGCCTGCAAGATCAGCTTCTGCCTAAAAAACCCTTAGGTCATCTAAACAGCTGAGAACAGAAGGACTGAACATAAAAGGAGTGTACTAACATTTTTAATCATTTTTCCCATTTGGGTTGGGGCTCCAAACAGGTCTACTACGACCCAAATCAGCAGGAAGTCACTTTAAGAGAGTGACGTCCCATGCCCAGAGGGTGGGGAGGGTGTTTCTCCGCCCTTCTTTTTGGTTATTTGAAGGATAACTGAAAACTTTGTTATGTAGGGGAAGAGACTACAAGCTGATAAATGGTCCTGTCTTAATGGGTTTTGGAGGTTAGCCCCAGGGAATTCCTACTTTTACTTTTCTGTATCCTTCTTCCTCTCCTATGTAGGAGTGCATGGGCTTGAGAAAAATGAGATATAGACATAGCACAGGAAGGTCCAAGAAGAAGGGGCAGATTATTGAATATGCCCTTATACCTTTGTATTTTGATACAAAATTAGTAGTTTATTTGGCTAAAGTGGTATTGACCATTGTTTATTGTGCAAAAATAAGATTGTATTGGATTACATCGGTATTGATCTTTGTATATTGATACAATATTAAGATTATAGTTGGCCACAATGGTATTGACCCTTGCATATGGACATAATAGTAAGATTATATTGGGCTACATAGGCATTGATCTTGGTATATTGATACATAATTAAGAGTATATTTAACCACAATTGAATAGATCTTTGTATATTGATACTAATTTAAAGGTAACGCTTCCTAATGGTATCATACCTAGAGATACATAAAAATAAAATGTGAAGCTCTGACCTCTTGATACCAACCATCTAAAACGGTCTAGGATAGTTAAAACAAACTCCTAGTCATGCAAACATGTCACTTTGTTAGCTACTATGAAGGTCTATCACAGATATTCTCTAAACTACCCAGTAATCAAGTTGCTAAGAGACAAGCAACATTTGCTTATCTAAATACTAGAGATGGATAGGGCATCTTCAAAAACCCCTAGAGATCTGCAGAATATGGCATTCAAAGATCTTATCTTAAATCAAGATTTTTTTGATATCGAGACATATCAGCGCCTGACAGCACCCCCTATTCTACTCCAAGTAGAAGATAAGCATCGAAGAACCTCCACTGTAAGATGGTTGAATTAGTGGCAAGCCTTTCTCTTGGCATGAAAAAACCCCTTGCACCAACTGCAGACAGACTGCTGTCCAAAAAGGACAAAACTTGGTAGCAGGGAAGTCGACAGCCTAACTCTGCCAAGACAGGGTAGGTAAGTCCTTCATAATTCCTGCTCTACAACAAATGTCTGTCAGAGAAACAGGACCCAAAGGCTGAAGATTGATGCTGGAATGTATGGAGAGAAAATGGGAACTGTCCAGGCAGTCATTGGTATGTTCCTTCTTAGTTTTGGAAGCTGCAGGCCCTGCACTTCCTATATAAGCAGATATATTTATCCCTCTCAGGTCTCTGAGGTGGTTGAAGAATAGACAGCTAGAGTCTCATAGTTAAATTTTGAACTGTTTAGGAATCAAGAGGGTGGTATAGATCTAAGAAGATACTCTTAAAAGTGTGTTGCAAGTTAGTATGAATGTTGAGTCACATATAGACCTTTAAACTCATGGAGATGGTTAGATAGTAGAATGTTAAAGTCAGGGGCCAAATATGTATAAACTGGACATTGGGAAGGTATACTGGGCCATTTAACTCTCATAAATGTGGCATATTTATATCTGTTGTTTTGTATAATACTTACTGTTATAAGAGAAGGAACCATCTGTTGGACTGAAAGGGGAAACTTCTAGGGGGAAGTGGGTGGAAGGGCGGGATAGGAAGGGGGAATAGGGAGGGGTTTGTTACTGAGATGTAACTTGAAGAAAAAAAAATTAAGTATTTAAATAAAAAAAAAGAACTTCAAGTACTATACTGAAGAGATATGGCAAAAGTGGGCATCCTTGTCTTGTCCCTGAGTTTAGAGGAAATGCTTCAAGTTTCTCTCCATTTACTTTGATGTTGGCTACTAGCTTGCTGTATATTGCCTTTATTATTGCCAGATGTGGTGATTGTATGCCCGTTCTCTCCATAACTTTTAGCATGAAGGGGGTTGGATTTTGTCAAATGCTTTTCTGCATCTAGCAAGATAATCATGTGGTTTTTTTTCTTTCATCTTGTTTATGTGGTGAATTACATTGATGGATTTTCATATGTTGAAACATTCCTGCATTCCTGGGATGATGACTACTTGATCATGGTGTATGATACTTTTGATGTGTTCTTGGATTTGGTTTGCAAGTATTTTATTAAGTATTTTTGCATCTATCTTCATGAGGGAGATTGGTCTGAAGTACTCTTTCTTTTTTGGGTCTTTGTGTGCTTTAGGAATCAGGGTAACTGTGGCTTCATAGAATGACTTTGGCAGTGTTCTTTCTGATTCTATTTTGTGAAAGAGTTTGAAAAGTATTGGTATTAGCTCATCTTTGAAGGTCTGGTAGAATTCTGTGCTGAAACAAACTGGCCCTGGGCTTTCTTTGGTTGGGAGATTTTTAATGGCTGTTTCTATTTTCTTAGGGGTTATAGGGCTGTTTAATCTTTTAACCTGATCTTGATTTAGATTCAGTAGGTAAAATCTATCCAGAAAATTGGCCATTTTGCTTAAGTTTTCAAATTTGGTGGAGTATAGATTTTTAAAGTAGGATCCAAATATTCTCTGGATTTCCTCAATGTCTGTTGTTATTTCTCCCTTTTCATTTCTGATTTTATTGACTTGTTTTTTCCTTCTGTCTTTTAGTTAATTTGGCTAAGGGTCTGTCTGTTTTGTTGATTTTTTTGAAGAACCAAATCTTGGTTCCTTTGAATTTTTGTATTGTTCTTTTTGTTTCTAAGTTGTTGATTTCAGCCCTAAGTTTGATGATTTCCTGACTTCTGCCCCTCCTGGGAGTGTTTGCTTCTTTTTTTTTCCAATTCATCCTATTTGGCTGTTAATTCACTAATATGTGCTCTCACAATTTTCATTTTGAAGCCACTTAGTGCTATGAACTTTCCTCGTAGCACAGCTTTCATTGTGTCCCATAAGTTTGGGTATGTTGTGCCTTCATTTTCATTGGATTTTAAGAAGTCTTTGATTTCCTTCTTTATTTCTTCCCTGACCTTGTAGTCATCCAGTAAAGAGTTGTTCAATTTCTATGTGTGTGTAGGCTTTCTATTGATTCTGTTGCCGTTTACGTCTAGCTTTATTACATGGCGGTCGGATAAGATACAAGGGGTTAATTCAATTTTCTTCTATCTAGTTAAGGCTATCTTTGTGTCCAACTATATGGTCGATTTTTCAGAAGGTACCGTGCAGTGCTGAGAAGAAGGTTTATTCTGTTTTGTTTGGGTGAAACGTTCTGTAGATATCTGTTAAGTCCATTTGATTCAAGAGCTCTGTTAGACTCATTATTTCTCTGTTTGGTTTCTATCTTGATGATCTTTCGATTGTTGTAAGTGGGGTGTTGAATCTCCCACTATTAATGTGTGGGGATCAATGTGCGATTTAAGTTTTAGGAGAGTTTTATGACAAATGTTGGTGCCTTTGTATTTGGGGCATAGATGTTCAATACTGAGATGTCCTCTTGATGAACATTTCCTTTAACGAGTATGTAATGCTCTTCTCTGTATTTTTTTTTTTTATTAACTTCAGTTGGAAGTCTATTTTGCTTGACATTAGGATGGCTACTCCAGTTTGCTTCCTGGGTCCATTTGCTTGGAAAACCTTTCCCTAGCCCTTTACTCTGAGATAGTGTCTATCATTGTAAGTGAGAAGTGTTTCTTGTAAGAAGCAAAATGATGGGTCTTGTTTACAGATCCAATCTGCAAGCCTGTGTCTTTTTATTGGCAAATTGATTCCATTGATGTTTATGGATATTAGAGACCAGAGGTTGTTATTTCCCATTATTTTGGTAAAGGTGGTGGTCCTGTGTTTATTTTGGGTTAATTGCCGTGAAGTTTTCTGTTTCCTCTGTTTTCTTGGGTGTAGTTATCTTCTCTGCATTGGAATTTTCCTTCTAGGATCTTCTGTAGGGCTGGATTTGTGGGGTAAATATTGTTTAAATTTGATTTTGTCATGGAATATCTTGTTTTCTACATCTATGTTGATAGAGAGTTTTGCTGGGTATAGTAGTCTGGCTGGGCACCTATGTTCTCTCAGGGCTTGTAGGATATCTGTTCAGGTTCTGAGGAGAAGTCAGGTGTAATTCTGATGGGTCTGCCATTATATGTTACTTGTCATTTTTCTCTTACAGCTTTTAATAATCTTTCTTTGTTCTGTACATTTGGAGTTTCAATTTTATGTGGTGAGAGGAGTTTTTTTTCTGATCTAAACTCTTTGGTGTTCTGTAAGCCTCTTGGAATTTTATTGGCATCTCTTTCTTTAGGTTTGGGAAGTTTTCTTCTATGATTTTGTTGAAGATGTTTCCTGGAACTTGGAGTTGGGAGTCTTCTCTTTTCTCTGTGCCTATAATTCTTGGGTTCCATCTTTTCATTGAGTCCTTGATTTCTTGGATGATATGAGTGAGGAATTTTTTAGCTTTCTCATTTTCTTTGGATGTTGTACTGATTTCTTCCATCGAATCTTCCATGCCTGAGATTCTGTGTTCCATCTCTTGTATCCTGTTTTTGATACTCATGTCTGTAGTTCCTGTTCTCTTCCCTTGATTCTACAATCACACTTAACTATGGCTGTGTTTTCTTTATTGCTTCCATTTCCAGTTTCATGTCTTGAAATATTTTATTCGTTTTGTATATTTCCTGCTCCAATTTGCTTATCTTTGCCTGGAAATTTTTCATGTCTTTTAAATCTTTCATTGCCTTGTCTCTTTCTTGTTCAAGTTGAGCCAATAGGGTTTGGAGCTCTCTAATAGTATTATCCATTGCTTTCACTTGTAAAATTGTGAACTCTTTGAATTCCTTCATAGATTTAAATTCTTCTTGAATGGACTCTATCATTTTCCAGACTGTAGACTTGTCATTGTTTTCATATGTTTCAGCTGTGGTGAAATGGTCAGGGCTTGCTGTAGTGGCGTCATTGCATTTTGTCAGGGTCATAAATCCCTGGTTTTTGTTGTTTCTGCCTTTTTGCTGTCCTTTTGCCATTTGGGTGTTCTTACCTGTTTGTTCCTGTTGCCTTCTGGGCTTTGTGCCAAAGGGGGCACTTTGGTGTAGCAGTTGTATTGCTTGGTGATCAGTCACTTTCCACTGGCTGGATGGGGCCTTGTGTGTAGGTTCTCAAGGTATCTCCAACAGCCCACCTGTTCCTGTTTTGTCCCATTGGGAACTCAGGTGAGGGGTTGTGATGGGGATGTGTTCCTCTAGGTTCCTGGGATCCAACTGGTCTTCGTGTGGATGACAGTGCGGGTTGGTAGGCTGCAGGCTGTTGGGTGGGGTTGTAGCTCCCCTGCAGCTTACGTGTTGGGACCATGTTTGTGGTCCTCCCAGGTTGCTCACAGGGGGTTCTCAGGGTCAATGTGTATCTAATAACCAGAAGCACTGTGACCTGGTGCAGCCTATTCCCAGGCAATGAGGAATGGCCCAGCATCGTTTCACTGCTCACAAGTCAGTGCTCTCTATGTTGCATACTGAGTGTTCAGCCTGCAGTGCCTCTGCTGGTATGGTCCTTTGTGTCCAGGCACAGATTCTTTGGACTCTGAAGGTCCCAAGTTTGGGGATTGAGACTGCCTTCTGGAGTCTTGAAAGTACCCAACTCCATGCCCTTCAGGTGAGCCACTCAGCAGTGTCCCACAGGTCGAAACTTCATTGATCCAGGGGTCGAACTATATATGCTTAAGTTCTGGTTTCCTGCCAGAAGGACCTGCGCTAGCAAAAGAGCCTAATAATAACCCCACAATTTTCCCAGGGCTTGGACCCTGTGGTGGACAAATCCGCCTTCCAACCTGGCCTCCCTTTCTGCCACTCTCACAGTTCCACCTATGTGTGTATGGAGCTGGCTTTGGATGTTGGCAAATGGGGCCACTGTCTTCCATGTTCTGGTACACAGCAGTAGTGCTGCCCCGTAACTTGCTGCCTGAAGTGTATCCCACTGCTCAGTCCAGCTGCACTGTTTTTTTTTTCCAAAGACTGTAAATCCAATAGAGGGGCCTGTATGTATGTCCATCATCCCTCTGGGGAAGCACAAATATGCTTGCACTTTCCAAAATGCAGCTGTGGACCCTCTGGCCACTGAGCTGACCCATTGTCAGCCGCTCCGTGTCCCGCCGCTGTGGTGCTGCTACTAGTGCACAGTGCTCCCAAGGGTCCACAATCATTCACCAAATAGGCTGAATGCCTGTGTGGAATCTGGCAGCCCAGTAGGCTGGTGAATAACCCTGTGTGGGGATTGAATCTGCCCACTGGGTATTAGAGTGGACCTTACACTGTGTCTCTCCTGGTGAGGGTTCCTGATTCCGATGATTCAGCGGCTTCCATGAGTGTCCAAGAGAGGGGAGGAGAGTCCTGCCCAGGGACTTTTAATGGTCCCTGGGTAGCTGGGTGGAACCCAGGAGGATCGGGTCACTCAGATTGTTGCTCATTGTCTTATAACTCTGTGGCTTTATGGCTGTTTTCCCCGAGTTCAAAATGTGTCTGCACGGGCCGCCACCATCTTGAATTCTGGTTGTTTTCTTTTAGTTTATTTATATGATGGATTATATTGATGGATTTTCATATATATAATGAGATGATCATGTGGTTTTGTTTTCAATCTGTTTATGTCATGAATTACATTTATTGGTTTACATAGTTAAACAGTACTTGCATCTCTGGGATAAAGTATAAATGATCATGGTGGATGATCTTTTTGCTATGTTCTTAGATTTGGGTTGCAATTATTTTATTGTGTATTTTCTCTTCTATATTCCTAAGGGAAATTGGTCTTTAATTATCTCTTCTATTGGGCTTTTATGTGGTTTGGGTATCAGGATAACTCTGTCCTCATAAAATGAATTGGATAACATTCCTTCTGTTTCTACTTTAGAATAATTTGGGGAGTATTGTCAGTAACTCTACTTTGAAAGTTTGGTTGAATTCTGAGCTAAAAACACCTGGTCATGTGTGTGGTTTTTTTTTTTATTGGGAGACATAATTATTGCCTCTATTTCAGTAAGGACTACAGTCTGATTAACTAATTTTTTTTATGTTGGTAATTAATTTGCATATTGATAAAAGTACATATTTCTTTTAGATTTTCCAATTTGTTGGAGTAAATTATTTTAATTATGCTTTTATGTTTCTTCTCTTTTCCTCCTATCTGTTGTTATGTCCCCCTGTTCATTTCTTTCATTTCTAATTTTGCTAATTTGAATATTTTCTCACTTCCATTTAATTTGGATAAGCATTTGTCAATCTTACTGCTTTTCTAAAAGAATCACCTATTTGTCTCACTGATTCATTGTTTGGTTTTTGTTGTTGTTTCTTCTTTTCTATTTTATTGATTTCATGCCTGAGTTTGATTATTTCTTACCCTCTACTCCTTTTGGGTGTGATATCCTTTTTTTGTGCTATTGTTTTCAGTTGTGCTGTCAAGTTAATACTATTACATTCTCCATTTTTTTAAATATAGGCATTTACTGCTATGAACTTGCCTCTTAGAAACACCTTCATTATGTACCATAAGTTTGGGTATGCTGTGTATTCATTTTCCTTCAAATCTAGGAAGTCTTTACTTTCTTTAATATTTCTGCCTTGACCCATTTTTAAATTCATGGAGAGTTGTTTGGTTTCCATCAGTTTGTAAGCTTTCTCTTGTTTCTGTGTTGTTGATATTCAGCTTTAATCCATAGTGGTCTGATAGGGTGAGGGAGTTGTTTAAATTTTCTTGTACCTGTTAAAACTTGCTTTGTGTCTAAATATGTGATCAATTTTGGAGAAAGTTCCAAGAAGTTTTGAGAAGAAAATATATTCTTTTGTGCTTGGGTAAAATGTTCTGTAAATATCTATTAGGTCCATTTGATTATGATGCCCAGTTAGCTTCAGAATTTCTCTCTTCAGTTTTTGTCTTGATAACCCTTCTCTTGGCAAGAGTGGGGTATTAAAGTCATCCACTGTCAATTTGTGAGGGTCAATATATGATTTAAGCTATAGTAGTATTTCTTTTGCAAATTTGACTTCTCTTGTGTTTGGTGTGTAGATGTTAAGAATAGAAATATCCTCTTGGATTTTTCCTTTAATGAGTATGTAGTGTCCATCCCTTTCTCTTCCAACTAGCTTTGATTTGAAATATGTTTTGTTGGATATTAAAATGGCTACACCAGCTTGCTTCTTAGATCCATTTCCTTGGAATATCTTTTTCTATCCTATATCCTGAGGTGATGTCTATTCTTGATATTAAGGTATGTTTGTTTCATACATCCTGTTTTCAGATCCATTGTGTTACTCTGTTCCTCTTTATTGGGGAGTTGAGACCATTGATGTTGAGTGGTATCAGTGAGCAGAATTTATTGATTCCTTTTATTTTGTTTATTGTTATTCTTATTGTTGGTGGTGCTGCTGGTCATGGTGTTGCTGCTGGAAGTGTGGTTGTGGCAGTAGTTGTGGCCATGGTGACATTGGTGTGTGTGTGAGTGGGTGTGGGTGTGTGTGTGTGTGTGTGTGTGTGTGTGTGCGTGTGTGTGTGTGTGTTTCCCCTGTTTTTATTTGTTGGTCTGGAATTATTTATTCCCTTGGTTGTAGTCACCCTACTTAGGTTGGAGTTTTTCCCATCAACACATTCTGTAAGGGTCGATTTTTAGATAGATATTATTTAAATTTATTTCTACAATGGAATGTCTTATTCTTTCCATCTATTGTGACTAAATGTTTTTCTGGATATAATAGCCACAGGCTATCATCTGTGGTCCTTGGAGTCTGAAGCACATCTGTCAAAGCCCTTCTTACTTCAAGAGTCTCCACTGAAAAGTAAGATATTATTCTAATAGATCTGTCTTTATATGTGACGTGGTCTTTTTCCTTTGCAGTTTTTTACTTTAAAATTTTCAACATTTATTTATTTATTTATTCAAGTTACATCTCGATCACAGCCAACTTCTTCCTCCCCTCCCAGCTTCACTTTCTCACCCTCTTCCCCCTCTCCCTCTTATCCTTCTTCTTAAGTGATGGGGTTGCCACATATCCACCTTCCTCAGTTCATCAGTCAAATGAAGGCTAAGAGCTTCCTCATGCTCTGGGGCATGACACGACAGCTCAGCTAGGGTAAGGTGTCCCACTAACAGGCAACGGAGTCCATGACAGAAATCACCCCCCGCCAATTGCTAAGGGATCTGTATGAAAACTAAGTTCCCTATCATCTATATATGTATGGTGTCTCTACGTCTAGTCTAAGTATGATTTTTTTCTTCTTCTTTTTTGGTTAGTGTTTCAGTCTCTGAAGCCTCTAGGGGCCTAGATTGGTTGGTTCTGTTAATTTTCATGTGTTGTTCCTGTCCCCTCTGGGACTTTCTGTTCCTCCTCCCTCTCTTATATATAGAACTCCCAGACCTCTACCCAGTGTTGGACTGTGTGTCTCAGCATTTGTTTTGATCTATTTCTGGGTGGAGTTTTTCCTAGTATAGATATGCTATGCTCCTGTTCCTTTGGGTCTCTAGGTTATAGAATAGTTATCCTGTAATACATGGCAAAAATCCACTTGTAAGTACATGTTATGTGTATCTTTTGGGGTCTGGGTTAGCTCACTCAGTATGAGCTTTTCTAGTTCCATCTGTTTGGTTGAAAATTGCATGATTTCCTTTTTTAAAAAAATCCAGTCTTTGTTTAAAGGACATCTTGATTGTTTCCAGTTTCTAGCTATTTACAAATAAAGCTGCTATGAACATAGTTGAGCCAATGCCCTTGTGGTTTGGTGAAGATTCTTTAGGATATATGCCCAGGAGTGGTATGGCTGGGTCTTGAGGTAGACCTATTCCCAGTTTTCTGAGATGTTGCCAGATTGATTTCCAAAGTGGTTGTACATGTTTGCATTTCCACCAGCAGGAGAAGAGTGTCTCCCTTTCTCCTCATCTTCACCAGCATATGCTGTCACTTGAGTTTTTGATCTTAGCAATCCTGATGGTGTGAGATGGAATCTGAGTTGTTTTGAGTTGCATTTCCCTGATGACTAAGAATATTGAGCATTTCTTCAAGTGTATTTCAGCCATTAGATATTCTTTTGTGAATTCTTGGTTTAGCTCTGTACCCCATTTTTTATAGCAAGAGGATTTTATTATTTTTGTACTATACTTAATTATACATTGATTTATTTTACTGTACTTAATACCTCTACCTGCCTTCCAACCCCTCAACACTATACAGGAGAGAAAGAAGGTTAGAGGGAGAAGGGAGTAGGTCTCTTTGAACTACTTCCAGCTGATTAGGGTTCACAGGTTCTTTTGGGGCAATACCAGTCTCAGTAGTCCAGTAACCCAGGAACCAAAAGAAGGAAGAACCAGCAGCAGGGAAAGCAGCAACCTCTTTCTTCTTTGTAGCACCCCTCTTTCTTCTTTGTAGCTCCTCTTTTTCTTTTTTATAGCACACCCTTTCTCCTCCTTCTTTGTAGAGCCCCCTTCTCCTTGGGGCTTTTTTATTGGAGTGTTTGATTTGTTGGTGTTTAATTTCTTGAGTTCTTTATGTATTTTGGGTATTAGCCCTTTGTCAAATGTGGTGTTGGTAAAGAGTTCTAATGACAGTGTCCTCTGCCTTACTGAAGTTTTTCAGTCTCATAAGGTCTCAGTTATTGATTGTTGGCCTAACAGCCTGAGCTATTGGTGTTCTGTTCGGGAAGTTATCATTTGTGCCAATGAGGTCGAGGTTTTCCCCAATTTGTCTTTTATTAGATTTATTGTGTCTGTATTTATGTTTAGGTGTTTGACCCTCTTGGACTTGAGTTTGTGCAAGATGATGACTATGGGTCTGTTTGCATTCTTCTACATGTTGACTTCCAGTTATACCAGCACCATTTGTTGAATATGATTTCCCTTTTCCATTGTACAGTTTTAGTTTCTTTGTCAAAAATCAAGTGACCATACATGTTTGTGTTTATTTCTGGGTCTTCAATCAATTCCATTGATCAATCAGTGCCATGCTGTTTTTATTACTATTGCTCTGTAATATGGCTTTCAATCAATGGTAGTGATACTTACAGATATTCTTTTATTTTACAAGAATGTTTTAGCTATTCTGGTTTTTTTTTCTTTTTTCATATGAAGTTGAGAATTGTTCTTTCTAGGTCTGTAAAGAATTGTCTTGGTATTTTGATAGGAATTATATTGAATCTGCATGTTGCTTTGGTAGGATGGCCATTTTTATTATGTTAATCCAACCTATCCATAAGTATGGGAGACCTTTCCATGTTCTGATGTCTTCTTTAGTTTCTTTCTTCAGGAACTTGAAGTTCTTGTCATACAGGTCTTTCACTTGCTTGATTAGAGTTACCCCTAGGGATGGAAACTTTTTAAAATATCTTTAAAAAGATATATTTTAAATGTTTATTTATTACTTCAAGTTACATCTCCATCACAGTCCCCTCTTTCCACCCTTCCAACCCTCTACCCCTCTCCCTTCTGTCGTCCTACTCCTCTGGAGTGGAATGTCCTTACACATCAGTACCCTGCCCCAGTTTCAGCAGTCATATGAGGGCTAAGAGCTTCCTCATGTACTGGGGGCCTACATGGCAGCACCACTAGGGCAAAGTGTCTCAATAATAGGTAACAAGTTTATATTCCTGTTCCATTTGGTGCATTGGTCATAGTGTAGTTATCCTGAACCATATGGTTAAAATCTGTTTATAAGTGAACAGATGCCATGTGCATCTTTCTGAGTCCAAGTTAGCTCACTCAGGATGAGCTTTTCTACTTCCATCCATTTGGCAGAAAGTTGCATGATTTCCTTGTTTCTGATAGCTGAGTAGTATTCCATTGTGTAGATGTACCACAGTTTTATTATCCATTTGTCAGTTGAGGGAAATCTCGGGTGTTTCCAGTTTCTATCTATTACAAATAAGGCTGCTATGAACATAGATGAAGAAACATCCGTGTGGTTTGGTGAGGAATCATTTGGATGCATATCCAGAAGTGGTATGGCTGGGTCTTGAGATAGAGTTATTCCAAGTTTTCTAAGATATTGCCAGACTTATTTCCATAGTGGTTGTGCAAGTTTACACTCCCACCAACAATGGAGGAGA
>CAJQZJ010032044.1:604369-616540 GCA_907164525.1 Lophiomys imhausi | reverse complement strand
AGAGCCTGAGTTATTGGTGTCCTGTTCAGGAAGTTGTCACCTGTGCTGATGAGTTTGAGGCATTTCCCTACATTCTCTTCTATTTAGAAATAGTGTGTCGGACTTTATGTTAAAGACTTTAATCCACTTGGACTTAGGTTTTGTGCATGGTGATATGCATAGGTTTATTTGCATTCTTTTACATGTCAACATCCACTTAGACCAGCACCATTTGTTGAGGATGCTATTATTTTTTCCATTGTATGGTTTTGGTGTCTTTGTCAAAATTAAGTGACCATAGGTGTGTGGGTTCATTTCTGGGTCTTCATTTCAATTCCATTGATGAAATGGTCTGTTTCTACACCAGTAGCATGCTGTTTTTATTACTATTGCTCGGTAGTAGAGCTTGAAATCTGGGAGGGTGATACCTCCTGATGTTTTTGTTGTTGTTGTTGTTGTTTTATTTTTTTAAGTACAAGATACGTTTAGCTATTCTGGGTTTTTTGTTATTCCATATGAAGTTGAGAATTGTTTTTTCCAGGTTTGTAAAGAATTGTGTTGGTATATTGATAGGAATTCCATTCAATCTGTATATTGCTTTTGGCAGGATGGCCATTTTTATTATGTTGACCCTACCTATCCATGAGAATGGGAGATCTTTCCATCTTCTGATGTCCTCTTCAATTTCTTTCTTCAAGGACGTGAAGTTCTTGTCATACAGGTCTTTCACTTGCTTCATTAGAGTTACCCTCAGGTATTTTATCTTGTTTGTGACTATTGTGAAGGGTGTTATTTCCCTAAATTATTTTTCAGCCCATCTAACTTTTGTATAAAGGAGGACTTCTGGGTTTTTTTTTTTTGAGTTAATTTTGTATCTCAGCCACCTTGCTGGAGGTGTTTATCAGTTGTATTAGTTCTCTGGTGGAATTTTGGGGGTCATTTATGTATACTATCATACCATCTGCAAATAGGGATAATTTGTTCTTCTTCCTTTCCAATTTGTATCCCTTTGATCTCCTTTAGTTGTCTTATTGCTCTGGCTAGGACTTCAAGTACTATGTTGTAGAGATATGGGGAGAGTGGGCATCCTTGCCTTGTCCCTGATTTTAGAGGAAATGCTTTATGTTTCTCTCCATTTAATTTGATGCTGGCTACTGACTTGTTGTATATCGCCTTTATTACTTCTAGGTATGGCCCTTGTATGCCAGCTCTCTACAGGACTTTTAGCATGAAGGGATGTTGGATTTTGTCAAATGCTTTTTCAGCATCTAATAAGATGATTACATAGTTTTTTTTTTCTTTCAGCTTGTTTATGTGGTGAATTGCGTTGATGGCCCTGAGCTTTTTTTGGATGGGAGAATTTTAGTAACTGTTTCTATTTCCTTATGGGTTATACAACTGTTTAGTTTGTTAACCTGATCTTGATTAAGCTTTGGTATGTGGAATCTATCACAAATATCATCCATTTTGCTTAGGTTTTCCAATTTTGTGGAGTACAGATCTTTGAAATAAGACCTAAAGATTCTCTGGATTTCTTTGATGTCTGATGTTATGTCTCCTTTTTCATTTCTGATTTTACTGATTTGGTTATTTTTCCCTCTGCCTTCTTGTCAATTTGGCTAAGGAATTGTCTATTTTGTTGATATTCTCAAAGAATCAACTATTTGTTTCATTGATTCTTTGTATTGTTCTTTTTGTTTCTAAGTTGTTGATTTCAGCCCTAAGTTTAATGACTTCTTGCAGTCCACTCCTCTTGGGAGTGTTTGCTTCTTTTTTTTTTTTTCCCCTAGGTCTTCCAGTTCTACTGTTAAATTGCTCATTTTGGCTGTCACAATTTTCAAAGCATTGCTTTCATTGTGTGCCATAGGTTTGTGCATCTTGTGCCTTTGTTTCCATTGGATTTTAAGAAGTCTTTGATTTCCTTCTTTGTTTATTCTCTGTCCCAGTGGTCATTGAGTGGAGAGTTGTTCAGTTTCCATGAATGTGTAGACTTTTTGTATTTCTATTGCTGCTGAAGTCCAGTTTTAATCCATGGTGGTCTGATAAGATACAAGGGGTTGTTTCAATTTTCTTGTGTCTCTTGAGGCTTGCTTTGTGTCCGACTATATGGTCAGTTTTGGAGAAGGATCTCTGAGGTGCTGAAAAAGTGGTGTATTCTTTTGTGTTTGGGTGAAATGTTTTGTAGATATCTGTTGGGTCCATTTGGTTCATGACCTCTGTTAGACTCATTATTTCTCTGTTTGGTTTCTGTATCAATGATCTGTCCATTGTTGAGTGGGGTGCTGAAGTCTCCCACTACTAATGTATGGGAATCCATGTGTGGTTTAAGCTTTAAAAGTTTCTTTTACAAATGTGGGTGCCCTTGTATTTGGGGCATAAACATTCAGCATTGAGATGTCATCTTGATTAATTTTTCCTTTAACAAGTATGCAGTGTCCTTCCCTGTCTTTTTTTTTTTTTTATTAACTTCAGTTGAAATTCTATTTTATTTGATATTAGGGTAGCTACTCTCCAGCTTGCTTCCTGGGACCGTTTGCTTGGAAAACCTTTTCCCAGTCCTTTATTCTGAAGTAGACTCTATCTTTGTTAGTGAGATGCATTTCTTGTTGATGGTGTAGTGTTAAGCATTCTAAATGTTAATTAATTGGTCCCACTTGCTGTCTGTTACTTACATTGACTCTGATTGGTTAAAATAAATGCTGAACCTGAGATTGGGCTAAGACAGAGAAAGGTGGGACTTCGTGGATTAGAACAGGAAGCTGCGCTTTAGATAATTAATTCATTCCAGCCAGCAGCAGGAGGAAGAAGAAGACACACGCCATGGGTTAGAAAAAAGAACCTCATTCCACATGGCCTGAAACATCGGCTAGTGTGGAGAATGGCAGTCCAAGGAGACATATGTATATATGGGGTCATATTTGGGTAATAGAATTATGAGCTAGCTTAGGTGGGCTAGGATTGCACAATTCAGGCCAAGGCTTGTTAAAATGCACATGGTGTCTGTGTATTTATTTATAATGGTGGGTTAAGAATTAACGGCTGTGGAACAAATTAACAATAACCTAAATACTGGTTAAACAATTTAATTAATTATTTCTACAAATGACACCTAATGTAATTTAATTAATTTTTTTACATTGTATACAGAAAAATGATGGGTCTTGTTTATAGATCCACTCTGTAAGCCTGTCTCTTTTTATTGGGGAGATGAGTCCATCGATATTGAGGGATATTAATAACCAAAGGTTGTTGTTTCCTGTTATTTTGATGTAGGTGGTGGTTGTATGTTTCTTTTGGTTTAGGTGCAGTGGAGTTTTTTGTTTGCTCTGTTTTCTTGGGTGTACATGTCTTCCCTGGGTTGGAATTTTCATCCCATGATCTTCTGTAGCGCTGGGTTTGTGGATAGATACTGTTTAAATTTAGTTTTGCCAACTTGGAAGCAGGTAAGTCGACAGCCTAGCTCTGCCAAGACAGGGTAGGTAAGTCCTTCTTAATTCCTGCTCTACAATCAATGTCTGTCAGAGAAACGGGGCCAAATAGCTGAAGATTGATGCTGTAATGTATGGAGAGAAAATGGGAACTGTCCAGGCAGCCATGGGTATGTCATTTCTTAGTTTTGGAAGCTGCGGGCCCTGCACTTCCTATATAATCAGATATATTTATCCCTCTCAGGTCTCTGAGGTGGTTGAAGAATAGATAGGTAGAGTCTCATAGATAAATTTTGAGTTATTTAGCAATCAAGAGGGTGATCTGGATCTAAGATGTTTTTTAAATTGTGATGCAAGTTAGTATGAAAGCTGAGTTAGATATATAACTTTAAACTCATGGAGATGGTTAGATAGTAGAATGTTAAAATCAGGTACCAAATACATATGGACTGGACATTGAGAATGTATGCTAAGCCATATAACTCTCATAATTGTGGCCTATTTATTTCTGTTGGTTTTGTATTGTATTTATTGTTATAAGAGAAAGAACCATTTTTTGAACTGAAAGGGGGAGCTGTTTGGAGGAAAAAGATATACCTTATACTTAAAAAAAAGGAAGAGGATGGGGGATTGAGGGAAAGAGGGTGGGAGGGTGGGACTGGAGGGGTGAGTAGGGAGGACATTGTGACTGAGATGTAACTTGAAGAAATGAAAATAAATAAATAAATAGATTCGGTTTTGCCATGAAATATCTTGTTTTCTCCATCTTGTTGATAGAAAGTTTTGCTGGATATAGTAGTATGAGCTGACACCTATGTTCTCTTAGGGCCTGTAGGACATCTGTCCAAGCCCTTCTGGCTTTTAGAGTGTCTGAGGAGAAGTCAGGTGTAATTATTCTTATTCTTATACATTACTTGACCTTTTTCTCTTGCAGATTTTAATATTCTTTCTTTGTTCTGTACATTTGGAGTTTCAATTATTATGTAGCGAGAGGAATTTCTTTTCTGGTCTAATATGTTTGGAGTTCTGTATGCCTCTTGGAATTTTATTGGCATCTCTTTCTTGAAGTTTGGGACGTTTTCTTCTATGATTTTGTTGAAGATGTTTCCTGGACCTTGGAGTTGGGAGTCTTCTCTTTCATCTATGCCTATAATTTTTAGGTTCCGTGTTTTCATTGAGTCCTTGATTTCTTGGATGTTGTGGGTGAGAACTTTTTTAGATTTCTCGTTTTCTTTGCTTGTTGTTCTGATTTCTTCAATTGAATCATCTACACCTGAGATTATGTCTTCTATCTCTTTTATCCTATTTTGATACCCATGTCTGTAGTTCCTGTTCTCTTCCCTTGGTTTTCCACCTCCAAGACTATTTCTTCTTGTGTTTTCTTTATTGCTTCCATTTCCAATTTCAAGTCTTGAATGCTTTTAGATGTTTTATACATTTGCTGTTCCAATTTAGATAACTTTGTCTGGAAATCATTCAGATCTTTCGTAACCTAGTCTCTTTCCCATTCATACTTGGCTGAGTTGGCTTGGAGGTCTCTAATGGTGTTCTCCATTCCTTTCATTTGTAGAATTGAAGATTCTTTATATTCTTTCAGGGATTTAACTTCTTCTTGTAAGGACTCTATCATTTTCCTAAGTATAGATGTGTTATCATTTTCTTGTGTTTCAGCTGTGGTGGGATGGTCGGGGTTTGCTGTATTAGCATTGCTGTATTTTGTTGTACTCATATTTCCCTGATTTTTGTCAGATTTCTTTTTCATTGACCTTTAGCCATCTGGCTGTCCTTAACTGATTCTTCCTAATGTCTTCTGGACCTGATGTTAAGGATGGGGCTTTAGTGTAGAGGCTGTATAGTCTTGGTGGTCTGTAGCTCAACACAGGCTAGGTGGGATCTTGTGTTGGGGTCTGTATTTCAGTGGGCCCCCTGAAGTTTACCGCTTCCATTTGTGTCCCAACTGGGAGATCAGGTTGGGGTTAGGGATGGATGTTTTATTCCAGCCTGTAGAGTCCTCTGCTGCCAGTTTGTCTGCTCCAAGGGTTAGGTCAGTGGTAATGTTTCCCTCAGTCAGCTCCTCCTAGATGGTCCCCAGGGCACCTGTGTGCCTCTTGGCCCTAGGCACTAAGCCCTTGTAGTCTGAGTCACTCAGGCAGTGCACACAGGCCAAGAACTTGCTTCTCCAGGGATGGAACTGTAGATGCTGTAGATGTAGTTTCCTGTTGAAGGAAACAGCACTGGCTGAAGGGTCCGATAGTAACCCCACAACCCGTCCAGGACTTGGACTCAGTGGAGTGCCCAGCAGCCTTCCAACCCGACCATACGCCATTCAGCCACTCTGATCTCACTGTTCCTGTGGCTGTGCTGTCTTGATTTGTGTTCCAGAGCTGTCCTGTGGATCCTGGTGATTGGGGGCACCTTCCTGCCAAGGCCCAGAACACTGCACTGGTGCTGGAGGCATAGCCTGCTACAGGAAGTGTATCCTGCTGCTTTGTCTAGCTGCAGTGTTCTCTCCTAGTGATTGTAAATCCAATAGAGGGGCCTGTATGTACAGCACCTTTCTGGGCAAGCCCAAATATGTTTGCATCTCCAAGACCACTGATCTGCTGGAGATACACCGCTGTGATCCCGCTGTTGTCCCACAGCTCAGAATGTGCTGGGATTTGCTGCCTCAATGGTTTCACTAAGAATATAACTGTTCCAACAGCTCCATTGATTCTCCCCTAGTTGTCAGAACACGTGGGTGGAATCTGGGAGCCCAGGAGGCTGGTGAGTACTCCCGTCTGGGGTTCAGAGCTGCTCGCTGGGTATTTGAGTGGCTCATACCCAGGGGTCCTCTCCTGGTGACTGTTCTCCTGCTTTCCCAGCTTCTGCGGCTTCGGTGGTTTCTGCTGGTCTGTTTTTCTGAGTGTCTGAGAGTCTCTCCCAGAGACTTTTATTAGTCCCTGGGTCACTGGGTGAAACCCAGCAGGTTAATGCCTCTCAGATTGTTGCTCAGTGTCTTATAAGTCTGGTGTTATAGCTGTTTTCTCTATGTTCAAAATGCATCCATGCAGGTGATGCCATCTTGGAATCTCTCTGTTAAAGATATTTTTGAGTGTTTGAGCTGAGTTTCTTCTCCTTAGTCTATTCTTTTTTTTTTTTTTTTTTTTTTTTGATTTGGTCTTTTCATAGTGTCCTAGATTTTCTGAGTTCTTGTTTCAGATTTTTTTTTTTTGATATAACATTTCTTTTGTTTTTTTTTTAATTGATTAATTTGTTGCTTCAGGTTACATCTCCATCATAGTGCCCTCTTTCCACCCTTCCCAGTCCTGCCCTCTCACCCTCTACCCCCTAATCCTATCATCCCACTCCTCTGCAGTGGAGTGTCCCTACATAACAGTCCCCCACCCCAGTTCAGCAATCATATGAGGGCCAAGAGCCTCCTCATACGCTGGTGATCTACAAGGCAGTACCACCAGGGAAAAGTGTTTAATTGACAGGGAGAGAAAACAAAAAACAAACAAACAAACAAACAAACAAAGTTTATGTCCATGTTCCCTTTGGTGCGTTGGTTGTAGTGTAGATATCCTGTACTATATAGCTAAAATGCAACTATAAGTGAATAGATATCATGTGCATCCTTCTGAGTCAGGGTTAGCTCACTCAGGATGAGCTTCTCTAGATATAACATTTCTTTGAGCAAAGTATGTATTTCTTTTATTGAATTTTCAATACCTGAGGTTCTCCCTTCCATTTCTTGTATACTGTTGACTCTGAAGCTCCCAAATTTTTCATTTCTAGATTGTCCTATGTTTAGGGTTTCTTTATTGTTTCTCTTTCCACTTTCGGGTCTTGAATATTTTTATTTATTTCCTTCTGTTGTTTGCATTTTCATAGATTTCATAAAGGGATTTATTTCCTTCTTCCTTAAGTACCTCTATTATATTCATAAAGGCTATTTTGAGGTATTTGTTTTGTGCTTCAGCTGTGCTGCCATACTCAGGGCTTGCTGTGGTAGGATTGCTGGGCTGTAGTTGAGTCATGTTGTCCTTGCTGTTATTGATTATGTTTTTGTGCTGATGAATGCACATCTTGATTTTGGATGATTGAATTTCTAAGTGCTGATATCTCTTCTTGTGTTTGTTGTGTGGGTATTGTCTTCCTCCATTTCTGTTGCCCTTTATGGTTCTCAGAAGAGTGTGGGTGATGTCTTCCTTGGTTTTTGTTGCCTTTTCTGGTTCTCAGAAAAGTGTGGTGGCTGTGAGTTTTCTGGTAAGGAATTCTTCTGGGAGCTTGATAATTGTGGCCATTATGAGTTTCAGCTAAAATGTGTTTCTAGGTATTGAGAATTGACGTTCAGGAATGTGGATGGTCTGGGGTGGTGGTGCTGAAGGATTCCACAGTGGGGAGCAAAGCAGGGTGTTCCACCAGTATCTCTTAGTTCCCTAGAAATGGGGGCAGAAAGTGAATAGAGAGCACAAAAGGTAAGTGCTGGAGATTAAACTGGGTCATTGGAATTGGAGGAAAGGAGGGAGAATGAAGATTTGAAACTCTCCTATTTTCTTTCCTGGCCTACAATCTTCTCTGTCAGGCTTGTCTGGCAGGTCTCCATGGAATGCTCTGGTATTGGGGCCTGGAATAGAACTGAGTTGTGGAGGAAGAAGTTTGAAAAAGAAGATCTGTGTAATCAAGTGGAGTTGAGGGGTGCACAACAAATGGTCTGCTATGGAGGTGGGGATGAAAGTGGAGGATTGAGTTTGAAGGAACAGAGGAAGAGGTAAAGCTCTGCAGTTAGCCTACCTGCTCCCATGGCTGGAGTTCAAGCTTATTTTTAAGATGTATTTTTGAAACATATGCATATCTCAGGGGATATGTGCACCACATATGTACAGGCACTTGTGGAGGCCAGAAGAGGTAGGATCCCTCAGAGCTGGAGTTACTGGGGGTTGTGAACCACCAGATGTAAGTGCTGAGAACTGAACTTGGGACATCTGCTAGAGCCGTTTCTTTAGCACTCATATACAAGTTCATGAATTTAGCATTAAAAAATTTGTACAATTGTCTGTGCAGTACATATATTTAAGTTCTATTTTCTGGCTTCAAAACCTATGAGGAAAATGTCTATCCATGAGAACTAAGTTGTGGATTATCAAATGGCTATTTTATACCATGTGGAAATGTGTGTTATTTTTCTCCTTTTGTTTGTCAGTGTAATGAATTATGATTGATTCAAATTTTCCTGGTTTTTCATTTTCCTGCAACTAAAACACCTTCTATTTTGCATGATTACTCATTTAAATATTAGAAGCAGTGTATTTGATTTATATATCTGATTTGTTATGTTTTACCAGAATTCTATATTTGATTTCAAAATGACAGAAGCATATGGTGCTATTTTATACTATGTTAGTCAATGTTCACTAAGGAAGCTATATAAAGCAAAATGCAATGTCTTCCTTACTTATAAAGATGAAGGAAATCACCACAGTTTGCTTGTTTTCTGTGCATTTTATAGGAAGATGATTTGAAGAGACTGTTTGACCAATATTCCTTGAGGCAAAGAAGTCTTGAACAGCAGTACATAGAGGCACTTAATAATTATTATTCCTCAGTAAGTGGAGTGTTCTTTTTCTCCCAGCAGAGCACTACACACTGTACTTAATTATTAACTTAAGTGATTAAAACTAATTGTATTAAGATCTAAAATTTAATTTTCAATAACTAAACATTTATAAATAGCTCTTGCATTTTTTATCAAGAAAAGAACATGGGATATTGAGATTTCTAATACTGCGAGAGACTTCACAGACATTTCAACATCATTTTTGTCATTGACAGAAGAAAACAAAAGGCTTCAAAATGAAATTTGGAGCCTATCAGAGGATATCAAGGACAGGTAATTGAATGCTTGTTTGTTTGTTTGTTTGTTTTCCCTATGTCGCATTCCAGTAGCTGTGAGTTCCTGGGGTCAATATGACAGTATTCATGTTTAATAGATAGCTAGAGTCTCATAGTTAAATTTTGAGTTGTTAAGGAATCAAGAGGGTGTTCTGGATCTAAGAAGATATTTTTAAAATTATAAGGCAAGTTAGGATGAAAGCTGAGTTAGATATAGAACTTTAAACACATGGAGATGGTTAGATAGTAGAATGTTAAAGTCAGGTGCCAAATACATATGGACTGGACATTGGGAATGTATGCTAAGCCATATAACTCTTATAATTGTGGCCTATTTATTTCTGTTGTTTTGTATTGTATTTATAGTTATAAAAAAAGAACCATTTTTTGGACTGAAAGAGAGAGCTCTTGGGGGCAAAAAAGAAATACCTTAAACTAAAAAAAAAAGAAGGGAAGAGGAGGGGGGGTTGAAGGGGAGGAGGGTGGAAGGGTGGGACTGGAGGGGGGAGTAGGGAGGGGATTGTGACTGAGATGTAACTTGAAGAAACAAAAAATAAATTATTAAAAAATTTTTCAGAAAAAAGAAAGAAAGAAAATAGTATAGGTGACAAAAAATATTAGTTTAATTATACTTGGGTCTATTCCAAATGTTCCTCTGTAAACATGTAGGACACTACTAGCAAAAGTCCCTTTGACATATCATGTAGATGTCAATGATAACTTTCGACTTAAAACGTGTGGTGAAGCTCCTCTTCTCTTCCAGCCTACCCTCAGCTCCTCCCTGTAGTCACTCACCTGATTTTCTTGGCTTAGAAACCAGAATCTTTCTTATACGATTTTCTGTCACCACTCTCATATTCAATATTTCCTAGTCAACAAAGACTGCTCCACATTATAAGCATCTTCTAAATCTGCCCACAGTTCCAACAACAATCAGATCTTATGTGCAGGCTCAGTGACTTTCTGGGAGTAGGTGACATGCAATCAAGATGTTTCTTCTATAGCCATTATCAGTATTGAGGGAAGCCATCAAACTCAGGGCTAAAATCAATAACTTAGAAACAAAGAGAAAAATAAAAAGAATCAACAAAACCAAGAGTTAGTTCTTTGTGAAAATCAGTAAGACAGACAAACCCCTAGCCAAACTAATTACAAGGCAGGGAGACAGTATCCAAATTATGAAAATCAGGAATGAAAAGGGGAACATAACAACAAACATGAAGGAAATCCAAAGTATTATTATGTCTTATTTCAAAGCCTATAATCCACAAAATTGGAAAATATAAACAAAATGGATGATTTTGTAGATGGATACCACTTACCATATTTAAATCAAGATCAAGTAAACTGTTTAAATTGTCCTATAACCCTAAGGACATAGAAGCAGTAATTTAAGGTCTACAAAAAAAAAACAAACAAAAAAGCCCAGAGACACATGGTTATCGCAAATAATTCTACAAGACTTTCAAGAAGCTCATAGTGATATTCCTCAAACTATTCCACAAAACAGAAATAGAAGAAACATTGCCAAACTCATTCTATGAGGTCACAGTAAACGTGATACCTAAACCACACAAAGACTCAACAAACAAAGAAAATTTCAGATCAATTTCCCTTTTGAACATTGATGCAAAAATACTTAATAAAATACTCACAAACCAAATCCAAGAATACATCAAAACATTATCTACATAATCAAGTAGGCTTCATCCCAGAGGTATAGGAATGGTTCAATATATGAAATGACTTTCTGGAAATAGGTGACATGCAGTCAAGTTGTTTCTTCTATGGCCATTATCTGTATTGAGGAAGCCACATGTTCTTTCTCTCTTCAAATAGAAATATCATCAGTTAACTGTCCCATTAGTATTAACTGTCCCATTGGTATTAATTTCAGAGAAGGAAAGGGACCACTCTGCTCCTGTATCCATAATCCCTCTTGACTAGACCATGTTCTATTTGCTATATTATGCTGTATCTGGTTTACTTTCATGATTTGGCTCAAATTATGACTTTACTCAAATTCCCCTACTAGCCGCATTTGACATATTTTGTATTTCTAGAATTTTTTTACCTGTTCTTTCTCTACAAGTATTGCTTGTCTATAGAATTACAGTGCAAGAATGCAAACAAACCACCAACTGTTGTGTTAAGATGGGCACATATATGCCTCTCCCTCATGTCTTGACTTGCAATGCTATGTTATGTATATAGGTGGTTGATGATTCTCTGCCTCCTCTCCCACAAGGGATCCCCATGGGCCATGACATTTTGTGCTTGGCCCTCATATCCTCATCAGTTGATCTAATGTCTGAAACATGTTATGCAACTGATGATGACGTACTGAAGGAAATGAGGGAAGAAGAAGGAAAAGGAGCTGATCATAGTGCTTGACAATGATATGCAAAGTGTGTCAAAATGTATAGTGATTGTTTTACCTTCAGAAAAGGCATCATAGAGCCATTGGAAAAAATAATCTTATGTATCATAAGAGGCACAAAAAGATAAGCATATTTCTAGCTCTATTTCTGTAATAGAGTTTTCATTTTTGGAGGTGGATAAGTATGTAAAAATAGACTCCATAATAATTGTTTAAAATCCAGTGTAAAGGTCCTCAACTTTAGAATGGCTATTCCAACTGTATAGACATTCATTGATATGTGTAGACCACAGCTCTAGTCAGTTTTGATATATGATGCTTACTTTATTTGCAATTTTTATAATAAAGTTTGTAAAATTAAAAACAAACATTAATATGAGAAGAAAACAAACAAAAACCAGCAGCAACCAAAGATACCTTAAAAATGATCTAGCCAGGATATCCAGCCTGCACTCGAGCTGCACCACAAGAGCAAAGAAGGCCTAAAGGAGGAAATCAAATACCTCA
>CAJQZJ010032044.1:541730-584369 GCA_907164525.1 Lophiomys imhausi | reverse complement strand
ATTGATGCTGGAATGTATGGAGAGAAAATGGGAACTGTCCAGGCAGTCATTGGTATGTTCCTTCTTAGTTTTGGAAGCTGCAGGCCCTGCACTTCCTATATAAGCAGATATATTTATCCCTCTCAGGTCTCTGAGGTGGTTGAAGAATAGACAGATAGAATCTTATAGTTAAATTTTGAACTGTTTAGGAATCAAGAGGGTGTTATAGATCTAAGAAGATACTCTTAAAAGTGTGTTGCAAGATAGTATGAATGTTGAGTCACATATAGACCTTTAAACTCATGGAGTTGGGTAGATAGTAGAATGTTAAAGTCAGGGGCCAAATAGGTATAAACTGAACATTGGGAAGGTATACTGGGCCAATTTACTCTCATAAATGTGGCATATTTATATCTATTGTTTTGTATAATACTTACTGTTATAAGAGAAGGAACCAGCTGTTGGACTGAAAGGGGAAACTTCTGGAGGGAAGAGGGTGGAAGGGCGGGATAGGAAGGGGGAATAGGGAGGGGTTTGTTACTGAGATGTAACTTGAAGAAAAAAAAATAAAGTATTTAATTAAAAAAAAAATTTGTATCCATCGACTTTGCTGAAGGTGTTTATCAGCTGTAAGAGTTCTCTGGTGGAATTTTGGGGGTCGCTTATGTATACTATCATATCATCTGCAAATAGGGATAATTTGACTTCGTCATTTCAGAAGTTTATCCCCTTGATGTCCTTTAGTTGTCTTATTGCTCTAGCAAGAACTTCAAGTAATATATTGAAGAAATATGGTGAAAGTGGACATCCTTGTCTTGTCCCTGAGTTTAGAGGAAATGCTTCAAGTTTCCCTCCATTTATTTTGATGTTGGCCACTGGCCTGCTGTATATTGCCTTTATTATTTTAGGTACGGTCCTTGTATGCCCGTTCTCTCCAGAACTTTTAGCATGAAGGGGTGTTGGATTTTGTCAAATGCTTTTTCTGCATCTAGCGAGATTATCATGTGGTTTTTTTCTTTCATCTTGTTTATATGGTGAATGACATTGATAGACTTTCGTATGTTGAACCATCCCTGCATTCCTGGGATGAAGCCTACTTGATCATGGTGTATGATACTTTTGATGTGTTCTTGAATTCGGTTTGCTAGTATTTTATTAAGTATTTTTGCATCTATGTTCTTGAGGGAGATTGGTCTGAAGTTCTCCTTCTTTGTTGGGTCTTTGTGTGGTTTAGGAATCAGGGTGACTGTGGCCTCATAGAATGAGTTTGGCAATGTTCTTTCAGATTCTATTTGGTGAAAGAGTTTGAAAAGTATTGGTGTTAGCTCCTCTTTGAAGGTCCGGTAGAATTCCGTGGTAAAGCCATCTGGCCCTGGGCTTTTTTTGGTTGGGAGATTTTTAATGACTGTTTCTATTTCCTTATGGGTTATAGGGCTGTTTAGTCTGTTTATCTGATCTTGAATTAGCTTCGGTAGGTGGAATCTATCAAGAAAATTGTCCATTTCCCTTAAGTTTTCAAATTTGGTGGAGTATAGATTTTTAAAGTAGGATCCAAATATTCTCTGGATTTCCTCAATGTCTGTTGTTATTTCTCCCTTTTCATTTCTGATTTTGTTGATTTGTGTTTTCTCCCTCTGTCTTTTAGTTAATTTGGCTAAGGGTCTGTCTATTTTGTTGATTTTCTCAAAGAACCAACTCTTGGTTTCATTGATTCTTTGTGTAGTTCTTTTTGTTTCTAAGTTGTTGATTTCAGCCCTAAGTTTGATGATCTCCTGCCTTCTGCTCCTCTTGGGAGTGTTTGCTTCTTTTTTTTTCCAATTCACCCAGTTTAGCTGTTAATTCGCTAATATGAGCTGTCACAATTTTCTTTTTGAAGGCACTTAGTGCTATGAACTTTCCGCGTAGCACAGCTTTCATTGTGTCCCATAGGTTTGGGTATGTTGTGTCTTCATTTTCGTTGGATTTTAAGAAGTCTTTGATTTCCTTCTTTATTTCTTCCCTGACCCAGTGGTCGTCTAGTAAAGAGTTGTTCAATTTCCATGTGAGTGTAGACTTTCTGTTGATTCTTTTGCTATTGAAGTCCAGCTTTATTCCATTGTGGTCTGATAAGATACAAGAGGTTATTTCAATTTTCTTGTATCTGTTGAGGCTATCTTTGTGTCCAACTATATGGTCAATTTTGTAGAAGGTTCCGTGAGGTGCTGAGAAGAAGGTGTATTCTTTTGTGTTTGGGTGAAACGTTCTGTAGATATCTGATAGGTCCATTTGGTTCATGATCTCTGTTAGACTCATTATTTCTCTCTTTGGCTTCTGTCTTGATGATCTGTCCATAGTTGTTAGTGGGGTGTTGAAGTCTCCCACTATTAAACTGTTTGGATCGAAGTGTGATTTAAGTTTTAGAAGCGTTTCTTTTATAAATGTAGATGCCTTTGTATTTGGGGTGTAGATGTTCAATATTGAGATGTCCTCTTGGTGGATATTTCCTTTAATGAGTATGTAATGCCCTTCTCTATCTTTTTTTATTAACTTCAATTGGAAGTCTATTTTGTTTGATATTAGGGTGGCTACTCCAGCTTGTTTCCTGGGTCCATTTGCTTGGAAAACCTTTTCCCAGCCCTTTACTATGAGATAGTGTTTATTTTCAATAGTGAGATGTGTTTCTTGTATACAGAAAAAACATGGGTTTTGTTTACGGATCCAGTCTGTAAGTCTGTGTCTTTTTGGTTTTTTTTTTTTTGTTTTTTGTTTTTTTTTTGTTTTTTTTTTTTTTGACATGTTGAGTCCATTGATGTTGATGGATATTAGTGACCAGGGGTAGCTATTTCCCTTTATTTTGGTATAGCTGGCTGTCTTGTGTTTCTTTTTGTTTAGTTGCTGTGGAGGTTTCTATTTCCTCTGTTTTCTTGGGTGTAGTTATCTTCTCTGTGTTGGAAATTTCCTTCTAGGATCTTCTGTAGGGCTGGGTTTGTGGGGAGATATTGTTTGAATTTGATTTTGTCATGGAATATCTTGTTTTCTCCATCTATTTTGATAGAGAGTTTTGCTGGGTATAGTAGTCTGGCTGGGCACCTATGTTCTCTTAGGGCTTGTAGGACATCTGTCCAGGCCCTTCTAGCTTTTAAAGTTTCTGAGGAGAAGTCAGGTGTGATTCTGATGGGTCTGCCATTGTATGTGACTTGACCTTTTTTTCTTACAGCTTTTAATATCCTTTCTTTATTCTTTACATTTGGAGTTTCTATTATTATGTGGCGAGAGGAGTTTCTTTTCTGATGTAATCTGTTCGGTGTTCTGTAAGCCTCTTGGATTTTTACTGGCATCTCTTTCTTTATGTTTGCGAAGTTTTCTTCTATGATTTTGTTGAAGATATTTCCTGGACCATGGAATCGGAAGTCTTCTCTTTCCTCTATGCCTATAATTCTTAGCTTCCATCTTTTCATTGAGTCCTTGATTTCTTGGATGTTGTGGGTGAGAGATTTTTTAGCTTTCTCATTTTCTTTGGCTGTTGTACTGATATCTTCCATCGAATCTTCCATGCCTGAGATCCTGTCTTCCATCTCTTGCATCCTATTGTTGATACTCACATCTGTAGTTCCTGTTCTCTTCCCTTGATTCTCCATTTCCTCTTTTAACTCTGACTGTGTTTTCTTTATTGTTTCCATTTCTATTTTCATGTCTTGAATGGTATTGTTCGTTTTGTACATTTCCTTCTCCAGTTTGCTTGTTTTTGCCTGGAAATCTTTCAGTGTTTTGTCCTTTTCCTGTTCAAGCTGAGTCACGTTGACCTGGAGCTCTTTAATGATGTTATTTGTTGTTTTGACTTGTAAAATTGTGGCTTCTTTGAATTCCTTCATAGTTTTTAGTTCTTCTTGAAAGGACTCTATCACTTTCCATAATGTAGAATTGTCATCATTTTCATGTGTTTCAGTTGTGGTGAGGTGGTTCGAGCTGGACGGAATAGTGTTGCTTTCTTTTATTGGAGACATTTCACTCTGTTTTGTTTTTTTTTTTTTTTTTTGTCTGGGGCCTCTGGCCATGTGGAATTTTTTGCTGTCTCCTGAACTTGGGTCCAAAGGGGGTGCTTTGGTATAGGATTCAAGTTGCCTTACTCCACCCCTATCAGGTGAGTCATTCAGCCCGCCTCCCAGGTGGAGACCTAATTAATCCAGGTAGTGGAGCTGTGTACAAGTAAGCTCTGGTTCCCTGCTGGAAGGGCAGGTACAAAAGTCCAATATATGACAGTTTCAGATATCTCGCAGTTTGCCTAGGGTTGGTTCCTGTAGCAGGTAAATCTGCTGTTCAGCTCCAATAGCCTTGCCTCTCCCGCGGCTTTTAAACTGTCCAGTTTCATCACAGACTGCGATTAGCAGTCTGAAGGCACTTTGCAGCTGAGCTGAGCTCACTTCCAAGGGTTGCAACCTTTTGCCAGATAGTTCGATCGATCATCTGTGCGAGACCTGGGGGTGCCCAGCAGGGTGGGGATTATCTCTGCGTGGGATCTGAATATGCTCACTGGGTATTAGGTTGGAACTTACCGGGAGTCTCTCCTGGTGGGGGGATGGTGATCCTGATTCCCTGGTCCAGCGGCTTCCTTGCGTGTCCGAGAGTGGGAAGGAGCATCCTGCCCAGGGATCCTCCGTGGTCCCTGGGTATCTGGGTAAGATTTAGAAGGGGTTGTGGCCTTTGTACAGCATCCTGCAACACTTGCCGCCTTGTGACTGTTAACCCCGAAATCAAAATAGGTCCGCGCAGGCCGCCGCCTTCTTGGATTCCCCCCTCCAGATGTTTTTATTTTTATTGTACAGGATTGATTTATCTATTCTGGGTTATTTGCTTTTACACACAAAATTGAGAATTGTTTTTTTAAGGTCTGTAATGAATTGTGTTGATGTTTTGATAGGAATTGCATTGAATCTGTATATTGCTTTTGGTAGAATGGCCATTTTTATTATGTTGATCCTACCTATCCATGAGCATGGGAGATCTTTCCATCTTCTGATGACCTCTTCAATTTCTTTCTTTAAGGACTTGAAGTTCTTGTCATACAGGTCTTTCTTTCACTTGTTTGGTTAGAGTTAACCCCAGGTATTTTATATTGTTTGTGGCTATTGTGAAGGGTGTTGTTTCCCTGAGTTCTTTCTCCGACCACCTATCTTCTGTGTGAAAAAGGACTACTGATTTTCAGAATTAATTTTGTATCCACCCACCTTGCTGAAAGTATTTATCAGTTGTATTAGTTCTCTGGTGGAATTTTTGGGGTCAGTTATGTATACTACTGGGGTTTCTTTTTCTAAATCCATGGGAAGCAAAGTTTCACTTTACCAAAGTTTCCATTTAATTCACGACTCTGTGTGTCTTATGATTTACTAGTACTCTGATTAAAATGCATGTATATTGCAGAAAATCTATACAACATGCTCGAAGATCAAACCTGAAATCATTTTAATACACACAGATGTTATTATAAATGCATATTTCTACATAATGAATACTTTTGAGTAATCTTTTTCTGTCAACATGAGATAATGAAATTTTAACACTATTTCATAAATTTCAAATACTTTTAAATATCTGTGTGATTCTGCTACCTAGGAGATCTATGATTTATTTACTATCACTGCAATTTAGATTTGTTTTATTTTTACTATTTGTTATAGATACTGTCATAATGAATTTTTGTGTAGAAATATGTTTCAAAAGCATTGTTTTTCTAAATCTAAAATAGGTTTATGAAAATGTATTGACTGCAATATTTTAAAACCCTTAAAACATTTCTAATACTACCTTCCAGAAATATTATATAATGTTTTTTATGACTGGACTGTGCATGAACTTATTCTAGTATCCTAAAAAAAATGAAGTTTTAAACTCAATTTCTTTGATTAGCACTGAGGTTGGATGCTTATACAACCTTTCTAGAATTCATATTTTATAAATTATTCAATGACATTGCCCAGGGAAAAATGAAGAAGAAGCCAAAGTTTCCTTCCCCAAAACACACAGCTATGTGCAGCTGGAACCTGTATAGAAAGCTCATTTTGTATATTCATGTTCAAGATTTTTTTCACTTATCAAATTATTGGTCTTAGTCTGTCTTCAATTTAGCTGACATATAGTAAACATTCAAATATAGTTAGTATATTGGTATAATAGCAACAATTTAAGATATGGGAACTAATGTTAAAAATTAAAGAACTAGTAAGATAATGAGCCACTTGTTTCTGCTTGTGTATGCATGTGTACCTCCCCACTCTGTGTGTCTTATGTTTTTATGTGATAAGTAGACATAAGCAAGCACTACAAATCTAAAGACCAATGTGACAGACAGATACTAAGTCATTTAAGATATTTGGACTCAGTTGAGAATTTAAAAATGTATCAAAGAGCTATACGCTCTGTTCTGGTTTGTTTTTTTATAGCGTTGGCAAAAACCTAGACATATCCAGGTAGAGGGAACATCAATTAAGATATTGCCTCCCTCAGGATGGCCTGTGGGAATGCCTGTAGGGAATTTTCTTAGTTGTTGATTAATGGGGAGGGCTCATTTCACTGTGGGTGGTGTCACCCCTGGGCAGGTAGTCCTGGGAGGCATAATAAAACTTGCTGAACATGAACCTAGCAGGAAGTAAAGAAGCACCTTTCCCCCATGCTTCCTGCCTCCCTCCTGTTTGAGTTCCTGTTCTGACTTCCGTCAAGGATAGACTGTAATGTGGATATGTAAGCCAAATAAACCCTTTCCTCTCCAAGTTGCTTTTGATCATGCTGTTTATCACAGTAATATAATGCAAATTGGGACAGAAGTTGGTGCCAGAAGTGGACTATCGCTGTGAGGCACCTGATCAGGTTGTTTTTTCAGTAGGATTTTGGGAAGATTTTAGAGCTTTGGTTAAACTGTCAGCCAAATAAACCATTTACCCCAATTTGTTTTTGACTGTGATCTTTATCATACACACAGAAACCTAAGTAGGCATGTTCAGAATCTTCCTCAAAGATTTCATAGTAATGATCACTACACAATTTAAGGCATGCAAAAGAAAGAAAGAAAATAATAACAATGAAAATGATTGGAAAGATGGGATATACTTGATATACTTGATGGGAATTATATATAGAAAAGTAGAAGGGTCATTGTCCAACACTTATTTTGACTCGTGCTAAAACAGTGGAGTTTATCAAGGTTGTTGATAGATGTTAAATGTGGAAGTACTTCAGACTCTCAAGCATCTTCATATCTATGATTTCATATCTCTTAAAATTCTGAATTTTCAGGATATATAATTTTGTGGGGTAAATTAAGGCTTCAGTAACAGATAGTACAAATTTTCCCTAAAATGTGATAGTCCAGAATCTATCTATACAAATTATTTTGGCATCCTTTAAATGCATATATCTTGGTTGGTAATAACTCTGATATTTACTTTAAAGGTTATAATGGATTAAAGTGTCATTTTTTAGAAAATTCAAATAAAACTGAAATAAAAGTTATATTATGAACAGAAAGTAGGGAGTCTCTATAACAAATATGACAAATATCATTAAGAGGAAGAAATTGAACAGTGTCAACATTTTAACCATGGCTGAATAACAACCAGTAAATTTCAAAATATTATTACAACCTAAAATGATGACATTCTAACTAAATTATTACATTATATTATTGTTACAACTAAATTCCTAATGCAGTGTTATTTTACAATACAAAAAAGTGATTATTAGATAAAATTGGCTAAGGAAATCACAAAATGACATTGTGGATAGCCCTTTATGACTTTTAAATTCAAAATTATTGTGTACCTACTAGACTCCATACTGTTAGCTAAATTAAAATAGCAATAATTGAAATATCCTTGAGCCAGTTAAAATTTACTATAGAAGAGAATGGTGAATGAAAACCAGGCTTATGAAATTGCAGTAGCATTGTTGTCATAAATCTCAGTTTCTAAGGTGAGTTTTTATTGATAATACCAAGATGGGCAGAGGCAGTGAAGGTTCACCATCAGACCCATACATACTCTTTCATATGACTCATGACAGAGTTAACACTTCAGTGTAGCAGATAATGGATGTCTTCCTAGTAGCTATCTAATGAAAAATGTAAACCTTTACCCTTACCCACCATTGAAACCAAAAATCTATTTTGAATAATCAATATTTTCTTAAAATAGGAAACTATCACCAAAATAAGAAAATTTTGTCAAACAATTCACATCATTTAATCAATGAAAGGGTAAATCATATCCAAATGAAAGAGGTATGTAGTGTCTTTACCAAATACAAAATGGTATAGAAAATCTGATACATAATAAAACTATGTAAATGGTGTATAGTTATAAACATATATCATAGCATGAAATTATTTCCTGTTATTTATCAAAATCAATGAAGACATATTTCTGTTACAGACAACATATAAACCTCATAAGCATATTTTAATCAGCAAAACTTGATAGAGTCATCACTATATGTCTAACTAAGCATTAGTGTTCTAAGAGAGCACACCAGCAGCTCCCATTGGCCATAATGAATGTTTTTGTCAGAAGGAGGAGCATACTTGGATGTCCACTTATAAATCAGAGGGAGCTAGATACTTGTATAATGGTTCTGTTGTAATAAAACACTAAATAACATTTTCAATTCAGTCCAATAATAATGCATTTAACCATTTGTTCATTTCTTAGTGAGTTCATATTGAATGCAGGCTGCAAAGTTGCTACATACACAAACTTCTTGCCTTTCATAAAACCACAAGGGAAAAAGTTACTACAGAAACAATACTTTCTCTGTTGGCTAATAATGGAACACATGCAGGACCTTGTTAGTAACAACTACAAAGATGTGGGTTATTTTAGCCATTAGGGATGATGACTATGTGTGACTTTGCAAAATAACATTTTAAGTTAGCATATAAAGTAATGGCTTCATCATGATGTTTTCATGCATGTATAGCATAATTTGTACTAATTTGATCCCTCCCTGACAGTCCGCTATAGTCCCCACCCTCTGCTCCCTTGTCCCTCTTCCTTCCTAGATATATTCCTCCATTTTGTTTTTTCATCAAGTCACATATGCCCCACTGCTCTCTCCATTCCTACTTAAGATATTCTTCTCTCTCTCATTTCAGTGTACACTCCCATGAACATCTACAGACACATGTTCCTTTTAAATTTTCATTTTTGTGTTTCCTATCATGTTCCCCTTTCTAGGAAGATGCTGAACTTGTTTATTTTCCATTTAGAAAGAATGCAGCCTTAGTGAGCTTTTTGCATTCAGAACATAAATAAAACACATAGCTTTCTCATATCCAGTGCCTTGTAACCACTTTGGAAAAGTCAGTTGCTGCTATTCATTGTAACAAGGTGGCATTTATTACCTTTTTTATAATTTATTTTTTATTTCTTCAAGTTACGTCTCAATCACAATCCCTTCCCTACTCCCCACTCCTGTCCCACCCTTCCACCCTCTTCCCCCTCCACCCCCCCCCCCCCCTCCCTTTTTTTTTTTTTTTTTTCAAGGGTAGCTCCCCCCCCCCCCCAACAGCTTCCCCCTTCAGTCCAACAAATGGTTCTCTCTCCTATAAAAAAACAACAGAAACAAATAGGCCACAATTATGAGGGTTATATGGCTTAGTATACATTCCCAATGTCCAGTCCATATGCATCTGGCCCCCGACTTTAACATTCTACTATCTAACCATCTCCATGAGTTTAAAGTTCTATATCTAACTCAGCTTTCATACTAACTTGCATCACAATTTTAAAAACATCTTCTTAGATCCAGAACACCCTCTTGATTCCTAAACAACTCAAAATTTAACTATGAGACTCTACCTATCTATTATTCAACCACCTCAGAGACCTGAGAGGGATAAAAATGAAATGTGAAGTTTTGGCCTTTTAATACCAAGCATCATAAATTGTTTAGGATAATTAAGAAATACAAACTCATAGTCATGCAAGCGTGTCATTTTGTTAGTTACTATGACAGTCTATCACAGTTATTTTCTAAGCTACTCAGAAATCAAGTGGTTAAGAGACAAGCAACATTTGCTTATCTAAATATAAGAGATAGATAGGGCGTCTTCAAAAAGCCCAAGAGATTTGCAGAATATGGCATTCAAACATGTTTTCTTAAATTAAGATTTTTTTGATATTGAGACATGTCAGCTCCTGACAGCACCCACTATTCTACTCCAAGTAGAAGATGAGCATTGAAGAATCTCCAGTGTGAGATGGTTGAATTAGTGGCAAGAAAAACCCCTTGCTTCAACTGTAGACAGACTGCTGTCCAGAAAGGACAAAATTTGGAAGCAGGTAAGTCGACAGCCTAGCTCTGCCAAGACAGGGTAGGTAAGTCCTTCATAATTCCTGCTCTATAATCAATTTCTGTCAAAGAAACTGGGCCAAACGGCTGAAGATTGATGCTGTAATGTATGGAGAGAGAATGGGAACTGTCCAGGCAGCCACTGGTATGTCATTTCTTAGTTTTGGAAGCTGCAGGCCCTGCACTTCCTATATAATCAGATATATTTATTACCTTTTTTATTATTCTGTAATTATTTTACCATACTTAATACCTCTACCTTCCTTCCAACCCTTTTGCCTTCCAACCCTCAATACTAGGTGGGAGAGAGGGAAGGTTAAGGGGGAAAGGACATAATTCTCTTTGAGCTACCTCCTTCTGATTAGAGTCCTTGGGTTCTTTGGGGGCAATACCAATCTCAGTAGTCACAATAGCCAGAAATCCAGCAAATCAGAAAACCAGGAAACAGCAGCAGGGAGGACCAGCAGTAGTTTGAGGGAGTACCAACAACAGGGAGAAGAGCAACTTCTTTTTTCATTGTAGTGCCCCCCTCTTTCCTTGGGGTTCTGTCTTTTTTTTTTCCTCCCTCAAGTCCTCAGAGTTAAACTTGCTCAGCTGGATAAGCCATGCCTCTTCTAGCTCATGAGGCACAGTTTCTAGTTTAGACCTGTGTTCTTTTTTTTAATAATTTATTTTTTATTTCTTCAAATTACATCTCAGTCACAATCCCCTCCCTACTCCCCCCTCCTGTCCCACCCTTCCACCCTCTTCCACCTCAACCCCCCCATCCTCTACCATTTTTTTTTTTAGTTTAAGGTAGATCTTTTTCCACCATTTTTGAACTAAAAAGGGGAAATGTGGTAAGAGTTTTGTTTATTTAAAAGAGCAGTTATGAGAATGTTTTTGTTTAATCCAAGGTCTGAGGATACTTGAGGATACTTTAGTTAAGAACACAGGTCTTATTGTATTTATTGTTATTGTATTTATTGTTATAAGACTTTAAGCTTCTGAGACAGACTCTCACTGTATCAAACGCTCTCTGAAATCCTGTTATCTTACCCCTGCCTCCAGAGTGGGGTAATCCCAGCTGGAATTAGAAATATGTGCTAATAGTTTTAAAATCCATATTTCCTTACTTTTTAACTTTTTCAGTATCTACATGTATGTTTGTGTGTTTATTTGTGTGTTTGCCAGTGCATATTGTATATGCAGGTGTATTTGGAGGCCAGAGACCAGCCTAAGGTGTCATCCTTCAAGCACCATCCACCTTTATTTGGGACAGAATCTCTCACTGGCCTAGAGTTACCAGTTGGATGACCTATGGTTCCACCTATCTGTGCCTCTTTGGTGCTATGTATGTTCTGGAGATCAAACACATGTCCTCACACTTGCTCAGTAAATAGTTTACCAACTGAGCCACCTCTCCAACCCTTGCATCTCTTTGTTAAACAAACAGCCATTTCTGTTTTCTCTTATCTTTTTCATATCACCACAGTTCTCTATTTAGCCCCACCTGATTCAATCAAGCAGTCTTGGAATCTCCATTTAGATTGCTCTTCTAAGTCACACAAAGATCCTAAGAGAATATCAGGGATAGCATTAATGTAGCAACTAACACAGACAGGTTGAATTTTGTCTTCAATATCTGTTTTGATCGGTACCTTAACTGCTATCGGCAACAACTGGTCAGGGACTAGGTCCTTTTCCCAGCAAGCACAGTTCACAGGTACTTCACTATACAGTGAAACCCTCCCTATTCACTCTCTGATGGAGTAATTCAGGCAGTTTTCTGGTGGTTGTCCCCCATTCCTGCTTTGATTTTTTGATGCCACTCTTTTTCTTGCTTGTGAGCCATACTGTCTTTGGCACATCTTGAATGAATGCATATTCTTTTTTTTTCTTTTTTTTTAAATAATTTATTTTTTATTTCTTCAAGTTACATCTCAATCACAATCCCCTCCCTACTCCCCCCTCCAGTCCCACCCTTCCACCCTCCTCCCCCTCAGCCCCACCGTCCTCTTCCCTTCTTTTTTTTTAGTTTAAGGTATTTATTTTCCCCCCCAACAGCTCTCCCTTTCAGTCCAAATAATGGTTCTTTTTCTTATAACTATAAATACAATACAAAACAACAGAAATAAATAGGCCATGATTATAAGAGTTATATGGCTTAGCATACATTCCCAATGTCTAGTCCATGTGTATTTGGCACCTGACTTTAACATTCTACTATCTAACCATCTCCATGAGTTTAAAGTTCTATATCTAACTCAGCTTTCATACTAACTTGCCTCCTAATTTTAAAAATATCTTCTTAGATCCAGAACACCCTCTTGATTCCTAAACAACTCAAAATTTAACTATGAGACTCTAGCTATCTATTCTTCAACCACCTCAGAGACCTGAGAGGGATAAATATATCTGATTATATAGGAAGTGCAGGGCCTACAGCTTTCAAAACCCTTGTACCTTCTATTAGCACACTAATAGGGTGTACCTCATCAGGGTTGCAATTTAGTATGAGGACCTCCTGGACCACAGTGCTCCTGAATCAAATGCTCACATGCCTCAAATCACTCCTATTTGAGTAATAACCAATCAGTCGACAACTCCTGTCACTTGTTCCCATGTCCGTACTGGTTTTCTTGCCTGGCAAACACATGAACATGATGCTCCCATCCTTCCCATGATTGTCTTTTCATTGTCTGATAAAGAATAACTGCCCTGCATTCTGATTGTGGTACTGGTGAATGGTCCTGAGTCTGTGTTCATGCTGGGAAATTGTGCTACCACTGAAGTATGTTTCCATCATGCTTCTCTCTTTTTATTACGTTTATTTATTAATTCAAGTTACAACTCCACTACAGTCCCCTCCCTCCACCATTCTTGGTCCCACTCTCCCACCCTCTACACCCTTTCCCACCTATCCTACTCCTCCAGTGTTGGGTTCCCCTGCATATCAGCCCCCCTCAGTTCATCAGTCACATGAGGGCTAAGAGCTTCCTGTTGCACTGGGGGCCTACATGGTAGTTCCACTAGGGCAAAGGATCCTACTAACAGGTAACAAGGTCCATGTTCCTGTTCCTTTTGGTCTGTTAGTTGTAGGATAGTTATCCTGAACTAAATGGATAAAATCCAGTTACAAGTGAATACATGTCATGTGTATCCTTCTGGGTCTGGGTTAGCTCACTCAGGATGAGCTTTTCTAGTTCCATCCATTTGGCAGAAATTTGTATGATTTCCTTGTTTCTGATAGCTGAGTAGTATTCCATTGTGTAAATGTACCATAGTTTTGTTTTGTTTTTTTATCCATTCTTCTGTTGAGGGACATCTTGGTTGTTTCCAATTTCTAGCTATTACAAATAAAGCTACTTTAAACATAGTTGAGGAGATACCCTTGTAGTTTGGTGAGGAATCTTCTGAATATATGCCCAAGAGTGGAATGGCTGTGTCTTGAGGTGGAGCTATTCCAAGTTTTCTAAGATATCGCCAGACCACTTTCCATAGGGGCTGTACAAGTTTGCACTCCCACCAGCAATGGAGGAGTGTTCTTCATTGTCTACAACCTCACCAGAATGTGCTGTCATTTGAGTTTTTGATCTTAGCCATTCTGACAGGTGTGAGATGGAATCTCAGAGTCCTCTTGAGTTGCATTTCTCTAATGAATAAGGATGATGAGCATTTCTTCAAGTGTCTCTTGGTCATTAGAGATTCCTGTTTTGTGACTTTTCGGTTTAGCTCTATACCCCATTTTTGATTGGATTATTTAGTTTCCTAATGTTTAATTTCTTAAGTTCTTTATAAATTTTGGATATTAGCCCTCTGTCAGACATGAGGTTGGTAAAGTTCTTTTCCTAATCAGTAAATCAGTAAAGTTCAGTTCCTAATCAGGTTGCCATTTTGTTCTAATGATAGAGTCCTTTGCCTTACAGAAAATGTTCAGTTTCATAAAGTCCCATTTACTGATTGTTGGTCTTAGAGCCTGAGCTATTGGTGTTCTGTTCAGGAAGTTGTCACCTGTGCCAATGAGTTCGAGGCTTTTTCCCACTTTCTCTTGTAGGGGGTTAGATAAATTAGATTTAGAAAATATATAGAGATTTCTGATACTGTCTCTTAATTCGGGGCATGAAGAGCATTATCAGCATGTGGACTAAAAACAGGAAACAAACAGGAGACTTAATAGACTGAAAAACAAGGTTGAAGTCAGGAAAAACAGGAAATACTCAATAGATGAAAAAACAAGGTTGAAGTCCGGAAAACAGGAAAGACTTAATGGACTTGAAGAAACAAAGTATCTGGCCTGACATTGTTTTCAGCTGCTAAGTGGGCAGAGCCCAAATTAAGCTGAAACAGAGTTCCTCCTATTTAAGGACAGTGCATGGAGCCCAGAGAAAGAAGAGGCCCCTGATGCTAGAGAGCTCCAAGAGTCCTGCTGAAAAAAGGGCTGGCCAGAAAGAAGCTGGTGAGCAAAGAAAGCCTGAGCAAGACACCAAAAGGCTAAGGACTAAACCCTGTGGCTCAGCTTTTGCCTAGAGGGGTTTGATCTGTCCGAACAGTGGCCTAAAGGAAATTGTGCCTGGCTTTAAGGACTGAGGCAGAGCAGCTGAGTTCCTGATTCAAAAGAAGTAAGTTGGCCTGCAGACGGCTGAGGTCTCCCACAGAGAAGAAAGCATGAAGCCTTATTTAAGGTGAGACTGCAATAACCAACTTACCCTGACGAACCTGCATCTGAGAGATCTAGAAAAAGGACTGCTAAGTGCGTTAAAGAATCTACAACAAAGACTGTGTTCCTGACGACTGAGGACCTACCCCAGAGACTGTATCATTCTAAAAGGTTAGAAAAATAATTATCAATAAGTTTAGTGGATAGGTTAAAGGGGTTGTAAGAGTTTATAGGATTAATAGTTAAGAAATTGTTGGTGTTTGTTATAAGTGAATTTAGTAATAAATAAATAAGTGATAAATAATAATTTAAAAGTTTGGTTATATTCTCTTCTATTAGATGTAAATGGCCATCCTACCAAAAGCAATATACAGATTCAATGCAATTCCTATCAAAATACCAACACATTTCTTTACAGACCCTGAAAGAACAATTCTCAACTTCATATGAAATAACAAAAAGTCAGAATGGCTAAATCAATCCTGTACAATAAAAAAAAAAAAAAAATCTGGAGGTATCATATCCCAGATTTCAAGCTATACTACAGAGAAATAATAAAAACAGCATGGTACTGGTATAGAAACAGACCTGTTGATCAATGGAATCAAATCAAAGACCCCAAAATAAACCCATAAACCTATGGTCACTTAACTTTTGACAAAGAAGCAAAAAACATACACTGGAAAAAGGATAGCACCTTCAACAAATGGTGCTGGTCTAACTGGATGTCAACATGTAAAAGAAAGCAAATAGACCTATATTTATCACCTTGTACAAAACTTAAGTTCAAGTGGATCAAAGACCTTAACATAAAGCCAGACACACTAAATCCATCATATAGGCATATTTTGATATTTGTTTTCATGTGCTGAAATTATTAACCTGGAATCGCTGCTATCCAGAAGATAATAACAACCATATCAAATCTGGGTTATTTCTTAAAAATGGTCTAGCTATGGCGGTACAATTTTTGAACAACACCCTTCTATGCTAATGTATCAATAAAATGTTAGGCATGTTTATTGAGCTAATCTTGAATAATCAAAGATATCAAACAACTTCCAGAAATTTCCAACTATACCAGATGATCTATTCCAATTTTTCCAATAATACACCTTCTCAGGAAAAAAGTGCTTTCCAGGAGAGCAGTGTGAGAGTCACAGGCTTTGCTGGAGCATGAGACAGGAAGTGGGCAGCACATATCCATTCATGAAAGTGAATGAAAGAATGTAAACATCCAAACTTGTCACACACAAAAAAAAATGACATTGCACCAAAATTTTAAAAGCTGTTATCAGATGTTAAATTCTTCTCAATCTTTCAATTGAAGGCATCTGAGGAAACTGCAAGACTGTAGTGTTATTATTCTGAATTTAATGCAGTAGTGGTGGAACCCTGGATGAATTGAGTCTCTAGCTCGGGATTAGGTTAATAGTGAAAGAAGTGGGCACTCAACAGAAAAGAAAGAATGGTGTGGAAAGAAGACCACATCTACATAGCAATGTTAGCCTGTGTGGTGGTTCATCTTGTCAATGTTACAGAACTTTCAGTCACCAGGGAAACACATCTCTGGGCATTCTGAGAACTTTAGTTGAGATTAGATTAATTAAGGCCAAGCAAATTCCATGGGCTGGGGTTCAGGACTAAAGGAAAGGATGAGAGGAAACTAAGCATCCATTCTCTGCTTTCTGTTTCTTGACTGGAAACAATTGAAATGGCCGTCTGTTGTTCCTGTCACCATGACATCCTGTAATGGTGGGCTGTGCTCATGAACTGTCCAAGTCCAAGTAAACCTTTCTGTCCATGGGTTTGCCAGGTGCTCTACTGCAATCACAAGACAAGTAGCTAATGAAAACTATTTATTTATGGTGATTTAATTGTTTTAATATCCACACTACTGGGTAATTTTTATGGACACAATCATTTGGGGAATAATTGTGGAATATGGAGAGAAGAATACCTGATTCAGGACTTGTACTTACTGAAACACCACACCTACACTTTGGCAAACAATGCTTTCTAATCAAGCTCAAAATTTTAAAATAACTATATGAGGTGGACAGTTTTAGCACTAGAAAAAATAATTGATCATTAGAATATTCTAGTTCACACTAATCCAGAACTCAGGTTTATCTTTAGAGGACCTTGTTTTCCCCTAAATAATCTTTAAGTTATTTCAACTAGTCTCAAACTCTTTGCTACATAGAAACCCTGGGCCTCCCTTTCATGGCTGCAGTAGACTCCTGTATCTAGTTTTGTTTTCCCAAGTTTCAGTAGCTTACAGATAGCCAAAATCCAATCACATTAAATGGAAAAACTCTAGGATAAAATAATCAAGTTTTGAACAATATACCCTGAGTGGCTTGGTAAAGCCTTGTACAAGCTGTGCTTTTGGTATCTGCCTTATGTGCCAATCTCTCCGTCCAGTATATCTGGGTTGTGTGCCTGTTAGTCACTCACTGGCCATTTTACATACCAAAGCAACTGTTATTATATTGCAGTGTCTTTATCAAATATTAGTTTTTACATATATGAATTTGGGATAGTAATATCCTCTTTCCTGTAAAATTATTGTGGGAAGACATGTCTTTTATTATTTACCAAAGAAAAGCAAACAGTTTTTCAACTGTTTCAACAAAGTTGCTGCTGTTTACAGTGTGTTGTTTACATTCTACCCATACATATCCCTTTGTAAGCAAACAAACTCTTGAGTTAAATGTCTGCATCGTTATGGGTTTTTTTCCCAGTCTGAAGAGCAAAGGCTGCCCCATACTATGGAATGTTCTTTATGTTTCTCCCTATTTCTTTTTAGAATATGACATCTCTCAGGATCCAATGTAATGTACTATATACACTATTAGATATTATCTATACAGAGGTTCAATATCAATATTACTGTATTCAGCTGAGACCTGAGAAGCTGAAACTAATGAAGGATGAGGCTATTCTCTACATTGTATTTATGCCATCGCCAGACTTTATATGTCCACCACGAAGCATACTGATCCAGTGCAGCCAGAGGCAGTTCTGTCTTGTATTGTGGTGTTTTGTTTTTACAAAAATCTCAAAATGATTTCAAACTTTACATGAATTCTCTGACACTCTCCTTAGCTCCTGTCCAACATGATTCTGTAAATGCAGACTAACGTCCTGATTCTAAACTGAGTGTTCGCTAACGCTGAGTGTTTCCTTTCCGTCTCTGCTTGGATGTGGGTTTCCAGACAAACAGCACGCCAATTAGCCTATGCTTTTCAACTGTCTTTAATCTGAACAGTCTGTAGCAGAAGCACAGCTCTCTGCCGCCACCTCCTGGCATCTGGATGCTAAAACCAGGCAGCAAAGTGGTAGGCAGGGAACTCTTGCTTGCGTCAGTCCGAAAGCTGTCTTTTTTTTTTTTTTTTTTTTTTTCAATCCAAGGCCCTTTGAAGTTCTTTGAAGTGATCTGTGATCTTCGAATGTCTTTCTTCCTTTTCTCCACAAAGTTGAACAGCGGTGACGGAGACTTTATGACCTCCTCAGCTTAAAACATTTACCCTCTCATCCTTTACCAGAAGCACCCCTGACCCACTTCTCTGAAGAACTCAGTAATTACAAATGTAGGCACAGTGACTGCCTGAAGCCTGAAGAGGGCACAGAGAGAGCTGCTGTCCCACTACAGAAACCTCACTGCACAGGTGTCCTTGTCTCTGTGGAGGGTAAAGCACCAGTTACCCGCTAACTGCTGGCCAAACCTGAGGACATTGAAACGTAGATTATGGGCAAGGAACCAGAAAGGCTCCTGGCTCCTCCCTGCAGGAAGAAGGATAAAGACTCCAAGCCCATAGGAAGAAGTGTGTGGAGCCTCATGCTGAGAGACCTTTTGTGTCCCTCCACTGCCCTCTGCTGGGAAAGTTTAACTTTCCTCCAGCTGCCAAAGAGCACAGAGACAGAGCAGCACTTACTAAACCTTAGTTCAAAACACTGGACAACAGGTACAGAAGAGAGGCCAACATGCAAATGTTTTTGTTCATGTGGTTGGCGTGTGATTAACATTGCAAAATGCCTTTATCTGTCAAAACTTTGGGTCTTCCCAATCGTGGCCTTCAACATTAAGAGGTGGTTAGATGTGCTGAGAAGGATGGTTAAGAGTGTTTGATGTTCCAGAGGATTCTGTTCCCAGGTCCCACGCTGGGGGCTCACGAGTTCCTGTCACTCCAGCTCCGGAACACCCAATACCCTCTTCTGACCTCTGCAGGCAGTGAACACACGTGCAGACACCCATCTACACAAGTAACAACCGTGATCTTTCATTCCACGAACTTTTTAAAGATCGCAGACCAGGTTCTTGACAGAATTTCTCGTGATGTATGTTTATTGTTCAGTTCATTCTCTGTTCAATTCAGGTGAGGCGCCCTGGGGAGGGATGTGACATCCTCATAACAATGTGTCAATTAAGCATAACACAACTACATGACAAACATTATTTTTCTCATCAATATTTGTACTTTTGTTTCAGTTACAGTCAATATGTTGATACAGTCCTACCCCCTTACAGATAGTAGGTTATCAACTGCACATATTGAGACAGTATGCAATGTTTTTCCATCAGAAATTTGCTCAAAGGTCTTAGCACCTACTAGAGGTTCAGAGTTGAACATTCTATTGGAACAGTTGTGACGCAGCAGTTTTCTGGGCTTTCATTTGCTTTCCAGTGGCCTGACAACTTGAAGAGCTCAAGAACTGAGTGTGGGGTGATTTGCAAGCACCTTCCAAGAGAAGCAGGTTTGCTTCGACTCAGCCCTGCCACTTTTCTCCACAGAAGGTGTGCAACTGCAACCCAAGGCTAGCCTGTTCACCTAATATATCCTTGCTTCCTCCACTATCTAGGGAAAAAATATCCTGCCAACCCTGCACCCCCACTCATGGTCAAGTTTTGCTGAATACAAATGAAAGTCTACATGATCATGGCAATTTAATGGACTCCTAGTATCTCGTGATATAATAAGTTCTAAAACCACGCTTTTTAGTTTCAAAGAATCCACAACAACTTGAGTCCCCCCAACACAGACAACAATAATAATCTGTCTGTCACTCACAAACTCATTTGTTTTTACACATTATCCTTTGGGGAAGCACTGTTGCAGATCCAGTGACGGAAGCTGGGGAAGGACACAAAGAGGCTCAGTGCTAAACGCTCTAGAGAGCACACACACGGGTGTCTATCCGTCCCTGCTGCTCATCCTTATTTGAAGACAAGAATCATATGGTCTCAGTTTTCTCCTCTTTGAAAGTACCCCTTAGGAGCTACTATATTTCAGGTTTGGAATGTTCCTACATGGCCTCTGGGGCAAAGACTTGGTCTCCAGTGTGGCATTTATGGGCTGATAGTAATACTAAGAGAAGGGGCATAGTTGATCTTCGTGTCCTTTGAGACTGTTCCCTCCAAGGAGGCTGTGGGACCCTGCTGTCTCTGCCATTTCTTCATTTGCTTCCTGACCATCCGAGCGTATGCTTTGGTCAAATCCAAGCTTCTGCCATAAAGTTTCTACTTGCCCTTGACCAAAAAGCAAGGGGCTAGGGTGACATGATAATTAGCTAGAGCCTCTGAGACCGTTAACAGAACTGACCCTCTCCTCCTCATAATTGTCCATCACAAGGGTTAAGATAGAAGGCTGACTAGCCATAGATATCTTACAAAGGGGCTATGAAGATAAATGTGTACACACATACATATGAGACAAGTGTGTACACACACACACACATACACGCACATGAGAGACCCTCCATTTGCAATGTACCACATTAACTACACTGTACCTCCAGCCTCTCCTTGCTCTACAGCAGTAGTTCTCAGCCTGCAGGTCGTGACCCTTTCAGGTGTCAAAGGATCCTTTCACAGGGGTTGCATGTCAGATATCTCTTATATTAGATGTTTCAATTATGAGGCATGATAGTAGCAAAATTATAGTTATGAAATAGCATCGAAAATAATTTTTATAGTTGGGTGTCACCACAACATGAGGAACTGTATTGAAGGGCCAAAGCATTAGGAAGTTTGAGGATCACATCTCTACACAGTTCCAATGTGCACAAGTTTCTGTGAACTCACACCCATACAGATAAGCCAGGACTTCTGTATGCATGGAACACATGTAAAGTAGTAATATACAACACATTCTCAAAAATGGTACCCAATAAATGTTAAAACAGCAAAGTGTTTCTCAACTACTGTAGCTGTCTGTCATCCACCACCTCCTGCCTTTGAGCCTTTCCAGTGACGGTGCAGTAAAAGTTTGAGTAAGCAGCCCACATGCTGGACCTTGGGTTAACTCAACCTCTTAGGGATTTGTGCTCACCCCCTCCTGGTTCTGTTCTCAGCAGCTGCATGGTTCATGCTGCATAATCACAGGAGCACCTCTTCAGAGCCCATAGCTTTGCAGGGCATCCTTCATCCCCTAGGCCACTATGGGGTTTCTAGGAGACTGTCCTCTCTCCATCCCAACTTTCAGTTTCAGCTCTGAATAATCTCTACTATAGGCTTCTGAATCACACTATTCCGAGATAGATTGCTGCCAGGAAAGCCTGGTAGGGTTGGCCCCTCCAGGAGAGGGGCACGGGAGAGCTGGTTGTTCTACATGAAACTGCCTATCATTTTGTAGGGTCTAGAAATCATTGGGAGGCCAAACCATTAAGATCAAGTGCCTTAGATACATCAGGTTATGTGAATTAGCACTCCAATTCAGCCAGCCATGGGCAAAGAGGTTGGACAAGGAAGATGCCAGCTTTATGTGTTTAGACAATTTAAGTATTTGTCTCCATTTCCCAATATGAATAAAACAGCTGTTTTGTATATTTAATTATGAGGTTATGGTAAGATGGTCACACACAGTAGACATGTTCCTATTTTAGCCACCTCTATCCACAGCTCCTTGGGCCTGTTGAGGGCACCATCTATCTGGTTCATTAGGAGGAACTGCCCACATTCCTCTCTTTGCTTGAAGCCATCCTCCTTCCTTGTGCAGCTTAGATCTAGGAGCTGATACTCAGGTCTCTCTTTGAGACGTTGGTCCAGGCTAGAACAAATCTGAAGGCCCATGCTTGCTTATTGGCTCTGTATGGTGTTGACTGAGAAGGATGGAAGAACTATATTACAGTTCTGCCTGTCTCTCTCTGCCCTATCCTGCCTTATTCCTCTTGTGTTCCCATGGTTTGTGTACACAACTTTTCAATGTCCGGTATACTGACCCACAGCCCACAGACAGCCTTCAGGGACCATAAGCTGTCAAGACAATTCACTCCGTTCTTTTGTGATAAGCTGTAGCCTGAGGTATCTGATCATCAAGGGCTCATATTGTCTTATTTGTCTTTTGTGCCCTCCAGTATATTTTGGAAGGACGATGGCAGCAGTCCCTCCATGAACCATCTAGCCTCTAGGTTATTGTGAAGGGTCCTGTGGTCCATTTGTTTTTCTGTAAGGAGAATGATGGCCCAGAAAGCTATAGATTATGTGGCTGGAACATTCTTAAGGCTTGGGTAAAGTGTGATTTTAGCTGCCTGTGGGTTCAAAGGGTCCCTGCCCCTAACCCGGGGACCAGGCAGACTAGGCTAGCCCGAGGAGAAAAGAGATAACCCACATGTGGGTGGCAGTCTACGCAGGAGATCTGTTCCCAGAACCGGGCCAGGTGGCCAGGTGGGTGGTGCGGGAGAGGCAGTAGAAAGCCAGCGCCTTTCTGTAGGAGCATGTGCCCTGACAGGCCTAGTCTGCCCAGGCCAGCAGCAGCCAGCAGCAGCCACAAGGGGGCTGGCGCTCACTAGAAACAGCGGAGACCTGATGGAGTCCTAACTGAGAAACAACCCTGACCAGACCTACAGTGGCAGCAACACCGGCAGAGATGAGCCCCAGCTGCCAGCTGAAGGAGACCTAGCTAGGCTGCAGTGGCCAGGCAGGTGCAAGCCTGGCAGGCCAGGGAGCCAGCAACAGGGGACTCTTCATGGAAAGAAGAACACTCCCCCTCCTACCCCCAAAATAGGAAGATTCAGACAGTCAAGGGGGGAGGGCAGAGAGAATAAAGGGAAGTTTATTCTTTGAATCAGTAGTATATACCTTTGGGTAGTGGGGAGAGGTTTGGGAAGGGAACATATTTGATTCGCTGGGTATTGTCCAATTAGAAGAGAGAAAATGAAATGCCTAATCAATTCATGGGCATTGAGGGTGGGAAAAAGCTCCAGGGGAGCCTAGATTGAATGTCATTGGTCAAAAGCCAAGGCACCAACAGACCTTATTAGCATGAGAAAGGCCCGTGATATGTCCCAGGGTATTTTGGATCCTCAAATCAAAGGAAAGAGGGGGTTCCACCAAACAAGGGGGGAGTCCGTCATTCTAGCATCAGATTCAAGGGCCTTTCAACAATGCCAGACTTCCACTCAGTCAGCAGAAATTCCCACACTGCTCAGTAAGCACCAGATGCTTTCCCTCATAGAGATCAGTCTGGACAGCAGAGGTGGGAAGCAAGACAGAAGGCTTAGGGAATTCCTCTTAGGCTCTGGAAAGGAACTTACCAGACTGTGGATTCCTTCACTGGTAATAGGGTATGCAAGTTTCCTATAGATACCAATTTAATGGCACTATGTCTTTTTCTCCTTTAATTTTTTTCTTTGAATGCGCACATTCATGTTTTTGCAGGTTTGTGTGTAAATGCTTATGTATATGTGGAGGCCTAGGTTGCCCTTCTCAGGAGCATCTACCCTATCTTGTGAGAAAGGGTCTCTCAACACCCTGGGACTCACCAAGTAGGTTAGGCTGACTGGCCACCCAGGTGCACAGGTCTACCTGTCTCCACCAACACACCACGGGGATTAAAAGCAGGCGGCACCTCTATGCCTAAAGTTTTACCTAAGTCCCAGGGTTCGAACTGAGGTCCTCATTCCTAAGTGCAACCACTTTATTCGTTGAGTAGTTCCTCCTCTTTCATACATTTGGACTTGCTCTGGTGTTTCAGAACTCCTTTTTTACTTTGTAATATCCCATGCACTGCCTACATTCTTTCTCCTTTGCAGCCACAAGCTCTCTCTCTATGCAATATTAGTTCATCTAAAAGAAGACACTTAAATTCACAGAAAAGACAACTTAAAAAACGAACTTTGAAAAGTGAATGAATTTTATGCAAAAAAAAACCTAATCAAACCACACTATATATAGCCAACAGTTTAAAAGTTTACTGAATCTCCTTTACTAATTGTTTTCATGAAGAAAAGACAAACTTAATCTGATAGTTGTTTCAGTCTCTCTCTGTGTTGTCACACATACTCATGTGCATGCATAAACACACACATATACACAGATACACACACTTTCCAGTTATGTGCAAAGTGAGTTCATCTGTGATATTATAGTTTGAACTATGAGAAATTTTCTTTACATTTCAGAGACTTTTAAGTTTTGTTCTGTCTAAGAATTTGGTTAATTATGAAAGTATCTAATTGTATCATGTAGGCATAGACACTTACACTAATTTTTAGTTAGAAAATACATCATTGTACAAATCAAATTTAGACATACCCTTTTTTATAAAGGTATTGCATCATGTATCACATTTACATGCTCTTCATTGGAGCTATGTTGTACTGTCGTTACTGTTTTGGTCAATGCAATAGTTTTATTGTCAACTTGACGTGATCTAGAATCACCTGGAAAAAGTCTTAGTGATGGATTGGCTGATTCTATCAGGTTGGTCTCTGGGGCTCTCTGTGGGGAGAGTATTTTGGTTAAGCTAAATGAGGTAGAAAGACTTGCCCACTGTTGGTGGAACCATTCCTTTGGCAGGAGTCCCGGACTGTGAACAAGAGAGAAAATGAGCTGTGCTCTAGTGTGATACATTAATTTATTGTTCTTTGCTCTTGACTGTCCAAGAAGTGTGACCTACCACACTCCAGCTCCTACCACATTGACTCCCCACAAATGATGGACTCTAACCTCAAAATGTGAACCAAATAAACCTTTGTCCTTTAATATACATTTATCAGGGTACATTATCACAGCAACAGGAAATGAAACTAAGGCATTCCCGTATTAGTTTGTTTCTTCGCTCAAAACCACTATGCTCTAAAGGACCTAGTAATTTGTTATGAATGCAAGTTAGCAATCATCTAATCCTGGAAACTACTATGAGAGCATTAATGATATGGAATCATTAGACTCAAAGAGTGTGAGCCCTAGCTCCAGCCCTACCAGCTGTAATGGGTAAACAATCTTAATTCTCATTGCTATCTGGGAAGGACTGTAATATGAACCTGTATGTTTGCTTCTCCTTATTGCCTCTGTAGACCAGGAGATGTGACTATAGGGTAAGCAATGAAGTGAGGAGACCAAGAACCCTTAAGAAGATGTGATTCCTCTTTGCAAACTTGTCTATCTCTCATATCTCTGGAGAGCAAGCTGAAGTAGACCACCTCCTCTCTCAGATATCAGACTCATAAGGCAGAGGGACCTGCAGAGTGACTTCCCAGCCTGCTTGTGTCATTTTAAAGCCAGACGGAATAATTAAGACCATTATCTAGTGAACAAAGGAAAGATGCTTTCTACTCCTTTCAACTACTAACTCTCAAAGAATGCATTTTTTTCTTGAAAAATAAAGGAATTTCTCTAGTCAAGTGGAGGCTCTAGTCACACTCAATTATATTTATTTTGTTTTCAACATTCAAAGTGTTTATGCTGGAAAGTAAAAGGAACCCATTTTTCTGGAGGAAAAAAAGAGCCAAAGAAAATCTAGATTTTTTTACTCTTTGATTTTTTTTTAAATCAGTACTTTAAGATATAACTTAGATGAAACCAAATCCTGTTTTTTCCTGTGCATCATTTAAATGTTTTATCTCAAATAATAGGAATGCTTTTTAAAAATAATTATAATATGTGAATCATAATGACTATTTTGTTCTTTGTCCTTATACAAGTAAACTGTATCTTGAGTTAGTAACTACTGTTAAAACTTTTATTTTTAAATATTCTGTGAATAAAGTCTTCACTTGACAACTTTTGTTACATACAGGCTAGAGACGAATTCCTGAGGAAGCTCACACGAGCTGAAATTACTAAGGGGTTTGAGGTTCAGGTAATCTGATTTGCCTTTTGTGTTCTCCCTTTAATTTGCATTTTACTTAGCATTTTAAATCTGCCTGTAATGAGGCATCTTTTGTTACTGCTTGGTTTGCAAGCTAGCACTTTTCTCTCCTTAGCTGATGACAGTTGGCCTCTGTGTACAACTAGAGTGTTTGATCATGTGTAAAGAAATTGACCTCCCATGCACATATCTCATTTTGTGACTTAATGGGAATTTCTGCCAGTCTAGTAAAAGGGCAGTAGACTCTTATTCCTAACTGTCTAACTCTTAGTTTTCTGATGATGTTACGTTTTCTCTACTTTTAGTGTCTCTCACTGGAATTTCTTTATTTAACCCCCCCCCCAAAAAAAAAGAAAAATGTGCTATGATATTTCTATAGAATGTTTTTGGAATGAAGGCATGATAACTATCCAAACTAAGTTTAGTTTTTCAATCTTGCATATCTTTGGAACCAAGTTTTGATACTCTAATCTGTTCCACAATGCTTCCCCTTCAGAAATACATATATGTGAAGTTGTGATTGTTATGATAGGAAAATTAAACTCACAAGACACAAAAGACCATGTTCGTATGATGTGAGATTCTGCACATCTTTAATCTAACTCTATAAAGCAAATACAAATTTGGGGATTTCCTCTGTGGTTTTTGTAGACATATTCTCAATATTTTCATAGTCAGCCAGTCATTTTTTTTGTATAATATTTTCTTATAACCTCCCTGCTTGTTGGTCGCTTTTGTCTTACATTGCAGGGATAAGATACATTCAAGTGTGTGTTTTCAGTATGTACTCTCACTCTTCCCTCACAAGTGCTTAAAGATTTTGACCTTTCTTGTCTATTTTTCTCTCTCTCATTTGTTCAATAGCTACACTCTATTTAAAATCCCATAGTCTCACCTTTTGTTTTTCTATGGGGGTCTATTGTATTTCATTTTCTAAAGATAGCATTGAATCTGTCTTAATAAACGCATGTGTAATTAACAATGAATGAACGAATGATTTCCAATCTTGGTTGGCAGAAAAGACTGTATTCCATTGAAGAATCTCAGTTCTTCGAGATGAAGGAGTTTTTGAGAAGGAAAGCTCTCTATAATTTGGCTTTGTCAGAAATAACGTTACCACTGCAGGAGATAGAAGCAGAAGCTACGAGAGTCAGAAATCTCCACCAACAACACTCCAGTGTAACCATTTATGATAATTCATTATATAAGCATTATTCATAATTCATAATTTATTTTCAGGAATACTTAGGTTACTAAGTAATGTATGTGTATATATATATATATATGTATAATTATGGTTTTGTTCAGGAAAATCAGAAACCCTCCAAGTTACTCTTTCATGATCACACCATTAACTTATTTAAGAATTGTCTAGCAAGACCTGTTGTATACAACTCTATAATCTATCTTACACTATACTTAGGGCAAACTGTTTTGTAACTGAACAAGAAGTGACTGACTTGGTGAGATTACACAGCAAAAAGTATTTAATTCAATCTCCACTGCTTCTTAATAGGTTGTTAAAAATTATGTTGACTTGAATATAAAATATGAGTCGTCTTGACATTTTCCAGGTAAGTTTTTGGTGCATGTAAAAGTTAAGACAGCTGAGGTGAAAAATAAAGCAAATGTCGATAAAATATTTTCAAAACTACAAGTTTCTGTCAGAAACTGATGTTACTGGCCCTTCCCAAAGGAAAAAAAGATTATAGAAAAATATGTGTACATGCCATCATTTATCATTCAGAGAAGTGGAGGGTGTGGCAAGAACGATATGTTCTTGTCTTTCTCTGCAAGGAGGACACACATCTACTTGGGGCAAGTTGGCAACATTGTGCTTAATTTTTTCTTTTGCAAATGATGGTGTAACTTTGGACCTTTGGTTATTAATAATTTTCCAAATACCTTTGTTTTTAAATTTTGCGGTAGAAAGTTTTACTCTTAAAAATATGTATCTTGACTTTCAACATCTCCATATGAAATGGGCAAAAAGGAGTTTCCTTGTATTATAAACTACTTGAGACTTGAGCCTAACCAGGTTGAGAAAATGAAGGCTTCTAAACATGGTCCCCATGCACACTGGATGAACACAAAACCAGTATTAAACTTCAAGGGATAAGTGGTTTAAATAATGACTCTTTTGCATTAATGATCTGGATTTATTAATTATATCAAGCATCTCAATGTCATTGTCTGAATATAATAATGAATCCCACCAATGACTAATGACTTTTGTTTTCCCTTCATATTCTAATAGTCATGGTTTTATATCTTCTCCTTGCTCAGCAACCATTTCTTATTTTATGTTTTACTAGCTAATAATTTATAAGAACCAGTCATTTATCCCAAAGTCTGGGAAGAATAAGCTTTTGTACTGAAAGACCCGGGGGAGGGAAATTCCTCACCCGACACTCAGGATATCACGGCCGCCCCAAAACTAGCAAGAGACCATCTTGATGTAATCACAAGAGGTTTATTTCGGGGGGGGAAAAGGAGAAAAGGGGGGGCTCAGTGCACTGAGGGGCGCCACTCGTATCCCACGCAGGGGTAGAAGTCGCGACCATGATTTGGGGGAGAGTCCAATATTTTATGGGGGAGCACCACAGATTAAGGGGGTGGGGGAAATTACAGGTGGGAAGTACCAGCCCAGCCCATCGTTTACCACAACCCAAGGGGGAGGGGAAATACAGCTGGAATGTACCAGCCCAGCCCATTAGTCAATCAGCGGGAAACATCCTACATCTGTTTGTCTCAGGAATGAATCTAATCTTGTTTTGTTATCTACTTTGTGGTCAGCCAGTTCCTGAAGCCCTGGGGGCCCGTGGCCCAATTGACCTTTATTCTTGGTTTCAACCTGTTTATGGTCAGCTAAGTTCTGGGAATCACCTGGCGGCTGGCCTGGCTCTACTGCCGACTTAGGGGGTCTTTTAATAATTTTCATTCCCTTCAGTACATTTTCATTTTGATAATGTTTTCTGATAATTTGTGTTTAGAGCTTAAATTATAGTTGACATATTTTAAGTATTATAATGAAATATTATAATTTCTATGTATGGTCATCCTTTTTCACTTTTAATTGAAACAGATTAGACTTTCTATGTCTTACATATTTAAACAGAATGTTGAGATTTGAGGTGTCATAATCTAGAACTTAAAGGTATTGATCCTTTCCTTTCATACATTAAAATAAACATTCTGATTATTAAGATTGTCACTACATGTAGTTTATCTAAACCAGGATAAGTCCATCACAAATGTTATACAATTTAAAATCTGCATGTCTTCTAGATACTTCAAGAAATAAAGGACAAGAAAGTACTTGTTAGACAGAAAGTAGACGCAACAAAGAAAATATTACGAAAAAAAGAAAAGAAAACCCGTAAAGAACTCGCAAAAACTGAGGTGAAAATTTTAATTTTCAGTTTATAATTTCTTACATCAGTAAAAACTCATCAGGCAATCTAATTATAGGGAAATGCATTGTGGTTTGAGCTGATCTCACTAAATGGGATCTGCACACCCACACACATACACACACACACACACACTTCCTGCATCCATGTAGCATGTCTTTCCCACTGCTCTAGTCTATAAGACACACAATCTCTAGTAGGAGAACATTCCAAAGCAACCCAAAATTCAAACAGAGTTTATGCAAGAATCTGCTACTCTGTGTAATTACACACTGCCCTCTACTTTCATCTTCAAGGAAGCAATGAAACAAAAGAAAGATGAAAGAAGATAGGAAAGAAAGACCCATGAGAAGGAGAAAAAGAAGGTTGAAGCCCCCCCTACCCCATAGTTCTTTCAAAACAGTCTCTGATGCTGAGGCTTTGTTTAGAGGACCTTAGGCAGTGGTGAATCCATGAAGACTCCATGCTTGTAGCTGGGATCAATGCCTTTAAAAACCATTCATGGAGGCCAAGCGCAATCCTTTCCCTATGTGAGCACACAGTAAGCAAGGAGCGTCTTTGAAAAAAAAAAAAAAAACGCAAGCCATCAGCAGAGACCGAATCGTCTTGCCCTTTATTCCTAAACCTCTCAGCCCACTATACTGGAAGAAATAAATGTTCACTGTTTATAAACTACCCATTCCAAAACATTTTATTATACTCATATGAGTGACCTAAAGCAAGAGGAAAGAAAAACGTTTCCTAAGGTAAACATGTTAGCCATGCTTTTATTGGTGTTGATGGCATTGAGTCTAGGTTTCTTCATTATACAACACTTTATTGAAGATCAGCTCACCTATGAAACATCTACACACAGAATTGATTTCCTAGAATCGCCAGGGGGGAAATTGTGCTGATGAAATGTGGTTTTGTGTTGTTGTTTGGAAGACAGAGCATCTGTTCACTTAGCCACCTGGCCATGCTCACTGTTTGCACGCCAGAGTATGCTTGTGTGTTTGAGGACATATGGAGTGAGTACATGTGGAAGCAAGTGGGATTGCAGAGAGGCAAATATGAGTTTCTATACTTTTAGGAAGCTCATTTGACAACAACGAAGCCCATAAGTTTACATCCTCACTTACATTGCTAAGGGATTGCTACTCTTTTATTGTATATACAGTCTGTGTGGCTCTGTCTCTGAATTCCAAAGATTTGAAAATCTAAGTGTTAAAACTAAAAGTTCCTTGAAACTTTTTTTCAGGGGAAAGGTTCAATAATCTATGAAGAAATAGAGTTAACTAAAAGCAAAACAATTATTCTCAATGCCAAAAGCAGGGAACTTGGTAAGGAGATAAAAATATTGAAACTGGCAAAAATAAATTATGAAGATAAACTTGAAAAGTTAAAGTAAGTATGCTTTGTCAAAATAATCAAATTTACTGTACAGTTAATAAAATCAGATTTCCATATTTAAAATTTATTCTTAAGATAGTTAACATTTTCCTCAGAATTTCATCTGAAATATATATGATATTTAATCGTTTTTATTTGTATGAGTATAATTATAAGTTCCTTTCATTCTTTATTTCTCTCCTGAGCTTATTTTTAGTTTAGTAACTAGGGACAATGGTTCTCCTTTTCCACATATGTAAACCTTTTTTCCTATGGCATTAATAATATCTTTCATTAATTCAACACATAGTTAGTGCTTATGAGCCATGTTTAATAATTTATGGTTTCACCCTAATCTTGTAGCTTACAGTTTTGAGGGAAGAATTTAGAAACAGATATTCTATAGAATTTCCTGTCATCTATTCACATCTCCTTTCTTCAGAACCCTCTAATGAGCCCACCTTACCAATCAGTGATATTCTCAGTGATAAGTGTCCTTGGCCCCTCCTTGATGGTGATTTCAGGTTCTCATGGTATCCCTGTGTTCTCATGTGGGACTCACTCATGGTGTCCTTTTGTATCCGTGTTGGTTCTCTCTCCTATTTTTTAAGCATTATGAAATGGCATTGCATAATGATTAGAGGAATATTGGCTTGTCACATTAAGAATGATAACTTAATAGCTAATATATATATAATATATATTAGCACAGTCAGTACATGGGGGATAATTTGTTAAAAAGTAAAAGTAGGCCTAGAAGAGGGCTCAGAGGATACAAGACTAGCTGTGCATACATGACAACCTGAGTTCAATTCCCAGTCTTGCCACAGGAGAACCTCTGACTCCACACAAAAGCTCCTACTCACATCAAAAACGTCTCGTACACCCTCTCATGCACACACAAACACACACACACACACACACACACACACACACACACAAGGCAGAAAATGAAAACAATAAAACAACTATGTTCAGCCTAGTACCAGATCTTTCGTGGAGATAAGTCAGTCCACCCAACAGGGCTTTATTTAGTGATTAAGATAACATCATGTTTTCAACATGATTGTGGTCCTACAGCTATTATCTGCAAGACTAATTAGTCTTTTTCATATTATGTAAGAGAGCAAGGAAACACATTACTTAAACTGTTAATCCATTATTTAACACGTGAAAGAATATTGTGGATTTGAAAGATATGAACTTAAAATTATATGAGTTACACTAAATTTATAAAGGCCTAAGATTGGATGCAAATCTTATTCAAGTTTTGTGTTTTTGTCATTGCCATGGCCAAACACCTGAAAAATTCCCTATGAAATACCTGAAAACTTCCCTATGAGCATGCTACTCTCCAGCGATCCCTCTGTGCTCTGATCACAGCTCAGCATTTGCAATGATTCCTTAAGCTTGTTTGTTGTTGACACTTTTGCCTTATTTACTTCTCTAGGCTTTCTAAAGACTACTGTTTTCCCTTTTGTGACCACTGAGTTCATATGTGAAACTCTTTCCACTCAGGGAAGAGTTCATAAAGTTCAGGTTTGACAAGGAGCAAGCACAGTCTGTGTATGACCATCTCATGGAAGAGAAGCATCTCTGTGAAGAGAGAATCTTTGAGGAGGACAAGAGGTTCAGAAGCCTTGTTACAATGAGGAAAAGCACCCTGGCCAGCATCCGGGTGAGTCTTACGATGCTTGAATGTTTGAAAATGAAAGAAACATAATGATAGTTGAATACGCAGCACATTCCGATTTTTTTGTGCTGATGTGGCAGGGATACGTAGATGAATAGAAAGATTTTAAAAATCATTCTGTTCATGCGATGGCCCTCTGATCTTGTTTTCATTTTCTTCCCAGGGTAATTGTTACATGTTCACCCAGGGCATTGTACTTTTCAATGTGTTCTGTGTAGGCTCTGATTTTAATACTGTGCCTTGTTTTATTGTCAAGTCAACTGATATAAAAATGTGGGCTGAATTCACTCCAGAACCATTTTTAGATTTTCAGTAGAGATATGAAGGTGGCTCTATTTTTATTTCTGCATGAACATTGAGTGTTACAAGCAACTTTTATTGGATGAGCAAGTCCTTTATGTTATTTCCTCAAAAAAATGTATATAACATCTTGAAATCATATACCAAAATGTATGTCCTCCATCTGAATTTTATTAATAAGATTATATAAAGCTATACAAATTTTATATAGACTATAACTAAATACATGCATTAGTTCAGTGATGATTAGCTCACTTTACAATTTACAATAGTTTTTGTTATGTATAATTGCAATGAACTAGTAAAAGTTTAAAAATATTTTTTAAATTATAATTTTTGAGTTGCACAATGACAGTTCTCCTGAAAACAAAATTATATTTGTTAAAACTAATTTTTTGCCAAACTATTTAATATATGTGAAATATCATATCATAATACACTTTTATCACATATTCTAATTCTAATATTTATATACTTATATATATATATATATATCCTATTTTGATAAATGTATTTCAAGTTCCTTTTCTTCTTATATAAGGAAAAACAGGCTTAAAAAATTCCAAATGTACCTCACCTGAGTGTTTGTGGTGGCTTTGATTTATATCACGATGAAATTATTATTGAATGAATAATAGTTTCACAACTAGTGATGGCAAGTAACTTTTGCCTTTTACTTGAAATTGGCTGTTATATAACAGGATTTTTTTTTTCCTTCATGGGGAAATGAACATAGTGGGCGCCATCTAGTGGCGGCAAACGACGCCTCTTTCCCTGTGGAGGGATTCTGAGAACTCAAGTGACACAAAATGGGTGACTCTTGGGGACTGGGAAGCTGACCCTAAAAGCCAACTCTAACTACAGGACTTTGTTATTTACTGACCTGAGCCCCATTCTTCACCTTGTGTGCTATTGCAACTGTAAAATCTCTTCCCCGATCCAATCACATTTTACAGTCCTCTTGGTGCTGAACACATACGGGGATCTCAAATCACTCCTTGACTGGAGGTTCACCACTTCACTGGAACAATAATTAATGAAATGGTAAAAAATAACTAACTAAATAAATAAACAAAATCCCCCAAACAAAACGATCAGCAGGTGCGATATGAAAAAAATACCTGAACTAACCAATTGACAGAGATTTGCGTTGCTTTTCACCCAAAGGCCTTCCCACCCCCAAGTCTCCCTCAGAAGCACAGTATGACTTTTGCTGAGTGCTCGTCTCCATCTTGACCCCTGTGATTGGTTCACTGGCGCCTCTCTGTTATCAAGTGGTCTCCTATGATCATATTGCTGTTTTTGGATGAAGTCAGATATCATTTTATTTTACTTTTTCTGTGTCTTGAAAGTGCAGAATTCAGAGGATTGAGTCAATAAAAACTTGAGGTGTGAATGGATGGTTAGTCCATCCAGTCATGCATGAGTGGATGAATGCTGCTCCCTTTGATAAGTTTGCTGGCCACAGACATACGTGATGGTAACTAGAAGCAGGAATGCTTTTGAGATTATTTTCATACTGCACCAACCTGATAGTCCTGATACTTCAGGGAACACTCATGGCATTTTCTGGTACCATTCTCTTTCTTCTCCTCCTAACCCCATCCCTGCTACTTTCTGTCCTTCATCATGTATGAAACGTTTTCCACCCTCTGTCTAGCCTGTCATGAAATAGTTATTTCTCTGTTGCTCTCTAACCTTTAGTGGATTCTTTGACATACCTCAATAATGATCATCAAGAACCCGAATGTGTGAAGTTGATTCTTAACTGTTTCTTAGATCTATCCCCCCATAATGGTCACAAAATTAGGACCCAGACTAGTGCTCATCTATGCGATGAAAGGATTCATGGCTCACCACTTGCCAAGTCTTCTCGTTAAGGATGCTTTTTATGTGTGACTGACATTAGGGTTTTGGTGGTGAACAGTGTGGTTTCTCTCCAGTGACCATGATATCATTCCTCTTTAGAAATGGAATGAGCTCATAAATGCCTATGTAAGACAATCCAAGAAAAGAAATGCCATACGGAAGCTAAACTTGCTGTTATTGTTTTGGGCTGTACCCTTCGGGCAGAAGAATTGATCACAATTATAGATCACCTGCAGATTTTGTTTAAGAAAAAAAAGTGTAATATCTGTTAGAGTATTGTGGAAGAATGAAAAATGCAAGCAGGTAATAACAGAGACAGACTCACACTCTGGTCTGGGTTCTCTTGAGCCCAGACTTTCCCCATGTTAAAGCTTCTCTCTGGGGTTTATTTTACTGTTGTTTTTTTCTGCACCCATGATCTGCTCTTTGTAATATATATTATGAGGGGATAGCAATAAACTTCCCTGGAAGAACAATTTCCATGTATCCGTACACAGACTGTACACCGATATTTTCTAAAGCTTATTTCCCCCTTTCCTCCCTAACATTGTTTCTTCTCTTCCCGTGTAAGGAGATAAGACTTCCCTTGGTAAGAGGAATCTGAAATGTGGCAAGTCAATCATTGCTTGACTTTTTCACATGGACAATGCTTGGCTTCTAACAAAATAGAATCCCCCACCTCATTTGACAGCCAGGCACTAAAATACAAACTCAGACAACTTTAATCTCGATTCTAATTTCAAAGCTTATTACAATGTGTGCATTAATTCTTTTATTAACTACTCATCATTTCTTAGTGTGCCAATCATTTTCTGAGTAGTACTCTGTTCATCGCTCTCTATGCTGAGCAATGAAATCCCATGAACTTAAAACCTGCAACAGCTGGAAGATAGACTATGTGACAACAGACCTGAGTATAGTGACCACACTCAGATCACTAATGGTAAACTGTGACCTCATCCAATGTCCACAAACAATGGATGTTATAAGGAGGAAATCAACCACATAGTCTGTGCTCTCAATAATGGAAAACTGACACATAGTGAATCCATGAAATAGAGGAATTGACCCATGAATTTCCTTAGCATGAATAATTTTCCTTACTGATAACATTCCTGACACAGAAGCCATTTTAACATATAATCAAAGTTCTTAACATGAGGAACATGATGCGCATAATTAATGTTTCCTTTACAAGTGATTCTGATATGATTAAGTATCAGTTAGCCACACACAACAGCATGAACTTGGCATATTAGTTTCTTAAAATCTGTGGCTGATTGACAAAAGCACATTTTATTTTGAGGACAGGTGACAAGAAGTGCTAAGTTTGTATCAAGGGACACGATGTTTTCACCCACCCAGACCTTGTGCTGAAGTGATCATTAACACTTAGAAATCAGGAGAAGGGTGCTACATAGAATAGTGGTCCTTAAATATAAATCTAAACGATTTTAAATATTTGATTTACTAAAGTAAAAGAGCTTCACTTTCTCTTTGTATCTTTTTGCTAGGTTTTGGAATTTTTGCTAATGTGATGTTAAACCCCATATATGAAATTGGAGTAGAATTTTGTTTATGCAGAAAATTGGCCACCATTTTAAGCTTTTTCTCACAGCAGCTTAAAGCACCTCATTCAGTCTTTGGCTGGGATCTTTTTTTGGTTTTCTATGTATATTTTTCTATGTAATGATAATATTGCATGAACATTGTTTATATATTATATTTTTATGGTTGTCTTTCTTTCTCCAGTAAATTGTCGTTTTTGTAGTGCCTCACCCACTTCATACAATCAGTAAAAATACATAATTTCTTAAGGTTTTCATAGCATATATTAATTATACATTATGACAGACTTCATTATGACATTTTCATACATGTACACAATGCATTTTGATCATATCCACATCTCATTAGCCCTGTAAAAGCCACAGTGGTACATAACTATAATCCCAGGGCTGGGGGCAGATCTCTGGAACTCAATGGACAGGGAGCCCCTCTGCATCACTAATTTCTAGACTCTGTTAGAGAAACTGTCACAAAGAATAAGGTGGAGACTAATTGAAGACAACACCCAATGTTGACCTTTGCCACCCCCCCCACACACACAGAGTCATCCATGTGTACATGCCCAAGGAACATGTACATACACTACACACAGATACCCACAGACCTGATCTTTTATATGCTGGTGTGATACAATGAATATTTCTGTTTCCTATGACATAAAACTGATTGACTTTTACTGATTATATGCACTACATCGGAGAAGAATGCAGCATATTAGAGGATGAGGTACTAAAGACTTTTGTAGTGACACCAAGAGCTCATAATTATTGGGGCCCAGATTTTGTTGTTGTTCGTACAGAAAGAATATAGATGGATCTGCTCCTGATGCCGAGAAGTGCTGTCCAGATGTGAAAATGAGGATTCCATCATCGATGGCAGGATACTTCACAGCTTGACTATCTTGAACTAGAGCCTATGGGTTGAAGAATACATGTGAAACCATATACAGTTCAAAGTGACACACTTGGAGGAGCTATGTAGGGCTCAGCAGCAAATTGAAGCCAAGAGTCCAGAACTCAGGGACCAAAAGTTTGGGTGTGGATGCCCCTGTAGAAACTACAAGAGCAAATGTTACCTCAGAGGCTTCAAGAGGAATCTGACAATACAGGAAAAAAAATCTACCAAAGCATAATGCAAGTTGAGTAAGCACGCATTGGAAAGAAATGAAAGAGCAGAAACACCAAACCCCAAGACGGGAGGCAGCAAGTGAGGTGGAGGGTGTGATCCCTCTGAGATGGAGACTCTCCAGATGACAGTGAAGTAGGAAGGGTGACCACGGATGTGAATGGCTAATGGCTTGTGGAATTGAAGTTAACGTGATTTGAGTAAGTCCATAAACTCCAAGATTAAAATGTTGAATAGGTCATCTAGACTGATATTGAGGCAAAACAGGATGAGGTATAGACAGAGAGAGAGAAGTCCTGGTTAGCCAGACTCTTCTAGAAATGTGGAAATGACCAGCAGTTCATTAAAAATACTACATTTGGGTGACTGGTGATATATTGTGTTCTCTAATCACATTAAAACTGAAAAGAAGGAATAACTTTGTAGAACCATAAGGAATTGTGGTTTGGAAGCAATAAGGAAGAGCCAGGATTAAAAAAAGAAAGAAAGAAAGAAAGAAAGAAAGAAAGAAAGAAAGAAAGAAAGAAAGAAAGAAAGGAGGGAGGGAGGGAGGGAGGGAGGGAGGGAGGGAGGGAGGGAGGGAAGGAAGGAAGGAAGGAAGGAAGGAAGGAAGGAAGGAAGAAAGAAAGAAAATGAAAAGAAAAGAAACTCTAGACTTTCTAGCATATAGGGGCTGTGAGGAAAAAAAATATCTTCATTCAAAAAATTCATTCATCCAGCCCTGACTTAGTTAATGCAAACAGCATTCTATATCAAAGAAAGATATATCTGTATCCAAGAATGGATGTTTGTCCAACCTGTTTTCCAGGGAATGGCACATCCAGAGTTCACTATTGAAAAGTGTAGAGTGAGAAAATTGTGAAGTTTAGTTAATAAGTAGACATTTAGTTCTTACTACATGCAATGTGCAATTCTTTTATAGTTTATTGAAAATAGACTCTTTTCTCATACAATGTGTATCCTGATTACAGTTTCCCCTCCCTCTAGTCCTCCAAGTTCCTCCACATCTGCCCTCCCATCAGTATCCAATCCATTTCTATATCTCACTAGAAACGAACAGGCTTCTAAGATAAACAACATAACATAACAAAGTAAATTATAATAATAGAAAACAAAACCCATCCCATCAAAGTTGGACAAGGCAGACTAACAAAAGGAAAAGAGCCCCAGAGAAGGCACAAGAATCAGAGACCCACTCATTCACACATTCTGGATTCCCATAAAAAATACTAATCTAAAAGCTGGGACAGACTTGTGTGGGCCCTATGCTTTCTGCTTCAGTGTCTGTGAGTTCATACAAGCTCTGCTCAGTTAATTTAGGAGTCGTGTTCTTCATTTGCACTCCCTCCACTCTGGCTTTTACACCCTTTCTCCCTTTCTGTCTCATCTTCCTGCTCTCTCTCTTTCTCTCTCTCTCTCTCTCTCTCTCTCTCTCTCTCTCTCTCTCTCTCTCTCCCTGTCCCCCTCTCTCTGCATAATGTCTGGTTGTAGCTCCCTGTATTGGTTCCCATCTACTGCAGGAGGAAGGTATATAAGGCACTGATCTGTAAGTAAAGCAGAGTGTCATTAAGAGTCATTTTATCCCCCCCCTTTTTTTTCCTTTCAAGGCCAGTAGTAGTTGGTTTTACCCTGGAACTCTGAACTATCTAGTCTCTGTTTCTTGGTCACTCAAACAGTGTTGAGAATAAGTTCCACCTCATGGAGTGTAATTCTTAATCTTTAAATAAAGATCATTGCCATAAATCACAGGTCCTTCATTCTAAGAGGTAGGACAACCTTACAGAAAGACTCTGAAGCATCATTTTCATATGCTGTTTCTAAACAGTCAATCAAAATAAGGAAGGGAGTGCTTATACATCTTCAAGGGATTGCAGATGTATCCAGCGGTAAATCACTTGCCTAGCATCATGGCTATGACTAGGTTATGACTTTTATCCTCAGTGTGCGCGTGCACACACCCACCCACACACACTCACACATACACACACACACACACACACACACACACACACACACACACACACAGAAAAAGAAAAACATTTCCTCTTACCAAAAATACTTAAAATGAAATACTTAAAGGATATATATATATCCTTACCTTATTTCTATATATATAGAAATTTATATATATATATATTCAAGGCTGGGCCTTCCAAGCCTTTCAATGGGGTTGCCTAAATAATACCACTAATTATAGCATATTGTAATATATATATATACACTATATATAATATAGTATAATCAAAAATTTAACTCATAAATGAGCAGTGGCAAGTAGCACATCTCACTATCTTTCTTGCTTTGGTTGTTGATATAATAAAGAGTACCTCCCTCCCATTATCCTGACCACTTTCCTTTAAATATCATCCTTACTTTTGGGATGCTCACCTCTGCTTACTTTAGGAAAACTTAATGTTGCAGAAGAGAGATACCCCTAGGGTTCCAGTGTTCATAAGCACAGGTCTAACTGAAGTGAGCTGTCTGTCAGTCAGAGAACCATTTTCAGTTAGCAGAGGTTTTAAGTATCAGAGACTTCCCATTGAAGTCACAGCACTGTATGACTGACTCTTGCTAGAGTTAGAGATCTTTAAAAATCTAGCCGATACTCTGACAAAACATCACAGTGTTTTGCTCACTGTTTTGTGTGTGTGTGTGTGTGTGGGGGATTGTTAACGCTACCCATATCACAATTCCATTGTCTTATTTATTTGCTTGTAGAGAACACATATACCTGACCTCCTGGGGGAACTGCACATCTCAAATTTGGGTGCCGTGATAATCATAACAGTTTGAGAGAAAATGAAATAGGCTATAAAGAGGAGGGAAATGAAATATATAAACTGTTGTACAGTGTCAAGTTCATTTTCACTACGATATAAAATAATGAAAATGCTTTTTGATAACCTTTGTTGATTTTTATAATGTGAAACAAACTTTATGAAAAAGACAATGAATGTGATAAACAAAAAAATTAGTGAAAATATTTTTAGCTTTTGAATCCAATGCCTGCACTTTTGCCTATAGGTTTACATTATGCCCATAGGTTGAATTTTGAGGTAGAACAGCTCTGAGACAAAAGATTCTTCCCAACCCTTGCCTTTTGTAAATTGAAACATCTCTTTTTAATCCAAAGTGTACGAGTCATATCCTTCATGAGCCAACCCAGTGTGGTAGGCAGCAAGGATTGCATTTTTCTAATTTACCATTGTGTCTTGAGGATTTAAACTGAGTGACATTGGACAAGGCTTTTCCATTACACTCAGTTTTTAAGATACAGGTGTGGGATTGTAACGGTCACTCTCTCCTCCCCCATGATACAGACATCCTAAAAGCCTTCAGTAAACTGTTAAGAACTAGGCTACCATTACTGTGGATTGTGGGTGCCCAGGTGGCCTCTCCTGACCATTGACTGCCCTGGTATAAACTAGATTCCACCAAGGGAAATGAAAAGCCCCATAGGATGGAGCACTTGAGTAATTGGCCTTCTCAGGTTCAAAGGTAAACAGAATACAGAAAATACATCTGTCCTTAGCCTGTCAGTCACTGGAAAACATAGGTTCTCTTTGCCAAGTATGTAGAACACTATCAACTTTCAATTTCATTTGGGATTTGTCTCAAGATCACAACCATCACCTATATGATAGGAGGGTATAGTCAAGAACAACAGAGTAAAATGAAAAAGAAACCTAACTGCTCCTCTCAAAATAGACATTTGTGCGCTGGGCCTCTGACATTTTGCTCTGTGGTCATCATACTTGGACTAACTGAAATTTTAATGATTCATCCTGAGGGCATAATCTCCATGGGACAAAACTGCCCTCACTGCAGATATCAGTTGGCTGTTCGGGGATTCACACAACCACTCTCAAGCTTGACAGTTTGCCGGAAATCTCATGGAACTCAGAACACCGAATTTATAGCTAAAGTCTCATCACATAGAGAAGATACAATTAAAATTAACTAGGTAAAACCACAGGGTCCAGAGTCCAGGAGAGATCTAGATGTTCTGCTGTACACTTTCTCTTCCCAGTCATACATGGTGTTATCTCCTCTCTGACCTGAGATGGCACAGCACACATAGGGGAATGCGAACCCAGGAAACCTTTGTCTAGAATTTAATTGGATCTCAGTTACATATTGCCCCTTTGACTGCCCTTAAATCTATAATTAATTGTAGGAATTCCTACCATGTTTGAAGCAATTCAGTGTGGGTCAAAGTCTCCATTGACAGTCACAATGCAATGGCCAAAGCCCCCACAGAAGTAATCATATTCAAGGGACTTAGAGATACTTCCCAGTAAGAGAGGGCAAAGACCAAACCTTTTTTCAGATAAGGTTAGTTCTATACTATGTATGGGACTACTAATGGAGCCAAACTATGCCTGATATTTTAGAACATAAATCCTTGCCCACATCTAACCTCTAGGTAAGGCAAAGAAAAACATGCAGAATTGCATACACATTACTGTAACAAAATATCTTTATTTATAAACACTTGTATTTATTAATATTTAACAAACATCTATAAAATACCTAACCCTTATAACCAAAAACCTGTAATCTAAAATCTATAATCTATCTAAAAATACCTTAATACCTAAAACACTCTAATACCTATCTAAACTTAACACTATTTTAACTTTCTTGAAAGGATATTAATATTCTTAGCATAGGTCCAGGTGGGAAGGCTTGCTCTACAGCAGTCTTGGAAGGCAGTCCCTTTCAAAGATTCGTGTTTGTTGGACCTCACTTTGCCATTTCATAAGACCAGTCATTTCCACCACCAAATGGTGGCCAGTTTATATAATCTGTTCCATCGGTCAACGGAGGGTGACTTTGTCTATCCCAGCAGGCAAAGGAATTCCAACCTTTTCCCCAGACACTGCCAGATGCCAACCCAATATGCCCACCAATTTCACCAAAGAGATCCAACTTCCACCATACCTTACATTCTCTATAGAGGAATGATAAATTAAGTGGAAGGATTTAAGGACAGTACAAAACAAACTTGATTCTTTTTAAAAAGACACAAAATTGGTTGGGTGAGTAAGAGGTGATGGATCTAGGAGGAGCTAGGAGTGGGGTGAATGTGATTACAACACATTTTACAAAATTCTCCAAAACCACTAAAGAAATACATGTCAATACATATCATATAGTGTATTTCCACAAGGCTATGCTATTTAATATATGATCATCCTTGATCATCTATCCCTGACTCTGTGTGTGTGTGTGTGTGTGTGTGTGTGTGTGTGTGTGTGTGTGTGT
>CAJQZJ010032044.1:513151-541720 GCA_907164525.1 Lophiomys imhausi | reverse complement strand
TGTGTGTGTGTGTGTGTGTGTGTGTGTGTGTGTGTGTGTGTGTGTGTGTTTTAGAGGACAATATGAGAGGTATTGTTCCTCAGGGAACAGCTGCCTTTTGTTCTTGAGACAGGATCTCTCATTTGCCTAGAGCTTTTCAAGTAGACTGAGGTCACTGGCCAGCAAGATTCAGGGATCCTTCTTTCTCCGTTGCCCCATGGCTAGGATTGCAAACATGTGCCAGCATGCATGGCTTTTTCACATGGGCTCTGGGTACTGAACTCAGGTCCTTCTCCTTGAGAGACAAGCACTTAACCAACTGAGCCATTTTATCTCTCCAGCCGGGTACCTGAATATTGATTGAAAACATTTTTGAGCTATTTGTTTACCTACGTCTGTGAAAAAGACTTATGGCAAAACTAATCAAACAGTAGAGTTATTTTTACCTAAACTATGAAACATGGAAGGGGGAAAAACATCTTCATTTAATTGTTGGCTAAACCCAGTCATTTTATTTTACATTTTCTGAAGTACTGTAATAAAACCCAGGGCCTGTGCATATAGGTCCTTTGACAGTGAACCACACCCTCAAAGTTCTGATTCCAGAGACTTTTCATAGTCCTCATGTATCTCCTTATGCCTCACAACCAGTAAGTGGATCAAATTCTACCCCATCTTTAAATCCTTTTGATTACCTCCTTTATTTCTTTTTCCCCTTCTGTCCTCTTCTGGTGCTTCTAGGAACTGGTATTATTGTTCCAAATTCAATCACTATGATGAAATGCCTAGAGCTAAGTAACTCACGAAGGAAAACAATAATACTTGCCTCACATTTTGAAGGGGCTAAAAATCCAAGACTGGGTGATCCCATGGGTTTTGTGTTTGGTGATAGACCATTGCCTGGCACTCAACATATCAGGCAGAGATATATAGAAGCACATACAAAAGAGAGAGGATGCATGGCAAGCAGGGGATACAGTGTAGCTAAGGCTCAGGCTTGTTCATTTATAAACATTATAAACATTCATTGGTGCCAAATGAACTGTAGTCCCAGGGTAACTACATTATTCCCTTCTAAGAGAAATGCCCTCAATAATCAGATTTCCTTGCACAATAACCCATTTCTTAGGTTCTACTACCTCAAGAACAGTTGGAGACCAAATTTATGATCTACAAATGGTTGGGAGACACACTGAAACTGTGTCCAAATGTCGCAGATCTAATGTGATTACACTGGGTATCCTTGGATGATACGGGGCAATCTCCCTGGTTTACGAACATTTGATTAATGCCCCAGTTCCACTTGTAACATCCCTCTTCAGGAGAACCTAGGTTAGCATTGAATAATAAGAAGTTGATACTTTGGGAACCATCTGAATATTTTTGTTGTGATAAATATGAATTTATCATATTTATGATATTAGTTATGATAAATATGGATTTAGCCATATGCAGATAACTGACAGGTTTTTTTCCATGTTATTGGAGATATTGCATTTTGAAGCCTTACTCTGGGATAATACTCTGGATATCTCTTAGACCAGGCAAAATAAGTAGATCTCATACTACAAAGCCACTCTGGAATACTGATTTCCCTGACTTCGGTTACCTTCTTCCCCAAAACTGCTAATGTTTTAACATCTTCACTTGTGGGCCATTTTTGCATTCTGGCTTTATCAGACCACCAAACAGATAGGTTTATTATTCTACTCAAATAAGCATATTGAATTCAGTGCTACTGAGGCCCCACAGAGGAACCCAATGCCCTCTATGTCTCTGGCACAGGGGTTGCACACAACTAAGCACTGATAAAGGCTTTAGAAAGTTTTAATTTGGAAGTGATCTTTCTTTAATTCTTTATGCTATACATCCTGTCTTCCCTGTGAATGAGCATAACCACTAATCACTAACTAAAAATTGTTAAGGTCTTAAAGAAGAGGTGAATGGATCTCTTTCTTATGCCTAGGAGTTGGCCTAAGCTGCTTTCTTGGCAGCGTATCTTCTTTGCATACTTAGAATCCTCCAGTAATATTCCAGTAGAAACCTGGGACTGTTAAATGCTGTAGGAGCCTTGAAGGATATCACTCCTAGACAACCCTAACGATCTCTAGAGGACCCTGCTCGCACTCCAACTGATTCCTTCACAGACCAAGGGAAGCAACTCCCTGGGTGACTCAGCAAAAAGCTTGTGATTGATTAAGTCAGTCGTCAGGTAAGGCCTGGAAATGTGAGGTCTGGAAGCTGAGCAAAGAGTAATACATAAGCAAGGAGAGATGTTCCTGCAATGCTCCTTTGTGTTGTTGCCACATTAAGCCTGTAAAATATTTCTCCTGGTTTTGTTATTGCTGTCGCCATGTGGCATCTGGGGGTCCACTTTTGGCTTTCTGATTGTAAGGTAGGTAACACAGACTTGAGACGGTACAGCAGTAGGTGGTAACTACAGTAGCAGCAGCTTGGTAGCTGAAGAGTTCCAGAGAAGAGTTAGAGGCGCAGGCAGTCGAGATAGCAGAGGATGACAGCCAAAGTTGAGGGAGGGTGGACTCTGGTCACTGAAGAGTGTACAGGACCTACCAAGAGTTAATGTCTGAGGGTCTGGACAGCCAAGGTTGTGGTAAAGCCAGCTGACTGCTGGTGACCTTTGAGAGCTGCTACTGAAAGCTAAGGATCTCCTTAGCTGCCAATGGCCGGGCCATTCACAATTAATTGAATTCCAGAGCAGTAGCCTCCAATGTGAGAATCAGGTGCTGTAGGAATCTAGCTTCTAATGCAAGAAGACCTACGTTTCTCATTCTCAGGGCACAAAACTATAAGCCTCTGAGTCTCTGAGCCCATCCACAGGCCTTTTGCACCCAAGAGCTCAGAGCTACAGAGAACAGAAGCACTACATTTTTTGGTTACTCACGGTTTTCATCTTAGTATAGCAAAGGAACCCAGGCCAGCTGCTAACACAACTGCATGAATAAAGCCCATGTGATATAACCTTACTTGATTCTGCTCTAAGCCAAAATCTCTAGGACACACCCCTGTGTACTCCACATGGTGTATTTATATAGGTTGACAGTAATATCATAAAGCAGTACAATATAACAGGCCATTCTCTACATGACACCTACACCTCACCACAACCCTAATCTGATTCCAAGTCTAGACATAACACAATGTGTTCAGGGCAGGTTTTAAAGAGGTCAGCATCATTTTCAAGGGGACTGACATTAAGGAGAAGTCATTACAGGTTATTAAGGTGAGGAGAGGAAAATTCTAGCAACAGAAGCCAGAATTACAGATGTCCTGAGTGGCAGAGGGGAGTTAAGGCATGCCAGCATCTCTGTGCTTGTCCATCAGGCCTATTTTCCTCATTCTGTCTGAGACTTCCCTCTAAAAGCAGGAGCTGGGACATCCCTTCTTCCTTTCCAGTCTAATCCTAATTTATCTTTTGGTTGCATCTCACCTGAAGTTACCCAGGAGGTATGTCCTTGGAGTCAGTTTTCCAATTTAAGACAATTGACAACAACACAGTCCAGTGGAAGGTTCAAATCTCAGTCTCTGAGCATTCTCCCTCATAGACTCCTTAGATTCCCTTTCCTCTCTGAGAAGGAGCTTAAGAAAATAACAATCCCAATACCTCATGGTGAAATTAAGTAAACTCAGGAAGATGGAGTTTTCTGCTGCCTCCTTGGTGTACTCATTCCTGTTCTAATTCAGGCAGAAGCCTGGCATCATCACTTAAAAATCACATACAACCATGTATGGGCCACTAAATGTGAGAACATGCTTTCTTTGATTGCTAGCCTGCATAGTGTTTGATACATCTGTACAGCAAACAGTTATCACCATATACAACAACGGTTAGAAAAAATACATTGAGTTTAAGATTAAAATACTCGCTGCAAAAAATATATATTCACCGCCTAACTTTGTCTGAAGCAACTCATTGGAATTGAAAATTAGTTTAAATCCCTAGTGAAAAGTTCTAGCGATAAGAAATCCTAAACACTCTGAATGACAAATGCCAGGTCTCATTGTCTGCTTGCGAAAGTGAGTTCTAAGGATTTTGGAGCAAGCTCCATTGGCTGAAATAGAAGGGCTTAGCCTGAACATTTTATGGCGTTTGGCACATACTAGTTAATGAATAAATTCTTGTTAGAGTCATAATTACATAGACAGAGTATGGTATCAAACCAAAAGAAATTTGTTGTACTGAATGGTGGTGACAGTGGTGATGATAGTTTTTGTTGTGTGGTTGGTTGGTTGGTAGTTTCTCTTCAAACTATAGCTGCTTCCTCTGTCTAAGCGCCATTCTGGTGAGAACAGAAAAACAAAGTTGAGAACTTTGAGACCCACAGATATTTCAATATGCTAATATCTATGTAAGATCTTCCCTAACATTCACACCTAAAAACTGGTAAATTCTTTCCCTTTAAGCATTCTCAAAATTTCCCTAAATTAAATAATTACCAATTCAGAACATCCCTTTTTGCTAAATAAGTATAAATTTCTTTGTCATAGTTTTTATATTCTTTAATACATGTCTGCCCTTATTGTGTGTTGTAATGGCCTTCTGCTGTGGGTTTGGGTACTATTTTTAAACATTTTCTTCAGTTTGTAAAAGCAATCACTTATTTCCATAAGCAGTGGTTTAATGGTATAGCTAGTGTAAACAGGCACTAAAACACACAATAAGATCCTGGTATGCTCTTTTTCCCTCATATGCAAACGTTTAAAACAACATTCACAAAGAACTTTTCCCATTTCACCAATATCTCTTTTCTGCATTCTCCATTTGCCTTAGAAGTTTCCAAACTCATCCATTCCTTAAAGCAAGGCTTGCCCTGTAATGTCACTTTCTCTGAGAATACTGAAAGTTTCCCTGCCTGCTCACCATCTCAAGTTTCCCACTGTAATTCCAAAATCCCCCGGGACTGTGATGGAGAATGAACCCAAGGCTCTTCCCCAGCTTGCTTTGTGATTTCTGCAGTGCTCCATTCTGACATGGAAGCATCTAGAAAGCTATATGCCCTTCATGGGCTCCCCCGGAGTTGTGGGAACCTTTCCAGTGTTTACTGTTGTGTTTCTGGGAGGAAAGGACATGTCTAGATCTTTTCTTGGGTCTATGAACAGCTGTGGAACACAATGAACGTCATGCTGGGCTTCACTTTCTTTTTTTTAATTTCTTTTTTTAATTTTTTTAAACTTTTTTTTTTCTTCAAGTTACATCTCAGTCACAATCCCTTCCCTACACCCCCCTCCTGTCCCACCCTTCCACCCTCTTCCCCCGAACAGCTCCCCCTTTCAGTCCAACAAATGGTTCCTTCTCTTATAACAGTAAATACTATACAAAACAACAAATACACTACAATTATGAGAGTTAAATGGCTTAGCATACATTCCCAATGTCCAGTCCATATGTATTTGGCCCCTGACTTTAACATTCTACTATCTAACCATCTCCATGAGTTTAAAGTTCTATATCTGATTCAGCTTTTATACTAACTTGCATCACAATTTTAAAAACATCTTCTTAGATCCAGAACACCCTCTTGATTCCTAAACATTCAAAATTTAACTATGAGACTCTAGCTATCTATTCTTCAACCACCTCAGAGACCTGAGAGGGATAAATATATCTGATTATGTAGGAAGTGCAGGGTCTGCATCTTCCAAAACTAAGAAATGACATATCAGTGGCTGCCTGGACAGTTCCTGTTTTTTTCCATACGTTACAGCATCAATCTTCAGCCTTTTGGTCCCATTTCTCTGACAGACATTGATTGTAGAGCAGGAATTATGAAGGACTTACCTACCCTGTCTTGGCAGAGCTAGGCTGTTGACTTACCTGCTTCCAAGTTTTGTCCTTTTTGGACAGCAGTCTGTCTACAGTTGAAGGCAAGGGGTTTTTCATGCCAAGAGATAGGCTTGCCACTAATTCAACCATATCACACTGGAGATTCTTCGATGCTCATCTTCTACTTGGAGTAGAATAGGGGGTACTGTCAGGAGCTGACATGTCTCGATATCAAAAAAATCTTAATTTAAGAAAACATCTTTGAATGCCATATTCTGCAGATCTCTTGGGGTTTTTGAAGATGCCCTATCTATCTCTTGTATTTAGATAAGCAAATGTTGCTTGTCTCTTAACAACTTGATTTCTGAGTAGCTTAGAGAATATCTGTTATAGACTGTCATAGTAGCTAACAAAATGACACGCTTGCATGACTAGGAGTTTGTATTTCTTAACTATCCTAAATGGTTTAAGATGGTTGGTATCAAGAGGCCAGAGCTACACATTTCATTTTTAAGCATTACTAGGTACAATACCTTTAAGAAGTGTTACCTTTAATTTTGTATCAATATACAAATATCAATACCAAGGTGGCCAAATATACTCTTAATTTTGTATCAATATACAAAGATCAATACCAATGTAGTCCAATACAATCTTAATTTTGCACAATATGCAATGGTCAATACCACATTAGCTAAATATAATACTAATTTTGTATCAATATACAAAGGTATAAGGGCATATTCAATAATCTGTCCCTTCTTCTTGGTCCTTCCCATACTCTGTCTATGTCCCATTTTTCTCAGGTCTGTGCACTCCTACATAGGAGAGAAAGAAGGATACAGAAAAGAAAAAGAAGGAAGTCCCTGGGTCTAACCTCCAAAACCCATTTAACAAGACCATTTAACAGCTTGTAGTCTCTTACCCTAAATAACAAAATTTTCTGTTATCCATCAAATAACTAAAAGGGGGGGGGGAGAAACACCCTCCCCACCCTCTGGGCTTCACTTTCATGCATCTCTTTCTCGAAAGCTAGTAATTTTGAACTGACCTCACCTCATTAAGTATCTGAGCAAGTTAAGTAAACTTGAATAATGGCAGCTTTGTTCCTTGAAGTCCTGGGTCTGTTGCACTGTTGTTTTCATTTATAATATTTGAAGCAAATAACTATACATGTTTTCCCAACATTTATTTAGTGAACTAAATAAAAAGTTATTATTACGGAGTACACTTTTAGTTTTATTTAGTCTTTGGATAGTGGAAACCTAGCTGGAAAGTATTGGTTGATAAGACAGAATCTTTCTCTGAAGTCCCCCCCGCCCCCCACACACACATATACTAGTATAGATGAGTATTTGAGTAGGATGCAATCATTCCTTTGGGCATAGTAAAGTTCTACTTAAGACTCTAGCTTCTTTGTTTGGGGCTTGCTACATGCTAATTACCAATAGCAACATGTTTGTTTGTTTGTTTGTTTGTGCATCTGATATGTAGATATATATCAAGAGTTGTATTTTTATCATTATCTCTTGTATCTTTGCTGTTTACATTGAGCTGCTAATTTCCTTGATTATTCCTTGAATCTGAAATATGTAGTCTAAGATTTTGGTTCCTTTTAAGACCCTTACCTTTGTTTACCTCTTGAAAATCCTTGCTCCATAAAATATTGTAGAATACATTAGATAGCAATGATGTCTCAAACAAACTTATCCTACCACTCTTTGCACACGTATGCCCTATGGGATCATCTGCTATGCACATAGAGAGTAACTCTTGAGATGCTGTGCTTGTGCACAAATTCTGTTATTTGCGATAGAATAAAACAAAAATATAGTACACATCTCAAAAAAAAACCCTAAAAATATTCTTTTCCTTCTTATTTGAAGTCCAAATCCATGAAACATCTGAAATTGAGAAAACAGAGCTCCATCTGTCATAATTCAAGCTGTAAAAAGATACATAGGTGCAATGATTCTATATTAGAAGAAGAATGGAGAGCAGATAGGTCTGTTAACATAAACGGAATCACTTAAATAAAAAAACGTTAAATAACACATGTTAATTCCTCCCATGATGATCTTTGCATCAGAAATTCATAACAAGTGCTGTTGCCGTCTAAAGGGTACCTGAACATTCTATAGATCAGAGCTCAATGAAGTACAAGTGAGTAATAGCCACTGACTAGAGAAACTTGTGGAATAAATCTATTTAATTGCATCTTTAGGATGAGCTTTGCTTCCGGGTGGGGGAGCAGAGCTGAATGCCCTATCGCAGACCCAATCTCACCAGTGTCAGTGAGCTGTGTGAGTTGTCTCTATGGGTTGTAAATTGGATCCCCTCAGTGACCAGTTAATGTTTTCTGTATTTACGGCAGGATTTCTGTTTTTTACAGCCACCAGGGCACTTTGGCAACATAAAAATTTAAAAATAATTTTTCGCAATCATACCGTGCCAATTTTTTATAGTTAAAGGGGCTCATTTAAATTGGAAAACCTGCTAGTCTGAAATTTTCATCTGAAGGATTACCAGCAGCCCGAGCTACTTGTCTGATGAGGGTCTCACATGGCTTATCTAATGTGAAATCTCCATGTGGTATATAGTTTCATTAAACGGTGATCAAGAATACATTAGTTCAAAACAAGAAAAGGCAATGGAGCTTAATCCGCCAGGCATCTTGGCGCAACAACTTTAAAAGAGTTATTGAAGTGAAACAATTTGAGAATTAAAAGTCTCCCACTTATACCAGACTCCTGTCAGGAGCCTAAAAGTCAGCTTTGCCTTTTCCTGTTTTCTATTTATGTACTAAAGAAAAGAGAGAGAGAAAGACAGATTGCCCTGAGACAATATTTTGAATGCTAAAAAGGCAATGGGAATGCATATATGAGTGAAATTACCTAACCCATTAAAAAATAGATTTATCAAGATGGAAAGATAAAGTAGCTGATAGAAACACTGAAATAGAGAAATGAAGTCTTTAGAGAAAAACATAGGAGAAACAAGTATTAGTACAATATAAGTGAAGCAGATTTATGTGGTTTATAAGTATGATGTGTAATTGAGTTCTGTAAATGATGGTATGACAGCATCCTTCTTAGGCATTATCATTAAAGCAGGTGTTCATAATACAAATGGACTATTTGAACATACTTTGATATGTATGTGTCATTCATATATTAATATGACTGCTAATTACTTCATATTTTAGTATACAGAAATTAATAATAATGACTTTATAAGTAATGTTTTATATACTATTAGAAAATAAATTAGTGTGACAATAAACCAGTATTTATAAAAGTTCATGTCATAGGTAGTGTTCAATGTTGGCAGCCAGACAATGCATACCTTCCTTTGATCTATCTAATCATCCTCTCCCATTAGCACTTGATGAAAAATGTATTAGCTTATGATAAGAAATCTCTACTCCCAGCAGAAAAGATTTCAAAGATGCTATAGCACAAAATAAAGTGAGGGATTTTGGTGCTGTTGTTGCTGTCATTTGTTTTGTTTTGCATTTAGAATGGTTACTTCTAATATATTTTAAATAAAGTGTATCAAGTGTTGTTTCATTGGACTATTAGGAAAAGGACAAACTTATAATTTAATTCTTCATAATTGTATTATAGCACACTAGAAAAGTTACAATGACCAAAAACTAATAGATCAGCTTCTAGAAACACCTATCACTAAATACCGATTTTTCTTTTGTACCTGATTTTGAGCTTAGATTTAGAGCTACCATAAAGTAAGTACCCCCCTCACTCCATTTCTGTAGCTACATATTTCAGTCTTAGTCCTGAAGGAACTGTGTCTAATGGCCTAAAGATATTTCAGGTTCTGTGTTATTTAATCTGAGTTCTCTTGTGAAGAGTGATATATCCCATGATAAAACCGAGTTATAAACATCTTTTAAAATTTCAAATGATACATGCCAGCTGTTTCCTACCTTTGCTTTTTTTCCCCTGTAAGTGAAAATGGCACACCCAAAATTCTTTTGACCCTTTGTTTCCTTCATACTGAGCTTTCAGATTTTGAGTTTTATTGCCGTTATCAATGTGGTTCTTATATGTTCCCTCCTTATCTGCTGAGGAGTCTGCATCTAGTGAATGCTACAGCTTAGAGATCCCGTGAACAACTTTTGGTGTGTTACACATCTTCTGTTTCCTAGTTTGCTGCTACATAGCCTTTTAGAGAAATTAATGACATTCACATAGTTGGCAGGAAGGATAGCCGCAGAATTTGGGCACTCCCTAAATTCCATCAGAGTACAGATAAAACACGGGCTCTATTACGGCACAGGTGCTGTTATACCCATATTAATATGACAGCCGTCAAGCACCAATGATTCTCAGAAACATAAAAGTTTGTATTAGAAATCACTGAGCAGTACAAAAATAGGAACAATACATATAAATTAAATACAATGCACAACTTTACAAAACAGCTTCCTGTATAAAAGATGGCCTGTGTTTGCAGCATTCCTTGCCAAAGTAAATACGTTTTCTCCTAGGTGTATGCAGACAATTAGTACTTTTTTTGTCAAAAGAATAAAGGTTTTTGTTTTTGTTTTGTTTTCTTTTGTTTTGTTTAACCACAAACACTGACGTACTTTTATTTTCACAGTTGTAGGGGACTGCTTTCAGGGAAGTGGATGGTAAAAATGGTGGTATTTCCTGTATCCCGCATCTGACTGGTTCACAGCTGAGCACTTCTCATGTGTGTTCAGTGACAAATAGCAATCACTTTATCATTTATCTTATGACAAATAGCAGATTCAGCCACAAACTGCTGGCCGTAGCAAACTTAACAGGATGAAGTTCTTTATTGTTTATGGTTTCTGAGTTGATGTATTCATGCCTTGTTTATTTGTGAAAGGAACAAAAATCAGTAACCAGGCATGAACAGAAATTTGGCCACGCAATCATTGTAGTTTGCTTTTTTTTTTTCCCCCTCCAGTCTTCCAAGGACCTTACATGGAAATTCGCTGAACTAGGTCTAAGCTGTAAGCTGTCTTAAAAAAAAAAAAAGTCATTAGAGGATGCATCAAATTGTGACATTATGCCCTTAAGCCAAAATAACACTGAATGGAGTTCCTACCTCGCATTAACCTCCTGAATAAGGGTCTTAAATTTGATAGCAAGCTATTGTCATAGACAAGTGGCATGGGCCAAGAGTAGAAGGAAATTAGCCCCACTGTATTCTCGATTTAAGCAGGGCAATGAAGTTCTCATTCTTTGTTTCATACAAAGAAAATTTGCAACCCAACTTTGTGCATCAGTGTGCCCTGTACCTGAATCCCACACACAACACCTGTGTCAAGGTTGCATGGATTCTCAGCACTATCATCCACGTAGATCCTAGGGCTGACACATGGGAAGTATCAGTCAGTCACACACTACGTTGCATTTGGCAATGACCTTAAGCTGTTCCCCAGGATTCTCTGAACATTCACCACCCACCAGGATACATTCATAATTCAAACATGAGATTCTGAGCAATGCTGTGCTTCTGAACTAATACTAGCAGTACAGTAAAAAGACGAAACCCAATGTAACTTCTTATTTTGGATCATTGTCTTTGAAAAACCCTGCGTGACTCATAGGATTACATTTTATTGACAGCACCTGTTGATGATATATTTATGATATGTTACCTGGAATCTATTAAGGATCAAAATTATTGATCAATCACTAGTAAGTTTAATAAACTGAGAAGTGTTAACATAAAGGAAAGATTTTCTTCCTCCTTTGAGAATGAACTGAAAACAGAAATTTCTATATTTAAATATGAAAAAATAAGGCACTTGTGTAGGGTGCACAATAAAGCTTTTATATCTAGATTAACGACAATGATCAGCTGAATGAGGTAATCCCTACAAGACTGTACAGGTTGCAAAACTCAGTAGGGAACAGCAGTGCTCTAAGGCATCACAAATCATGGTCTCATTTACTGAAAATACAATGTTAATTGCTTCCTATTCATATTCTCAAATGTTTTACATAAAGCCACTTGATACTTTATCCCAAACTAAAACGTGTGATTAGTTACCTTAGCATGAGTAGCCTTTAAGCATGTATCCACATAGCCTATAATTTTGTGTAATGAAAGTACTAGGTACTTATATGAAGTACATTTATAATAAGAAAGGGTTTTGGTTAAAACAAACAAATACACAAACCAACAAGCAGCTTTCTCTGTTCAGTTAATATAGATGAGTTTTGTTGACTGTTGGTATTAAAACTAATATTCCAAATGGAAATAGAAGTTGGGGGTCCATAACAAACTACTGCACAGATCTGAGATTTGCATATACTATCTGCTTGGCTCATCACAGGTGTATGAGCATTTCTACTGAACTTAACTGTAGGACAATCTCCAGGCAGTTATTCGCATAAACTATTTGATTGGTAAACATTTCTGCTGTTTCCTGTAAAAAACATACTTAGGGTACATTTCTTTTGTGTTACAGCAGAAAGTGATATAGAAGATAAAAGAAAACTATATACAGGTGAAATTTGGCAAAAAAATTCAATGAGAAAGCAAATCATGTATGAGTTAGGAGTATTTAACAAATAATGATAATTGAAATTGCTCTAAAATAGAAAAACCACCAATGAGTGTAAATTCATAATTAAAACAGTAACATATGAAATGATTTTCATTCTCTTCTTTCAATGTCTTTATTTTTACAAAGCCACAATGATTGCATATTAGTATTGTATGCATTTTAACTTAAGTGATTCCTACACTACTACATAGTCTTCAAGAACATTTACACATTTACATCTAAATATATACAGTTAAGTCAGAGATATGTATCTGAGTGATTTAGTAGTTGTGATTGTCATTGTCAGCTTGATAGGATTTAGAATTACACAGAGTTACATGGTAAGATATATTTCTGGGTATGGCTGTGTGTACATTTCTAGAGATTTACTAAATGTAAATGGCACTATCATATAGGCTTGATGTACCAACTAAATAAATGGGCGGGGGAGAAAGCAAAGCACTCACATTTCTTTTCTCTCTGCTTCTTCATCATAGAGTAAGTCACTCTGCTCTAAACCTATCAGATCGATAAACCTCCCTTCTAAGCTCTTTATGTCAGTCATTCTGCTTCTTTGGTGGGAGAAGTAACCCAACAGGCCAGTGAGAATAAATGTGTTCAATGGCTTTTGGCTGAATAACATGCTTTGGATATTGTTGAAGCTTAATTGTGAGGTTACTATGACCTGCTTCAGACTGCATACTGTTTACAGTCCAGACAGAAAAACAAATCTAAGGAAGAAACACATTCAGGTGACGAACGTGGAAAACACAGTTTAGAAACTATGTATAACAAAACAGGGTCAGAGGGTGTTTCTCCAAGATGGCTTTGGTCTAAATTTTGATTTTAAAATGGAAGACTGGGTAAGAGTTATCCATGTTTTTAAAATGCATAAGACAATTTTGGATAGTATTTTACAAAAGAGGAAATCTAAGGGGTCAGAATATGGTGGATTCCTGAATAGGTACGGTCACCAGAAATGAAAGCTGTGTATGCAAACATGGTGGGAAGCTGAGGAGTTTTAATATTATCTTAAAAGAACAGAGGAGCAAGTGATGGATATTGAAATGTTAAGGGTCCCAATAGTTTTGACTCCTTTTAAGGTAGTGACTTGGCAGTAATGTGAAATTGAATTTTGATATGCAAAGGTTTGGACATGAGACTACAGGGAGGAAGACCTCAGAGTTCCAGACTGTTAATGATGACCATTTCAAGAAACACAATGAAAAATACAAGCAGAAAGAATTTGGTTAATAATAATAATAACAACAACAATAATAATAGTGGAACTCAGTGAAACCTTGGTTATTCATTGGCTGTAGGAGTCATAGAGCATAGAGGAAAAGGAGTTGAGAGGAAATGTAAGCCCTAGGTTTTCAAGCTGTGAAGCTGGGTAATTGGTACATTCTACTAGGAGGAAGAAAAGATATGTGAGAGAAGAGTTCAGCATGAAAATATCAAACAGACTTGCCACTGTCACCCAAATGACCATGGATGATATTGACATAGGTCTTCAAATCTGCACAGTGGGAATTGTATAGCTGGGGAAAACAATTTTCTATGTAGTTATGAAAACTCAAATGGAAAATGCACTGAGAGGTAAGAGCAGACAGCACAGGATCAGCAATATTCAATCCTTTGAGAATTTCATGATCTTGCAATATGTGTTATCTTTCAAGCCATAACTTGATAACATGAAACTTTTACGCCAAGTAATATGATGTAATGTTCAAAATAGGGTTTTCACAGTAAAAAGAAAATGTAGTCTACATGTGGAATACTACCAGAAAACAAATGAAGCCAGGGTTAACTAACAGACCACAGTTCATATGGATGATGGAGACAAAAACCATATTTCAGTGAGCTGAAGAGAAATTAATAACATAAGTTTGGTATAGATGATTCTTTCAAAAAATACACCCTGTCAGGAAGTGGTCAATTAGTATACAGAAACAGTGCATGGAAAATTTTTAGGTGGAGACACCTGAGTGTCCTTATCTGCTGAGAAGAAAAATCTAACAGGAGGAATTCTATTTGCAAGAACAAAGGGGAGGTTGCACAAAGCCAAGTCCCCAAGGATGTGGAATAAAATTGGATCACACAGAGCCCTGTTGTAAATGTCAGCCTCCAATAAAAGGGTTTTAAATACAAGGAAAGGGGGATGCGGAAGCATATAAGATATCTTTTAAGGTCCATTTTTAGTTTTATGTGCATGTATGTGATTCTGTGCATGTGGGTGTGCGTTAGGAATGGGGGGGGGCAGAAGTAAGAATAAGGAGTCTCTCTTCAAATTAGGGCTACAGGAAGTTATAAGCTCCCAGACATGGATCCTGCAGACTGAACTGGCATCCTCTGGAAGAACAGCAAGCATTTCTAACTGCTGAGTTCTCTTTCCAACCCCTATTTTTTATATATTTGGTTGTGAGCCTAGCCTTTAACGGCTGAGCCATCTCTCCAGCCCGACCCAACCCCTATTTTTTAAGGTTTATTTTTATTTCAAGCAGACAGTTCTAAAGGGGGCGATTTTAATCTTCAAATAAGAAAGAGAGAACATTATAGAGTGAGACTGGGAGTTTGGGGAAGAGGTTTGGTGCTGAAAAGTTTGCAAGAGATGTAGCTGGAGACTCATTAAAGCAGAGAATTACTTACAGATCTTGGATTTTTAATAGCAGTGGAAGGTTACATTGGCCCAGAAAATGTAAAACAAAGCTTTTTATAAAATCCAGAGCTTGAATTCGTTAACTCTGCAAGTGACCTAAACACAAATCACGGAAGGAGGCTGATGTACATTCAGGATATCAAACAAGTACTCAAAATACTGTCATTGGTATCTTTTGGGCAAACACATGGACAAAGGCATATGAAAATTACTCTGAAATCCTAAATGTGGAAACTGTTGTCCCAACATTCAGGAGACAGAGGGAGAGGGATCACGAGTTCAAAGGCAGCCTGATCCATACAATTATATGGAAAGGAAGAGAGAAGAAAAGTTGGGGAAAGAGAGAGTGTAGGAAAGATAAAGAAAGCTACAAATAAAGAAATTTAAAAAAATTAAAAAACACAGAAAAGGAAAGAAAGAGGAAAAAAGAAGGAAGCGAATGAGAGAAAAGCTGAGGGTTTTGAGCAGTTTTCATCTTAAAATTGTTACCCAGTGAGATACTGAGAGCTGTGACCCTCAAGTGGACGACTAACTGAAACAAGAACAGAAAAAGTGATCGTAACAAGATGAAATCATGTGGCAAGAATTTCAGAAGTGAGGTCTTTGAAGAGAACACAGTGCAGCAGTGAGTTTGGCTGATTAAAGAGACTAGGGCTGAAGTTCGAGAAAGCTGAACCCTTGAAAGCATCTGCTCATAGAACTCCAGCCAAGCATGCTCTCGGCCTAGTGTGCAATCAGAGGTAAGTAAGTGTACATGGAGCCTCGTTGGAATTTCTAAATGAAAAGCTGGAATAAGACTTCCTGGAGGAAAAAAAAAAGAGGAAAAAGGAAAACTGAAATGTCCCATAGAACATGCAAGGGCAGAGGTTTATTTTTAAATATTGAGGTTAGGCTGAAACATTGTGACATAAATTTTATGTCACTGTCTCCTTCTCACTAATATAAGAGTAAGGGGTTTGGGTGAGCTATGGTAAAAGTAGGGATGGCTGGCCAATATAACTAATAAAAAGAGGGCCAGTAATTGCTACCACTCCATATAGCTTAGGGTAAGATAAAGATGGCAAAATTGAGACAAAAAAGGTTTATTTTGAAAGGAACTAATACATAAAACCTCAAATATGAAGCCATGTAAAGTGGAATGAAACTCACATGTTCTCCACATACGAACATATAAACTTGTTCATCTTTCCTTTATTCTATTACTGGTGTCACCACACCCCTGCCTCTCTATTCAGACTCCCCATGAGCCTCTGTCTACCTGTCAACACAGCACCTGTGGGATCAGGCTTCAGAGTCCAGTGGCCAGATCTCCCTGAGGCAGAAAGAAGCTGGTGAGCAAAGAAAGCCTGAGCAAGACACCAAAAGGCCAAGGACTAAACCCTGTGGCTCAACTTTTGCCTAGAGGGGTTTGACCTGTCCAAACAGTGGCCTAAAGGAAATTGTGGCTGGCTTTAAGGACTCTGAGGCAGAGTGGCAGAGTTGCTGATGCGAAGGGGCTGGGGTCTCCCAGAGAGAAGAAAGTCTCAAGCCTTATTTAAGGTGAGACTGCAATAACCAATTTACCCTGACGAACCTGCATCTGAGACATTCCAGAAAAAAAGACTGCCCAGTGATTTAAAGGGTCTACCACAGAGATTGTGTTCCTGACAACTGAGGACCTGCCCCAGAGACTGTATCCTTCTAAAAGTTTAGGAAAATAATTATCAATAGGATTAGTGGTTAGGATAAAAGGGTTGTAGAATTTCAGGGTTAATAATTAAGAAATTAGCATGCATTAAAGGTGATCACTCTGGCATGGAAGCAAAGGGCTGCGAGAACAGTTGGCAGAGTGGAGAAAGACACCCCCAGGTCATTCACAGACAATAGGGACAGGAAGTAGTATATGGGCTGGTACAGGCTCTCCTCCTTGACGATGAGGAGAATCAATGAGTTGCCTACAATGGAGACAGCATAGAATAAAAAGAAAGGAAGGGACAACCAGGGCTCTATGGCTTCCATTCCTGGAAAGCCTGTAAGAATAAAGCTGGGATACTCAAAAAAAAAAAAAAAAAAAAAAACAAGAAATTGTTGGTATTTGTTATAGTTAAATATTATTAATAAATAAATAATAATTTAAAAGTTCGGTTACAACAATGAGTGTGCAGAGGTTATCTCTCTTATTCTAGTGTTTGACTTCATCTCAGAACTTCAAAATAAAAGAAATATGCGACATGGACCTAGGAAACATTTCCTAAGCAACATCATATACACTGAAGAAAACTCTGTGGCAGATCAAATTTTCTGATCTGACATACAGGAAGAATACACATGGCATAAACCAGGTAGAGATATGGAAGGAAGTATAAAGAAGTAGGAGGAAAGGGTATCGTTGCCTTATAAAATTTTTTTAACTAAATGAAAACGTGGAGCAGAAAAGAATGTGTGTGCTGCAGTCTCCAGTATAAGAAGCTGGACCAAGGGGCAGGATAAGCAAGTTCCTCAGAAGGGTAACATGGTGACAGCAATGAGGAAAGGAACATCTTATCCTTACCTGGGACTTTTTCCAGTTTCTACAGAAAGCCATGGTACCCAGAGTTCTGAAACCTTTGTCAAAAGTTTAATATCACTGCTTGATTATGGATTAATAATAATAATAATAATAATAACAACAACAACCCTCTGTAGGCCTCAGGAGAAAGAGAAGAACAAGGATTACTTAAATATTTTACTTCAGACAAAGAATGCAAACAGGCAGACTTGATAGTGATTTCCATACAAGAAGTATGTGTGCAAATTACTAAGAACCTTGAATTTTTATTTTTCCCCGAAAAGAACAAGACCAAAGCTTACTGCAGTTAAGGAACTATTTCAAAAACTACAGCTACAAAATTTTAATAGTGTTTTCCAGAGTAAGTATTTTATTTTGTAACTAATTAAAAATGGAGCAAAAACTTTAGAATGGTACTCCCAACCCCCACAAGGAATCCACCCTATTAAATTGTAACAAAGAATCTGAAACATTTATGCCACCAAGTTTACAGCCTTTCTGGATAGTTGGTTCCAAAATGTTATAAAAGGGATTAACGGTCATAGGTGAGTCTTTGCCACAGAGAATGCTGAATTCCCTGGAATTTCATACTTTATGCATACTGGGCTTTCTCCCCATTCTGCACAATAGAAGAGCCACTTCATGATACAAATGGTTGTGATGAAGCACAGCAGCACACCATCATTGACCTTAATGAATTTCATGGCTGGTTCCTGCTTTGAGGAACAGGCAGCTGGTGTAAGTGGCTACAGGGACAGAAGTCTTACTTATTATTTGTATTTCTTTTTTTTTTATTTTTTTTCCTTTATTTTTTATTTCTTCAAGTTACATCTCAATCGCAGTCGCCTCCCTATTCCCCTTCCAGTCCCACCCTCCCACCCTCAACCCCCCATCCTCTTCCCTTTTTTTTTTTCTTTTAAGTTTAAGGTATATCTTATTTCCCCCTACAGTTTCTCCTTTCACTCCAACAAATGGCTCTTTCTCTTATAATAATAAATACAATACAGTCAACAGAGGTAATTAGGCCACAGTTATGAGGGTTATATGGCTTAACGTACATTCCCAATGACCAGTCCATATGTATTTGGTACCTGACTTTAACATTCTACTATCTAAACATCTCCATGAGTTTAAAGTTCTATATCTGACTCAACATTCATACTAATTGCAACACAATTTTAAAAGTATCTTCTTAGATGTATAACACTCTCTTGACTCCTAAACAACTCAAAATTTAATTATGACACTTTATCTATCTGTTCTTCAATCACCTCAGAGACCTGAGAGGGATGAATATATCTGATTTTATAGGAAGTACAGGGTCTGCAGCTTCCCAAACTAAGAAATGACATACCTGTGGCTGCCTGGACAGTTCCCATTTTCTCTCCATACATTACAGCATCGCTCTTCAGTCGTTTGGCCCCGCTTCTCTGACAGACATTGATTGTAGAGCAGGGGTTATGAAGGACTTACCTACCCTGTCTTGGCAGAGCTAGGCTGTTGACTTACCTGCTTCCAGGTTTTGTCCTTTTTGGACAGCATTCTGTCTACAGTTGGAGCAAGAGGCTTTTCCTACCAAGAGATAGGCTTGCGACTAATTCAATCATCTCCCACTGGAGATTCTTCGATGCTCATCTTCTGCTTGGAGGAGAATAGGGGGTGCTGTCAGGAGTTGATATGTCTTGATATAAAAAATATCTAAAGTTACGAAAACATCTTTGAATGTCATATTCTGCAGATCTCTTGAGGTTTTTGAAGAGGCCCTATCTATCTCTTATATTAGGGTAAGCAGATGTTGCTTGTCTCTTAGCAGGTTTATTTCTGATTAGCTTAGCAAGTAACTATAATAGGCTGTCATAGTACCTAACAGAATGACTGGCTTGCATAACCATTAGTTTGCATTTCTTAATTATCCTAAACAGTTCATGACAGTTAGTAGTAAAAGGCCAAAACATCACATTTCATTTTTTTTTCTTTACCTCCTAACCCTTCCATCCCATTTCTGTGGGGTGGGGTGTCCTTATATAACAGTCCCTCATCTCAGTTGAGAGGTCGTATGAGGGCCAAGAGCCTCTTCATACATTGGGGATCTATGAAGCAGTACCATCAGTGAAAAGTGTCTCGTTGCCTGGGAGAGAAAACTACTAAACAAACAAATCAATAAGCATACAATAGATAAAAAAGACTAAAAAACAGAAAAAAAATATAACTGATATATAAAAAATAAATAAAAAATAAAAATTAAAAATAAGAAGTCTATGTCCAAGTTCCCTTTGGTGTGTTAGTTGTAGTATTGATACCTTCTACTATATAGCTAAAATCCTACTATAAGTGAATAGATGCCATATGTGTCCTTCTGAGTCTGGGTTAGTTCACTCAGGATGAGCTTTTCTAGTTCCATCCATTTGGCTGCAAATTGCATAATTTCATTGTTTCTGATAGTTGAATAATATTCCATTGTGTAGATGTACCACAGTTTTTTAACCCATTCTTCGGTTGAGGGACATCTGGGTTGTTTCCAGTTTCTAGCTATTACAAATAAGGCTGCTATAAACATAGATGAGGAAACTTCCTTATGATTCCGTGAAGAGGCATTTGGGTGTATAACCAGAAGAGGTATGGCTGGGTCCTGAGGCAGAGCTATTACAAGTTTTCTAAGATATTGCCAGACTGACCTCCATAGTGGTTGCACAAGCCTGCATTCCCACCAGCAATGGAGTAGGATACTCCTTTCTCCACACCCTCGCCAGCATGTGCTGTCATTTGAGTTTTTGATCCTAGCCATTCTGACAGGTGTGAGATGGAATTTCAGAGTCATCTTGAGTTGCATTTCTCTGATGAATAAGGATGTTGAGCATTTCTTCAAGTGTCTCTCAGCCATTAGGGATTCCTCTGTGAAGTCTCTATCTAGCTCTGTCCCCCATTTTTTGATTGGATTATTTGGTTTCTTGGCATTTAATTTCTTGAGTTCTTTGTAGATTTTGGATATTAGCCCTCTGTCAGATGTGGGGTTGGTGAAGATTTTCTCCCAGTCTGTAGGCTTCCGTTTTGTTCGAATGACAGTGTCCTTTGCCTTACAGAAGCTTTTCAGTTTCATGAGGTCCCATTTATTGATTGTTGATCTCAAGTCCTCAGCTGTTGGTGTTCTGTTCAGGAAGTTGTCGCCTGTGCCAATTAGTTCGAGGGTTTCTGCCACTTTATCTTCTAGTAGATTTTGTGTGACTGGCCTTATATTAAGGTCTTTGATCCACTTGGACTTAAGTTTTGTACAAGGTGATAAGTATGGGTCTAGCTTCATTCTTTTACAAATGGACATCCAGTTGGACCACCACCATTTGTTGAAGATGCTGTCCTTCTTCCATTGTGCCGTTTTGGCTTCTTTGTCAAAAATTAGGTGGCCATAAGTGTGTAGGTCCATTTCTGGATCTTCAATTCGATTCCATTGATCTACTGGTCTGTTTCTATACCAATACCATGCTGTTTTTACAACTATTGCTCTGTAGTACAGCTTGAAATCTGGGATGGTAATACCTCCAGATGTTTTTTTTTTTTTATTGTACAGGATTGATTTAGCTATTCTGGGCTTTTTGTTGTTCCATATGAAATTGAGACTGCTCTTTCCAAGTCTATAAAAAATTGTGTTGGTATTTTGATAGGAATTGCATTGAATCTATATATTGCTTTTGGTAGGATGGCCATTTTTATTATGTTGATCCTACCTATCCATGAGCATGGGAGATTTTTCCATCTTCTAAAGGCCTCTTCCATTTCTTTCTTCAAGGTCTTGAAGTTCTTGTTGTACAGGTCCTTTACTTGCTTGTTTAGAGTTACCCTCAGGTATTTTATGATGTTTGTGGGTATTGTGAAGGGGGTTGTTTCCCTTATTTATTTCTCAGCCTTTTTGTTTGTTGTATAAAGAAGGGCTTCTGATTTTTTTGAATTAATTTTGTATCCAGCCACTTTGCTGAAGCTGTTTATCAGCTGTAAGAGTTCTCTGGTGGAATTTTTGGGGTCGCTTACGTAGACTATCATATCATCTGCAAATAAGGATAATTTGACTTCTTTGTTTCCGATGTTTATCCCCTTGATGTCCTTTAGTTGTCTTATTGCTCTAGCAAGAACTTCAAGTACTATATTGAAGAGATATGGTGAAAGTGGACATCCTTGTCTTGTCCCTGAGTTTAGAGGAAATGCTTCAAGTTTCTCACCATTTATTTTGATGTGGCCACTGGCCTGCTGTATATTGCCTTTATTGTTTCTAGGTATGGCCCTTGTATGCCCGTTCTCTCCAGAACTTTTAGCCTGAAGGGGTGTTGAATTTTGTCAAATGCTTTTTCTGCATCTAGCGAGATTATCATGTGTTTTTTTTTTCTTTCATCTTGTTTATATGGTGAATGACGTTGATAGATTTTTGTATGTTGAACCATCCCTGCATCCCTGGGATGAAGCCTACTTGATCATGGTGTATGATACTTTTGATGTGTTCTTGAATTCAGTTTGCTAGTATTTTATTAAGTATTTTTGCATCTATGTTCATGAGGGAGATTGGTCTGAAGTTCTCTTTCTTTGTTGAGTCTTTGTGTGGTTTAGGAATCAGGGTGATTGTGGCCTCGTAGAATGACTTTGTCAATGTTCTTTCAGATTCTATTTGGTGAAAGAGTTTGAAAAGTATTGGTGTTAGCTCCTCTTTGAAGGTCCAGTAGAATTCCGTGCTAAAGCCATCTGGCCCTGGGCTTTTTCTGGTTGGGAGATTTTTAATGACTGTTTCTATTTCCTTATGGGTTATAGGGCTGTTTAATCTGTTTATCTGATCTTGATTTAGCTTTGGTATGTGGAATCTATCAAGAAAATTGTCCATTTCACTTAAGTTTTCAAATTTGGTGGAGTATAGATTTTTAAAGTAGGATCCAAATATTCTCTGGATTTCCTCAATGTCTGTTGTTACTTCTCCCTTTTCATTTCTGATTTTGTTGATTTGTGTTTTCTCCCTCTGTCTTTTAGTTAATTTGGCTAAGGGTCTGTCTATTTTGTTGATTTTCTCGAAGAACCAACTCTTGGTTTCATTGATTCTTTGTATAGTTCTTTTTTTTCTCTAAGTTGTTGATTTCAGCCCTAAATTTGATGATCTCCTGTCTTCTGCTCCTCTTGGGAGTGTTTGCGTCTCTTTTTTTTTTTTTCCAATTCACCTAGTTTAGCTGTTAATTCACTAATATGAGCTGTCACAATTTTCTTTTTGAAGGCACTTAATGCTATGAACTTTCCTCGTAGCACAGCTTTCATTGTGTCCCATAGGTTTGGGTATGTTGTGTCTTCATTTTCGTTGGATTTTAAGAAGTCTTTGACTTCCTTCTTTATTTCTTCCCTGACCCAGTGGTCCTCTAGTAAAGAGTTGTTCAATTTCCATGTGAGTGTAGACTTTCTGTTGATTCTTTTGCTATTGAAGTCCAGCTTTATTCCATGGTGGTCTGATAAGATACAAGGGGTTATTTCAATTTTCTTGTATCTGTTGAGGCTATCTTTGTGTCCAACTCTATGGTCGATTTTGGAGAACATTCCGTGAGGTGCTGAGAAGAAGGTGTATTCTTTTGTGTTTGGGTGAAACGTTCTGTAGATATATGTTAGGTCCATTTGGATCATGATCTCTGTTAGACTCATTATTTCTCTGTTTGGCTTCTGTCTTGATGATCTGTCCATTATTGTGAGTGGGATGTTGAAGTCTCCCACTATTAAAGTGTTTGGATCGATGTGCGATTTAAATTTTAGAAGCGTTTCTTTTATAAATGTAGGTGCCTTTGTATTGGGGGCATAGATGTTCAATATTGAGATGACCTCTTGGTGGATATTTCCTTTAATGAATATGTAATGCCCTTCTCTGTCTTTTTTTATTAACTTCAATTGGAAGTCTATTTTGTTTGATATTAGGGTGGCTACTCCAGCTTGTTTCCTGGGTCCATTTGCTTGGAAGACCTTTGCCCAGCCCTTTATTCTGAGGTAGTGTTTATCTTCAATAGTGAGATGTGTTTCTTGTATACAGCAAAAAGATGGGTCTTGTTTACGGATCCAGTCTGTAAGTCTGTGTCTTTTTATTGGCGAGTTGAGTCCATTGATGTTGATGGATATTAGTGACCAGGGGTTGTTATTTCCCATTATTTTGGTATAGCTGGCTGTCTTGTGTTTCTCTTTTGTTTAGTTGCTGTGGAGGTTTCTATTTCCTCTGTTTTCTTGGGTGTAGTTATCTTCTCTGGGTTGGAATTTTCCTTCTAGGATCTTTGGTAGGGCTGGGTTTGTGAGGAGATATTGTTTGAATTTGATTTTGTCATGGAATATTTTGTTTTCTCCTTCTATGTTGATAGAGAGTTTTGCTGGGTATAGTAGTCTGGCTGGGCACTTATGTTCTCTCAGAGCTTGTAGGACATCCGTCCAGGCCCTTCTAGCTTTTAAAGTTTCTGAGGAGAAGTCAGGTGTGATTCTGATGGGTCTGCCATTGTATGTGACTTGGCCTTTTTCTCTTACAGCTTTTAATATCCTTTCTTTGTTCTCTACATTTGGAGTTTCTATTATTATGTGGCGAGAGGAGTTTCTTTTCTGATCTAATCTGTTTGGTGTTCTGTAAGCCTTTTGGATTTTTACTGGCATCTCTTTCTTTAGGTTTGGGAAGTTTTCTTCTATGATTTTGTTGAAGATGTTTCCTGAACCATGGAGTCGGGAGTCTTCTCTTTCTTCTATGCCTGTAATTCTTAGGTTCCGTCTTTTCATTGAGTCTTTGATTTCTTGGATGTTGTGGGTTAGAAATTTTTTAGCCTTCTCATTTTCTTTGGATGTTGTACTGATTTCTTCCATCAAATCTTCCATGCCTGAGATCCTGTCTTCCATTTCTTGCATCCTATTTTTCATACTCACATCCCTAGTTCCTGTTCTCTTCTCTTGATTCTCCATTTCCTCTTTTAACTCTGACTGTGTTTTCTTTATTGTTCCCATTTCTATTTATTTCTATTTTCGTGTCCTGAATTGTAGTGTTCGTTTTGTACATTTCCTTCTCCAGTTTGCTTGTTTTTGTCTGGAGATCTTTCATTGCTTTATCCTTTTCCTGTTCAAGCTGGGTCCCCTTGGCTTGGAGCTCTTTAATGATGTTATCCGTTGTTTTGGCTTGTAGAATTGTGGCTTCTGTGAATTCCTTCATAGTTTTAAGTTCTTCTTGAAGGGACTTTATCACTTTCCATAATGTAGAATTGTCATCATTTTCATGTGTTTCAGTTGTGGTGAGGTGGTTCGGGCTGCACGGAATATCGTTGCTTTCTTTTGTTGGAGACATTTCGCTCTGTTTTTTTTTTTTTTTTCTGTCTCTGGCCTCTGGCCATGAGGAATTTTTTTTTTTTTTTTTTTTTGCTGTCTTCTGGACTTGGGTCCAAAGGGGGCACTGTGGTGTAGGAGTTGCCTTACTCCACCCCTATAAGGAGAGTCATTCAATCCCACCTTCCAGGTGGGGACCTAATTAATTCAGGTGGCGGAGCTGTGCACAAGTAAGCTCTGATTCCCTGCCGGAAGGGCCCTTACTAGTACAAAAGTTCGATATAAGACAGTTTCAAATATCTCACAGTTTGCCCGGGGCTGGTTCCTGTAGGGGTTAAATCTGCAGTTCAGCTCCAATAGCCTTGCCGCTCCCAAGGCTTGGAAGCTGGCCTGTGACGTCACATACTGGGATCTAAAGGCGCTTTGCAGAGGAGCTACTTCACTTCCAAGGGTTGCAACCTTTCCCAGATAATTGGATCGTCTGTGTGAGACCTGGGAGTGCCCAGCAGGGTGGGGATTATCTCTGCGTGGTTTCTGAATCTGCCGGCTGGGTATTAGGTTGGAACTTACCGGGTATTTCTCCTTTTGGGGGGATGGGTTATCCCGATTCCCGGGTCCAGAGGCTTCCTAGCGTGTCTGAGAGTTGGAAGGAGAGTCCTGCCCAGGAATCTTCCATGGTCCCTGTGTAGCTGGGTGAGATTTAGAGGGGGTCGTGCCCTTTGTACAGCGTCCTGCAACACTTGCTGCCTTGTGACTGTTGACCCCGAAATCAAAATACGTCCACGCTGGGCACCGCCATCTTGGATCCTCCCTATTATTTGTATTTCATGATGAATATCTTTACACAATGATCAACAGAGGTTGTCCCTAAGCTACCTACCTAAGGCTCCAAATCACAATTAACGACTGAGTCAAGTGTGATAATGCTGCCTTCTACGAACACTGCATCATTATGCACCCCCCATACTACACAGAAGGACTATTAATAAGCTCTTTGAAACTCGAAATCTAACCCATAGAGCCAGAGAACATCACACTGTTATCCAGCATCTCAAATTAATAATACGTTTTTCTAAAATGTTTATCTAATGACTGGAATCTGGCAGAAGGAATACAATAGTTGGTTCCATTCAACAACCTGTCTGCATCACGTTTCGGTGTAGCCCTGAATTTATTATTCCCATCGACTTCCTAATTCTTGTTTTTGGGTAATAGACCAAGAATAGGTTGTTAGAGAGTGACAGCTGAAGCTAGTGACACGAGACCTGGGCCTTTGCCTCCTGGTTATAGAAGCAGAATTCTTCTTGGTGACCCACTGTATTCTGCACTTCCACAATCTTTAAGCATTTCCAACCAGCCAAATTTTTCTATTATCAAAAATCAGTTAACTGCATGATTTACTCAGGCTGGTCTCAGTAGCTTGAATCTCCCAGTAAAAAGTATCCCTAAGAGGAATGAATTGTTAAATTAGCTGAAATTGTACTTTTTAAGAAACTGAAACAGGTGTGATTTGAATGCACATTTTACTTGGATTTTAGTGCCTGATGGAGAAAGAAACCCAAGCAAATAAAAATTATGTATTCCTTGCAAATTTCTTTAGCTTACCTACACTTTTAGACTTGTGGGTGCAAGTGGTTTCCCTCTACAACAGTTTGAAATTAAAAAGCCTCTGTGTACCAGGCAATGCCCACCACCTATTGTTGCTTTTTTTTTCCAGAAGAAAGTGGCCATTTACTTTTTTTTAATGTTTATTTATTACTTCAGGTTACATCTCCATCACAGTGTCCTTGTTCCACCCCTCCCATTTAAAAAACAAGAGTGTCATTTGCTCCAAATATAACAAACAATAACTGCCAACACCCACAGCTGGAAGTTGGGTGAGAAATCTTACAGACATAAACATGTGAGTGAATGAATTGCATGCAGTTTCTAAAATTCATTTCTGTATGTATTAAAGTACCATTGCTCAAACAAATACCCTCCACTATGTATCTATGCAATCAGCAAATAATAACAGCTCTCTTAACTCACCTTATGCAGTTTTGAGACATATCACAATATGACAGCTGTGCTCCCTACTTGCATTTCAAATGTTCTTGCTTGTGATGGTCTATTTTATGCCAACCTCATGTTGTGGATTCATTATCTAAATCATATTTCTGATATATATGCTATATTTATGTAACTATATTTTAAAAGTCTGGGGGCTTGCTTTTAAACACTTCATTTAGCTTCTCAATCCCTACCTTTCCAATGTTAAAATTGTTTTCTAAACCACTATGTTTCAAAGTGTGATCCCTAATCCACTGGTGTCCCATAAGATCCTCCTTGAGGAAGGAGAGTGGGCAAGGTGTCTGAGTATTTTGAAATAATGTTAAGTCATCTGATCTTTTTCAAGCAACACAGGTTGAAACTGCTGAGACCATAGCATGGACCAGTAAGGGCTACTATTGACACACTATTTGCTTTCCTCACAACCATACCATTACCAGGCCAATGTTACTTAAGAATTTACTTGATGTTGTCAATATTAATATTAACTGCACTAAATTTAAAGATTTGAATGCATGTGTCTTTGCTATCCTTTGTGTCATATCGAGAAAAAGAGCTTTTTAGATATTTTAATTTGTGAATTGAACTAGTTACACTTTAGAAAATATCACTTTTACTTAAAACAAGTAGAAGGAACACTCTGGTTATTCATGCTCAACTATTTAACACACATTTTCTTAAAACATAACAAAATGGACCTGCCATTTCAAAGAAACATACTATATTTGTTGCTCATGAAACAACTTAAAAGTTTCAAGAGAAAATTAGAATTTAGAAAAGCTTATAAATGCATTGTGATAGTTTTCTCAAAAGCTAAACATTTTATAACAAGCTAGGTATGATACTGACAAACACAACTTTATATGCTGCATAAAGATAAACCCCTAGTACAAGAGGAAGCTCTTAGCCCTCATATGAATGCTGAATGGAAGGGGGCTGATATGTAGGGCACCCCACACCGGAGGAATAGGATAGGTGGGAGAAGGGAGAGAGGGTGGGAGGGTCTGAGGGTGAGCCCAGGAAAGGTGGAGGGAGGGGACTGTGATGGAGATGTAAGTTGAAGTAATAAATAAACATTTTTAAAAAAGATACATATGTCACTGTTTTGGAGCTTTGTGTCAAAGCATGGGCTTGTCATGCTCAAGACCTTGAATTTAATCAAGACTTAAAAATAATTAAAGGGCTGGAGAGATGGCTCAGAGGTTAAGAGCACTGGATGCTCTTCCAGAGGTCCTGATTTCAGTTCCCAGCAACCACACAGTGGCTCATAGCCATCTGTAATGAGATCTGGTGCCCTCTTCTAGTGTGCAGGCATACATACTTCAATACAGAACACTGTATAAGTATTAAATAAACAAATATTTTTTTAAATAATGAAAAATGGGATTATCTACATAATTCCATGATGTAATATTTTATAAATGACCAATGAATGGCATTACCAGTGGATTTTTTGTTTGACAGCTTATGGAAAGTTCATAGATATGACTTCATAGTGCAAATGAAAAACAATTCAAGACACTCCAACTTTCTGAGTTTTAGTGTAATAGCAAGGAAAGTGCCATCAGAAACAATTATCTGAGAAGTCTGTGAAGACTGTCCTCCCATTTGCAGGTTTGCATACATAAAGCATATACGGGAGACTGTGTTTTCTCATTTGCAGGTTTGCATACATAAAGCATATACGGGAGACTGTGTTTTCTCATTTGCAGGTTTGTATACATAAAGCATAT
>CAJQZJ010032044.1:498733-513141 GCA_907164525.1 Lophiomys imhausi | reverse complement strand
GGAGACTGTGTTTTCTCATTTGCAGGTTTGTATACATAAAGCATATAGGGGAGATTGTGTTTTCATTGCTGTGACTAAAGTGACATAAGATGATAAATTTTGTGAAAACAGATCAAAGAATCCATTTCATCTTAGAAATTAAACTACATATTAGACAGATTTGAAAAAGTACAAGAATATCACCATTTTTAATTGTTTAACACAGTTATTTTTATGAACATTTGATGTATATTAGTGTTATTTTTAACAAATTGCTATGTTAATTTATTTCTTAGTTTTCATTTCCAAAGTGGTAAATCAAGAGAATATACATAATCAAAAGCTCTTTGTGCTCCTGAATGATGAACCCTCAGGACAATGTTTTGATGCTCTTTGACAGAGACAAATTTTGCTGTTGTAGAAAACAAAGTGTAGATAATAGATCTTCCTTTAAACTGAAGACAGAAAAGTTTTGATGGTGAATGACTGAGATCAGCCATGAGTTTCACTTAGAAAATGTCATGATATTGAGTTATTTTTACTTCAGAGATTCCTAAACTTAAGTTTTGAAACAGCAGCCAGTTACTCATTCAGCAATTTTGGAGATATTCTTTGTCACGGCATAATGATACAAAAGAGCCTACATTTGGACAAAGAAGTTCTAGCAGCAAATAGCATTTTGGTTGTTGAGTGTTTTTACTCTAAGTGACTACCTTTGACTACAATGGTGACTTATCATTTTTGAAATGAAGTGCAAATCACTTCATTATAGGATAAATATAGCATTTCACCCAAGTCGAATTCTTAGAAACAAGTAGTAAATAACAGAATTGATTGACTGCCTATGAGATATGATTAGTCAAAGAAGTCTCTTTTCCCCCTTTCATCTAGTAGTTGAGTTTTTAGTAACAGTCAATAAGCATTTCTGCTCAGCACATCCCACAGAACCTCTTGCAACAAGTAGAGAACCCAAAACTCCTATGCTTAGGCCCATCTACATTTTCTGAGAACCTCCTACATTAGGAGACAACTCCAGGTTTCATTGCTTAAGCCTACCTACTCCACCCAGAAACTACATGCACTCAGCACACACACACACACACACACACACACACACACACACACACACACTGATTTTTATACACACAGAAACAAACAACTGGCCCTTTCCCCAGAAGCCATCACTTGCCAGTGGGTGCTTAACTATGGAGTGGGACTTCACAATGCCCTCTGTCATCATTGTTGGGTTTTTTGCTGGTCTGATCTGGTATTGTTCTTGTACGTGCATTCAGAGCTCACCTGTGCAATAGCCCTGCCATGGAATTTGCAAGGACCTTCTGAATCCAGGTTCCTGTCCTTTCCACTAAGATAATACTGCAGAGAACACTGGAAGTAAGACTTCAATCTGAAGAGAAGAAAAAAAAAAAAAACAGACTCAAGAGGTCACAGGATCACAAGTAATAAGCAATTCTAGAACACTTAATTGAAAGATGTCTAAGAAAAGACCACCAAACAACAAAATGACAGATATTAATATCCATTGTTTGTAATACCTCTAAATGGTAATGATTTCAATTCTCCAACAAAAGGACACAAACTAATATATTGTACTGGAAAATAGGACCTATCCTTTCGCTGCCTCCAAGAAGCACATCTTACCATCAACAACAGACACTGCCTTTAAGTAAAAGGGATGGTTTATTGATGCCTGGATTTATGTCAGCTTGACACAAGCCATAATTATCTGATAGAATGAAACCTCAATTGAGAAAATGCTTTCGTAAAATTGGGATGTAGGCAGATATATTGGGTATCTTCTTATTTAGTGACTGATGTTGGAGGGCCGAACCTGTTCAAGGTGGAACTGTCCTGAGCTTGTAGTTCTGATTTCTATAATAAAACAAGATAAACAAGCCATTGGGGAGTAAGGCTGTAAACAACACTCCTCTGCACTCTATGCATAAGTTTCTGGCTCCAGATTCCTGTCCCATTTGAGTTCCTGTACTGACTTGATAAAGAACACTGATGTGATGTAAGACAGTTAAACGTTTTCCTCCCCAAATTTCACTTGATCTTGCTGCTTTATCTCAACAACAGGAACCCTGCCAAAGAGAGATGAAAAAAATAAATCCCAAGCAACTTATAAGAAAAAAGCAGGCATAGCCATTCTAATATCTAACAAAAAAGAGAAAAGGCTTCAAATCTCATTAACTCATTAAAAGAGATAAGGAAGAGCATTTAATACTCATTAAAGGAACTATTCATTAAGATGATACTCTAATCCCATACTTATATGCAACAAACATGGGAGAACCCAATTTTTTTAATATTACCGTATCTGAAACCACAGATAAACCTCAACATGGTGGTAGTGAGTGACTTCAATATCCCCCTCTCACCAATAGACAGGTCATCTAAACAAGAGCTAAACAGATCATTCTACCCACATACTAATGAATATTAACTCTTCAGAGCAGAACATGGAAGATTCTCCAAAATCAACCACATATTAAAATGCAAAGTCTTGGTAATTATAGAAAAATTGAAATACATCATGCACTGTATTTACCCACAATGGAATAGAGTTATAAAATGATAACAATAGAAGCCATGAAAAGTACACAAGCTCATAGAGACCAACCAACACTCTACTGAATGGTAATTGGGTTAGTGAAGAAATTAAGAGAAAATTTAAACCTACTTTGAATGAAAATGGAAACACAACTCATCAAATCTATGGGACACCAGGCACTTCCAAAAGAACATTAAGTGCCCACATCAAAAAATTTGAAAGGTCTAAAATTAATAACTCAATGATGGATCTAAATGTTTTGGAAAATAAGAGCAACACCCCAAAAAAGAAGACATAAAGAAATAATCAAGATAAAAGTGAAAAGAAGTACAAAGAATCAATGAAATGAAGAGTTGATTTTTTGTTTGTTTGTTTTTTTAAGGCAGGGTTTCTCTGTATAACAGCTCTGGCTGTCCTGGACTCAATTTGTACACCAGGCTGACCTTGAAATCACAGAGATCCACATGAATCTGTCTCCCAAGTGCTGGGATTAAAGGTGTGCGCCACCACCGCCCAGCGAGTTGATTTTTTTATTTATTTATTTGTTGCTTCAGGTTGCATCTCCATCATATTGTCCTCTTTCCTTCTTCCCAGCCCCTCCCTCCCACCCTCTACCCCCTAACCCTTCCATCCCACGACTCCGGAGTGAAGTGTCCCTACATAACAGTCCCCCATCCCAGTTCAGAAGTCATTTGAGGGCCAAAACCCTCCTCATACACAGGGGGCCTACAAGGCAGTACCATCAGTGAAAAGTGTCTCATTGCCAGGGAGAGAAAACTAAAAAACACACAAACAAAAACAAATAATAATAAAGTCTATGTCCATGTTCCCTTTGGTGCATTGGTTGTAGGATAGATATCCTGTACTATATAGCTAAAATCCTACTATAAGTGAATAGATGCCATGTGCATCCTTCTGAGTCTTGGTTAGCTCACTCAGGATAAGCTTCTCTAGTTCCATCCATTTGGCTGCAAATTGCACGATTTCATTATTTCAGATAGTTGAGTAATATTCCATTGTGTAGATGTACCACAGTTTTTTAATCCATTCTTTGGTTGAGGGACATCTGGGTTGTTTCCAGTTTCTAGCTATTACAAATAAGGCTGATATGAACATAGATGAGGAAACTTCCTCGTGATTCAGTGAGGAGTCATTTGGATGTATACCCAGAAGTGGTATGGCTGGGTCCTGAGGCAAAGCTATTCCAAGTTTTCTAAGATACCACCAGACTGACCTCCATAGTGGTTGCACAAGCCTGCACTCCCACCAGCAATGGAGGAGGGTTCCCCTTTCTCCATACCCTCGCCAGCATGTGCTGTCATTTGAGTTTTTGATCTTAGCCATTCTGACAGGTGTGAGATGGAATCTCAGAGTGAGTTGCATTTCTCTGATGATTAAGGATGTTGAGCATTTCTTCAAGTGTCTCTCAGCCATTAGGAATTCCTCCTTTGTGAATTCTCTGTTTAGCTCTTTCCCCCATTTTTTTTGATTGTATTATTTGGTTTCTTGGCATTTAATTTCTTGAGTTCTTTTTGGAGTTGATTATTTTTTAATTAACATGATTGACAAACTTTCAGCAGAAATAATAAGAGAGAAATAAAAAATTCCCAAATGTATAAAAAGAAAAAATGAAGTAAGACACAACAGACACTTAGGAAACCTGAGAATCATAAGGATATATTTGTAAATTTTATATTCCATTAAACTGGAAAATAAAAAAGGATATGTCCCATAAAATTTAAACCAAGGTAAAGTAAATAAATTAAACAGATCTGTAAAAACCAATGAGATAGAAGTAGTAGGAACTCATTGCCAAATTCTACCAGACCTTCAAAGAAGAACTAATATAAATATTCTCAATTAACCTTGTAGAAAAGAGAAAGAATGAACACTTTCAAATTACTTTTACAAAGCCAGTGTTACTCTGACACTAAACCCCCAAAAGATCCAACCAAAAAAATAAATTATATGATGAACATATATACAAAAGTTTTTAAAAGTATTTTATCAAGTCTGTAGCTTGATTTATTATTTCTTTTTTTTATTCTGAAAGTATATTTTCCTTTATTTTTTATTTCCTCAGGTTACATCTCAATCACAGTGCCCTCCCTATTTCCTCCTCCTGTCCCCTTCTCCCACCCTCAACCCCCCATCCTCTTCCCTTTTTTTGCTTTTAAGTATAAGGTATATCTTATTTCCCCCTACAGTTTCCCTTTCAGTCCAACAAATGGCTCTTTCTCTTATAATAATAAATACAATACAAAACAACAGAGGTAATTAGACCACAGTTATGAGGGTTATATGGCTTAGCGTACATTCCCAATGTCCAGTCCATATGTATTTGGCATCTGACTTTAACATTCTACTATCTAACCACCTCCATGAGTTTAAAGTTCTATATCTTACTCAACATACATACTAACTTGCAACACAATTTTAAAAGCATCTTCTTAGATCTATAACACTCTCTTGACTCCTAAACAACTCAAAATTTAATTATGAGGCTTTAGCTATCTGTTCTTCAACCACCTCAGAGACCTGAGGGATAAATATATCTGATTTTATAGGAAGTACAGGGCCTGCAGCTTCCAAAACTAAGAAATGACATACCAGTGGCTGCCTGGACAGTTCCCATTTTCTCTCCATACATTATAGCATCGATCTTCAGTCGTTTGGCCCTTTTTCTCTGATAGATATTGATTGTAGAGCAGGGGTTATGAAGGACTTACCTACCCTGTCTTGGCAGAGCTAGGCTGTCGACTTACCTGCTTCCAAGTTTTGTCCTTTTTGGACAGCATTCTGTCTACAGTTGGAGCAAGGGGCTTTTCCTACCAAGAGATAGGCTTGCGACTAATTCAATCATCTCCCACTGGAGATTCTTCGATGCTCATCTTCTACTTGGGGGAGAATAGGGGGTGCTGTCAGGAGTTGATATGTCTTGATATAAAAAAAAATCTAAAGTTACGAAAACATCTTTGAATGCCATATTCTGCAGATCTCTTGAGGTTTTTGAAGAGGCCCTATCTATCTCTTATATTAGGGTAAGCAGATGTTGCTTGTCTCTTAGCAGCTTTATTTCTGATTAGCTTAGAAAATAACTATAATAGTCTGTCATAGTACCTAACAGAATGACCAGCTTGCATAACTATTAGTTTGCATATTTTAATTATCGTAAACAGTTTATGACAATTAGTAGTAAAAGGCCGAAACATCACATTTCATTTTTTCTTCTTTACCTCCTAACATTTCCATCCCATTTCTCTGGGGTGGGGTGTCCTTATATAACAGTCCCTCATCTCAGTTGAGAGGTCATATGAGGGCCAAGAGCCTCCTCATTCATTGGGGGTCTACGAAGCAGTACCATCAGTGAAAAGTGTCTCGTTGCCTTGGAGAGAGAACTAAAAAACAAACAAACAAATAAGCAGACAAATAGATAAAACAGACTTAAAAATAGAAAAATAAATAAATAAATAAAAATAAAACATGAAAAGTCTATGTCCAAGTTCCTTTTGGTGTGTTAGTTGTAGTATCGATACCTTCTACTATATAGCTAAAATCCTACTATAAGTGAATAGATGCCATATGGATCCTTCTGAGTCTGGGTTAGCTCACTCAGGATGAGCTTTTCTAGTTCCATCCATTTGGCTGCAAATTGCATAATTTCATTGTTCCTGATAGCTAAATAACATTCCATTGTGTATATGTACCACAGTTTTTTAACCCATTCTTCGGTTGAGGGACATCTGGGTTGTTTCCAGTTTCTAGCTATTACAAATAAGGCTGCTATAAACATAGATGAGGAAACTTCCTTATGATTCCGTGAAGAGGCATTTGGATGTATACCCAGAAGTGGTATGGCTGGGTCCTGAGGCAAAGCTATTCCAAGTTTAAAGATATTGCCACTGTCCTTCATAGTGGTTGCACAAGTTTGCACTCCCACCACCAATGGAGTAGGTTACCCCTTTCTCCACACCCTCGCCTGCATGTGCTGTCATTTGAGCTTTTGATCTTAGCCATTCTGACAGGTGTGAGATAGAATCTCAGAGTCATCCTGAGTTGCATTTCTCTGATGATTAAGGATGTTGAGCATTTGTTCAAGTGTCGCTCAGCCATTAGGGATTCCTCCTTTGTGAATTCTCTATTTAGCTCTGTCCCCCATTTTTTGATTGGATTATTTGGTTTCTTGGTATTTAATTTCTTGAGTTCTTTGTAGATTTTGGATATTAGCCCTCTGTCAGATGTGGGGTTGGTGAAGATTTTCTCCCAGTCTGTAGGCTGCAGTTTTGTTCGAATGACAGTGTCTTTTGCCTTCCAGAAGCTTTTCTGTTTCATGAGGTGCCATTTATTGACTGTTGATCTCAGGTCCTGAGCTGTTGGTGTTCTCTTCAGGAAGTTGTCGCCTGTGCCAATGAGTTCGAGGGTTTCTCCCACTTTTTCTTCTAGTAGATTGAGTGTGACAGGTCTTATGTTAAGGTCTTTCATCCACTTGGACTTAAGTTTTGTACAAGGTGATAAGTATGGGTCTAATTTCATTCTTTTACAAGTGGACATCCAGTTGGACCAGCACCATTTTTGAAGATGCTGCCCTTCATCCATTGTGCCATTTTGGCTTCTTTGTCAAAAATTAGGTGGTCATAAGTGTGTGGGTCTATTTCTGGATCTTCAATTTGATTCCATTGGTTTCTATACCAATACCATGCTGTTTTTACACCTATTGCTTTGTAGTAAAGCTTGAAATCTGGGATGGTGAAACCTCCAGATATTTTTTTATTGTAGAGGATTGATTTAGCTATTCTGGGCTTTTTGTTGTTCCATATGAAATCGAGAATAGCTCTTTCCAAGTCTATAAAAAATTGTGTTGGTATTTTGATAGGAATCGCATTGAATCTATACATTGCTTTTGGTAGGATAGCCATTTTTATTATGTTGCTCCTACCTATCCATGAGCATGGGAGACCTTTCCATCTTCTAAAGGCCTCTTCCCTTTCTTTCTTCAAGGGCTTGAAGTTCTTGTTGTACAGGTCTTTTATTTGCTTGGTTAGAGTTACCCCCAGGTATTTTATGTTGTTTGTGGCTATTGTGAAGGGGGTTGTTTCCCTTATTTCTTTCTCAGCCCATTTGTTGTATAAAGAAGGGCTTCTGATTTTTTTGAATTAATTTTGTATTCAGCCACTTTGCTGAAGGTGTTTATCAGCTGTAAGAGTTCTCTGGTGGAATTATTGGGGTCCCTTATGTATACTATCATAACATCTGCAAATAGGGATAATTTGACTTCTTCTTTTCCAATGTTTATCCCCTTGATCTCTTTTAGTTGTCTTATTGCTCTAGCAAGAACTTTAAGTACTATATTGAAGAGGTATGGTGAAAGTGGACATCCTTGTCTTGTCCCTGAGTTTAGAGGAAATGCTTCAAGCTTCTCTCCTTTTAATTTGATGTTGGCTACTGGCTTGCTGTATATTGCCTTTATCATTTCTAGGTACGGTCCTTGTATGCCCGTTCTCTCCAGAACTTTTAGCATGAAGGGGTGTTGGATTTTGTCAAATGCTTTTTCTGCATCTAACAAGATGATCATGTGGTTTTTTTCTTTCATCTTGTTTATATGGTGAATGACGTTGATAGACTTTCGTATGTTGAACCATCTCTGCATTCCTGGCATGAGCCTACTTGATCATGGTGTATGATACTTTTGATGTGTTCTTGAATTCAGTTTGTTAGTATTTTCTTAAGTATTTTTGCATCTATGTTCATGAGGGAGATTGGTCTGAAGTTCTCTTTCTTTGTTTGGTATTTGTGTGGTTTAGAAATCAGGGTGAATGTTGCCTCATAGAATGAGTTTGTCAATGTTCTTTCAGATTCTATTTTGTGAAAGAATTTGAAAAGTATTGGTGTTAACTCCTCTTTGAAGGTCTGGTAGAATTCTGTGCTAAAGCCATCTGGCCCTGGGCTTTTTTTTTTTTTTTTTTTGGTTGGGAGATTTTTTTTTTTTATAAGTACTTTTTTTTTTTTTCAAGTTACATCTCAGTCACAAACCCTTCCCTATTCCCCCTTCCTGTCCCACCCTTCCACCCTCTTCCCCCCCAACAGCTTCCCTTTTCAATCCAACAAATGGTTCATTCTCTTATAACAGTAAATTCTATACAAAACAGCAGAATTAAATATGCCACATTTATGAGAGTTAAAGAGATTTTTAATGACTGTTTCTATTTCCTTATGGGTTATAGGGCTGTTTAATCTGTTTATCTGATCTTGATTTAGCTTCGGTAGGTGGAATCTCTCAAGAAAATTGTCCTTTTCACTTAAGTTTTCAAATTTGGTGGAGTATAGATTTTTAAAGTAGGATCCAAATGTTCTCTGGATTTCCTCAATGTCTGTTGTTATTTCTCCCTTTTCATTTCTGATTTTGTTGATTTGTGTTTTCTTCCTCTGTCTTTTAGTTAATTTGGCTAAGGGTCTGTCTATTTGGTTGATTTTCTCGAAGAACCAACTCTTGGTTTCATTGATTCTTTGTATAGTTATTTTTTTTCTCTAAGTTGTTGATTTCAGCCCTAAATTTGATGATCTCCTGCCTTCTGCTCCTCTTGGGAGTGTTTGCTTCTTTTTTTTTTTTTTTTCCAATTCACCCAGTTTAGCTGTTACTTCGCTAATGTGAGCTGTCACAATTTTCTTTTTGAAGGCACTTAGTGCTATGAACTTTCCTCGTAGCACAGCTTTCATTGTGTCCCATAGGTTTGGGTATGTTGTGTTTTCATTTCGTTGGATTTTAAGAAGTCTTTGATTTCCTTCTTTATTTCTTCCCTGACCCAGTGGTCCTCTAGTAAAGAGTTGTTCAATTTCCATGTGAGTATAGAGTTTCTATTGATTCTTTTGCTATTGAAGTCCAGCTTTATTCCATGGTGGTCTGATAAGATACAAGGGGTTATTTCAATTTTCCTGTATCTGTTGAGGCTATCTTTGTGTCCAACTATATGGTTGATTTTGGAGAAGGTTCCGTGAGGTGCTGAGAAGAAGGTGTATTCTTTTGTGTTTGGGTGAAACGTTCTGTAAATATCTGTTAGGTCCATTTGGTTCATGATCTCTGTTAGACTCATTATTTCTTGGTTTGGTTTCTGTCTTGATGTTCTGTCCATAGTTGTGAGTGGGGTGTTGAAGTCTCTCACTATTAAAGTGTTTGGATCGATGTGTGATTTAAGTTTTAGAAGCATTTCTTTTATAAATGTAGGTGCCTTTGTATTTGGGGCATAGATGCTCAATATTGAGATGTCCTCTTGGTGGATATTTCCTTTAACGAGTATGTAATGCCCTTCTCTGTCTTTTTTTATTAACTTCAATTGGAAGTCTATTTTGTTTGATATTAGGGTGGCTACTCCAGCTTGTTTCCTGGGTCCTTTTGCTTGAAAAATCTTTTCCCAGCTCTTTATGAGATATTGTTTATCTTCAATAGTGAGATGTGTTTCTTGAATACAGCAAAAAGATGTGTCTTTTTTACGGATCCAGTCTGTAAGTCTGTGTCTTTTTATTGGCGAGGTGAGTCCATTGATGTTGATGGATATTAGTGACCAGGTGTTGTTATTTCCCTATATTTTGGTATAGCTGGTTGTCTTGTGTTTCTTTTTGTTTAGTTGCTGTGGAGGTTTCTATTTCCTCTGTTTTCTTGGGTGTAGTTATCTTCTCTCTGTTGGAGTTTTCCTTCTAGGATCTTCTTTAGGGCTGGGTTTTTGGGGAAATATTGATTGAATTTGATTTTGTCATGGAATATCTTGTTTTCTCCATCTATGTTGATAGAGATTTTTGCTGGGTATAGCAGTCTGGCTGGGCACCTATGTTTTCTCAGGGCTTGTAGGACATCCATCCAGGCCCTTCTAGCTTATAAAGTATCTGAGGAGAAGTCAGGTGTGATTCTGATGGGTCTGCCATTGTATGTGACTTGGCCTTTTTCTCTTACAGCTTTTAATATCCTTTCTTTGTTCTCTACATTTGGAGTTTCAATTATTATATGGCGAGAGGAGTTTCTTTTCTGATCTAATCTGTTTGGTGTTCTGTAAGCCTCTTGGATTTTTATTGGCATTTCTTTCGTTAGGTTTGCGAAGTTTTCTTCTATGATTTTGTTGAAGATATTTCCTGGACCATGGAGTCGGGAGTCTTCTCTTTCCTCTATGCCTATAATTCTTGGGTTCCATCTTTTCATTGAGTCCTTGATTTCTTGGATGTTGTGGGTGAGAGATTTTTTAGCCTTCTCATTTTCTTTGGATGTTGTACTGATTTCTTCCATCGAATCTTCCATGCCTGAGATCCTGTCTTCCATCTCTTGCATCCTAATTTTGATACTCACACCCATAGTTCCTGTTCTCTTCCCTTGATTCTCCATTTCCTCTTTTATTCCATTTCTTTATTCCATTTCTATTTTCATGTCTTGAATGGTCTTGTTCGTTTTGTACATTTCCTTCTCCAGTTTGCTTGTTTTTGCCTGGAAATCTTTCACTGCTCTGTCCTTTTCCTGTTCAAGCTGAGTCACCTTGGCTTGGAGCTCTTTAATGGTGTTATTCGTTGTTTTCACTTGTAAAATTGTGGCTTCTTTGAATTCCTTCATAGATTTAAGTTCTTCTTGAAGGGACTCTATCACTTTCCATAATGTGGAATTTCATGTGTTTCAGCTGTGGTGAGGTGGTTCGGGCTGGGTGGAATAGCATTGATTTCTTTTGTTGGAGTCATTTCGCTCTGGTTTTTCCACATTATGGTTTTTTTTTTTTGGTCTGGGGCCTCTGGCCATGTGGAATTTTTTAGCTGTCTTCTGGACTTGGGTCCAAAGGGGGCACTTTGGTGTAGGATTCGAGTTGCCTTACTCCACCCCTATAAGGTGAGTCATTCAGCCCCGCCTCCTAGGTGGAGACCTAACTAATCCAGGTTGTGGAGCTGTGTACAAGTAAGCTCTTGTTCTCCGTCAGAAGAGCCAGTACTAGTGCAAAAGTCTGATATACGACAGTTTCAAATATCTCACAGTTTGCCCGGGGTTGGTTCCTGTGGTGGGTAAATCTGCCCTTCACACCCAATAGCCTTGCCCCTCCCGCGGCTGGGAAACTGGCCAGTGACGTCACAGAAGTGGGTTGTGATTTGTAGTCTGAAGGCACTTTGCAGCCGAGCTGCGCTCACTTCCAAGGGTTGCAACCCTTCGCCAGATAGCTGGATGGTCTGTGGGAGACCTGGGGGTGCACAGCAGGGTGGGGATTATCTCTGTGTGGGATCTGAATCTGCCTGATGGGTATGAGATTGGAACTTACCCAGAGTCTCTCCTTGTGGGGGATGGGGGGGAATCCCGATTCCGTGGGTCCAGCGGCTTCCTTGCTTGTCTAAGAGTGGCAAGGAGCGTCCTGCCCAGGGACTCTCGGTGGTCCCTGGGTCGTTGGGTGAGATTTAGAAGGGGTCGAGAGGTCGTATGAGGGCTAAGAGCCTCCTCATTCATTGGGGGTCTAGGAGGCAGTACCATCAGTGAAGAGTGTCTCATTGCCTGGGAGAGAGAACTAAAAGAACAAACAGACAAATAGATAAAAAAGACTAAAAAATAGAAAAAAATTATAAATAAATAAATAATAAAAATAAAAAATAAAAAGTCTATGTCCAAGTTCCCTTTGATGTGTTAGTTGTAGTATCAATACCTTCCACTATATAGCTAAAATCCTACTATAAATGAATAGATGCCATATGTGTCCTTCTGAGTCTGGGTTAGCTCACTCAGGATGAGCTTTTCTAGTTCCATCCATTTGGGTGCAAATTGCATAATTTCATTGTTCCTGATAGCTGAATAATATTCCATTGTGTAGATGTACCACAGTTTTTCCACCCATTCTTCGGTTGAGGGACATCTGGGTTGTTTCCAGTTTCTAGCTATTACAAATAAGGCTGCTATAAACATAGATGAGGAAATTTCCTTATGATTCTGTGAAGAGGCATTTGGGTGTATTCCCAGAAGTGGTATGGCTGGGTCCTTGGGCAGAGCTATTCCAAGTTTTCTAAGATATCGCCAGACTGACCTCCATAGTGGTTGCACAAGCTTGCACTCCCACCAGCAACGGAGTAGGGTTCCCCTTTCTCCACACCCTCACCTGCATGTGCTGTCATTTGAGCTTTTGATTTTAGCCATGCTGACAGGTGTGACATGGAATCGCAGAGTCATCTTGAGTTGCATTTCTCTGATGATTAAGGATGTTGAGCATTTGTTCAAGTGTCTCTCAGCCATTAGGGATTCCTCCTTTGTGAATTCTCTATTTAGCTCTGTCCCCCATTTTTTTGGTTGGATTATTTGGTTTCTTGGCATTTGGACACCCCACCCCAGAGAAATGGGATGGAAGGGTTAGGAGGTAAAGAAAAAAAAATGAAATGTGATGTTTCGGCCTTTTACTACTAATTGTCATCAACTGTTTAGGATAATTAAGAAATGCAAACTAATGGTTATGCAAGCCAGTCATTCTGTTAGGTACTATGACAGCCTATTATAGTTATTTTCTAAGCTAATCAGAAATAAAGCTGCTAAGAGACGAGCAATACCTGCTTACCCTAATATAAGAGATAGATAGGGCCTCTTCGAAAACCTCAAGAGATCTGCAGAATATGGCATTCAAAGATGTTTTCGTAACTTTAGATTTTTTTTATATCAAGACATATCAACTCCTGACAGCACCCCCTATTCTCCCCCAAGTAGAAGATGAGCATCGAAGAATCTCCAGTGGGAGATGATTGAATTAGTCGCAAGCCTATCTCTTGGTAGGAAAAGTCATATAACCCTCATAACTATGGCCTAATTATCTCTGTTGTATTTATTATTATAAGAGAAAGAGCCATTTGTTGGACTGAAAGGGGAAACTGTAGGGGGAAATAAGATATACCTTATACTTAAAAACAAAAAAAAAAAGGGAAGAGCATGGGTATTTGATGGTGGGAGGGTTGGCCTGGAGGGGGGAATAGGGAGGGGACTGTGATTGAGATGTAACTTGAAGAAATAAAAAATAAAGGAAAAAAAAAAGAAGTCCAAGCTCTACGGAAAAAAAAAATAGAAGGGGTCGAGCCGTTTGTACAGCATCCTCCAACACTCGCTGCCCTGTGACTGTTAACCCCGAAATCAAAATACGTCCGCGCAAGCCGCTGCCATCTTGGATCCTCTATACAAAACTTTTTAATAAGGTACTTGCAAATGGAATTCAAGAACATTCATCATCCTAGAGATGAAATTCAACACAAATGATATAGAAGTAATCAATTGCTTTCTTGTTGGATTAAAGCCCGATTCACAAGATGGAACTCATGTCTTGTACCATTGGCTGTCCCAAAAACCTTTGACAAGCTAGATCATCAATTGCAGGGGAGAACACAATACTATTATTTAGCTAAATGGACATAGTAATAAACTATACAACTTAGTCCTTATCTTTATACCTATAGGTTAGTGCAGCTCAGCCCTCATTAGAGAATATTATTATTATTATTATTACTATCATTACAGTAGATAACCATCAGATCAGAGACTCACAGTTTCACTCAGTGTGAAAATAATAACAGACTGTAGAATGTTCACCTATAAATCAAATATCTATATCCGCTAGGATCAGTATCATTGTAGAAGAGGAAGAAAACAGATTGTAAGAATCAGAGGTAGTAACAAATGATATTTATTGGGCATGCCATTGCCACTGCCCTTGTGACCTCAAAACAGCCATGAGTGTATGCATAAGACTTGATCAAGCCAGCCACAATCTCAGTACGGATAGGTGAGGGAATCATTTGAACAAATACATTATATGCATGTATTCCAGAACAATAATAAGGATACTGAAGGGGCTGATAGGTTAATATAAGTTAGATTTAGTGA
>CAJQZJ010032044.1:478770-493733 GCA_907164525.1 Lophiomys imhausi | reverse complement strand
GAACGGCAGAGTTGCTGATACGAAGGAAATAAGTTGGCCTACAGACGTCTGAGGTCTCCCAGAGAGAAGAAAGCCTCAAGCCTTATTTAAAGTGAGACTTCGATATCCAGTTTACCCTGACGAACCTACGTCTGAGAGATCCAGAAAAAGGACTGCTAAGTGCGTTAAAGAGTCTACCCCTGAGACTGGTTTCCTGACGACTGAGGACCTGCCCCAGAGACTGTATCATTCTAAAAGGGTATGAAAGTAGTTGTTATGATTATCAATAGGTTTAGTGGATAGGTTAAAGGGGTTGTAGGAATTTATAGGATTAATAGTTAAGAAATTGTTGGTGTTTGTTATAAGTGAATTTAGTAATAAATAAATAAGAGTTAAATAAATAATAATTTAAAAGTTCGGTTACAGGATACACACAAACAAGTTGATAAGAAATAGACAGGCCATAATTTAGTAACAGAAATAAGTTCATTCCATTTTGTGTACCATCTCAGTAGTTCTCTGTGTTTTAACCTAGCATTTTGTCACAGCTCTATGATAGCATGAAACATGAACTAGAATGAATCCAATGTTTCAGAATATGAACAAGATATATGTCATGTGTAATCTATCCTGGTAATTAATTATTACCAAATATAGTCACATATAATCTTAACTCTTATGTTCTAAAAGTTTAGCAATTAAAATAATATCATATCATACATGTACCAGTAAAATGCATACACTTCAAAATAAAAGGGGATATCTATTATTGTTTATTTGTGTTTATTTCAACTCAAGAAGATATAATTCAGTTTCATTTATATTTGCCAACGCTGAGAAATATAGAGTGTGGGGATGAATATAAAATTTTAATTTGAAGTAAGTGGGATTAGATCTTTGGAATTGAATGTTACATTTGTGCTGTCTTGAGTCATTCAAACAAATCTCATACAGCAAAATGAGGGTGAGTGGTTTTTCCTGAGGGCTCCATTCCTCAGCTTTCCTTTTTGAATCACATCTATGGCATATGTCCTCCTCTTTAAAAAAAAAAAAAATCTAAATCCTGCTAACTTCTTAAAAAGAGAATTTCAAATGTTTATTTTAATATGTGACTATTGATTTACCACGATGCAAAGAACATTGTCTCTATATAGGGATCATTTACTCTGTTAAAAGTTGTTTTTTAAAACAGATTATGATTAAATAACTACTCCCCAAACCAATGTAGGCATTGAAAATCCTCACCCTGATGGATTCTATTTAAATAAGAATATCTCCTTAAAATTAATACTAAATGTGGTAGCCTAACTGTGGTCCTAACAAACATCTACATCTTATTTACTAAAATTTGTGAATGTAATCTTAAGCACAAAGGAAACGTTGAAGATATGAAGAAGGTGAAAACACTCAGATGGAGACGTTATTCCTTAGGTGGATTATCTGTGTGTCACACATGTTCTTATCAGAAAGAGACCCTGAGACTGGGCAACAGTGGGAAGGAGCAGCATGACAATGGATGTAACGGAGGCCACTGGCCAGGGAAGAACTAATTCTGCTTACTTCTTGATTTTAGCCTCATACGATTCCTTACTCATTTCTGACCTTTGAACCCACAAGAGAATAAAGTCTTGTTTTTTAAACCACTTAGTTTGTATTACTTGCCCCAGCCCCATAAGCAAACTAATACAGGAACATTCAACAACACAGCAGCAGCCAGTGATAGTTCACTTACTTACCTCCTGGTAATTTTCTAAAGAGAGGAATGAGAAGACATGATCTCCTACAACAGGAGTGCCAACGTCTGGCAGATCATTTATTGTTGCCATCAGTTTCTACACTCTTGCCCTTCATTACGCAGACCAGAGAGTGCTTGTAGCCCACAAATGTATGACTGTGACCCATCATAAATTAATCATATGGACTCCACCAACCCATGTTACAGGGCTTATTGTTTATTCATAAGAACAAAGTTCTTATGGAAAGGTGAGCTACTTCTATCACGCATGATAATTATTACCAATTATCATATGACAATAAGCTGTCCTTGTCCCATTTTAAAAGAGCAAACCTGTCAGGTTGTCAGCCCACAAGCCTATTACATTTCAAATATGCACTTGGAGAAACCAAACTGCCTTATAAATTGGTGGGCAGTCTTGAGATTCAACGGACCTCAGGTGTTATTTTAGACGTTTTCTTACTTCAGACAATAACTCGGAAAATTCTTGGTCAGTCATGTAACCGGGAATAAAAATTGTGTCTCATAATTTTTTAAAAAGCAGTAAATATTGTATTTCATTTACTTAATATTTACCCCTCCCATGGTTAGTTTTATTTGTCAACTCGATACACTTTGGGGAAGACCCGTATTTGAAGAATTGCCCCCATTAAATTGGCCTCTGGGGATATCTGTGAAGTATTTTCTTAACTGCTAACTGATGGAAAAATGCCCAGCCGGCAGCGGATGGTGCCGTCCCTGGGCAGGTGGGCCTGTCTTGTTTTAGGAAGACAGGTGATCAAACCCAAGGAAGCCAGCCAGAAAGCAGCTTTTTTCCATGGTATCTGCATCAGCTTCTGTATCCAAGGCTGTGCTTGGAGCTCCTGCCCTGACTGCCCTAGATGATAAAGTATAACCTGTAAGTCTAATAAGCTCCTCCCTTCCCTAAGCTGATTTTGCTCATGATTTTTTTTTATCATAGTAACAGAAAGAAAACTACAACAATCCTTAAACAAACCACTGTTTTTAAATGACCACTTTCCATTAGATGATCCTGGAAGACCCATCGAGTCTCACATGTATAACCTGAACAGTGGTCTCCAAAGTTATGCTTACTGTACAAAACAACACAGCTACCATTGAAATAATAATTGACCTAGATGCTTCCTCCTTAAATTAATGCACTCGTTGCTTCTAAAAATATTGACTCCGTTTTAAATTCCCAAATTAAAATTCATTTTATATTGCTATTTTAGGACACCTAACATGTAAATTCCGATATTGTAGAAATACACCACCAAATATCAAGCTCAGATTTAACAACCAGTTTTGCAGTACTGTGAATAGCAGGCAGACATTTGCCAAGGGAATTTGGAGCTATCAGAATTTTTGTAAGATTACTACAAATCTTTGCAATTTAGACTACATCATGGAAGTACAGCTATCCATTTTGGAAAAGTCTCACAAATAATATTGCAGAAGTGTTAAGAAGTTTGATAAGAATGCAATCTAAGCAACTGTTGCATCACAGAAAACAGGTCTGCTTGTCTTGTATACTTTAGGGAAAAGACAATGAATAAAAGCAACACCAACATTATTCAGAAGCAAACACGCTCACAAAAGTTTTCCCCAAACCATTTGCTAGTTGAACAACAGAACTCTCAGATAAGTGAACATCCCAAATATGTTACACCTATGTCTTATAAAGTGGTAAGAGCGTCCAATTTACTTCAAGAAACAGCAATTTCTGTTGGCAAGATGCATGGAAAGTGTTATCCTCGTGGGAATCCATTTGTGACAAGAGAGCAGAAATCAGCCTCTGCTCCGACAATAAAAAAGTGGCAGATAGTGCAGAAGTAATCAATCTAAAAGGTATAGAATATTGAAATGTGAAATGCATAAAAAGCCAGAAGATAGATTTTGAGATCGATCCAGGAAGCTACTGAAATTCAGGGCAATTCCTAAAGGATGGGAATATGTGAGAAGGTTAAGAGAATGCTGAAAGTAATAATGTCTATGTATTTTAAAAAGCAAAAATCATTGTTGGATAGATTGTCTCTATAACAAAGAAAATCTGACACCATCCAAAAATATTTAAAGAAAATAAAACCACATGTGTCCAATAAAAATCAGAATTACAGAAAACGTGGTAGGGATACATTCTTAGGCTTAGGGAACAATAACTGGTTTTATTAGTATTTCAGCAAAAATATTTCCAAGAATATAATTGCTTGGATCTAAAGAACTAAGAGGAACATTTTTTCCCAATGTGTATGACTAGAAGCTCTGATGTTAATGTATTTCTTGATCTCATTTGTCATATCAATCACAGAAATTAAACATGTATGAGTGGAAACATGTCTGCTTTTCTCTGGGGTTGATATCCCCACATACCTCAGACTACATAAAAGAAAGAGAAGCTTGAGAGGACCAACAAGTCGCCTGCTTCTTTTGTCAAAGATTTCTCTTGAAATATTGTGATCATTTTTCTAAACAAAATCTCCCCATCCATAATAGAAATATTCTCTGATAAAAATGTAGTTTAAATGCCTCATTGTATGTACAACTGGGCATGGGTCATCACCTTCTCCAATCGTTTATCCACCATGAAATCCACCCAGTATGCAGGGATGTTATGCTTCTGGGTCGACTAGTCTCTGCTCTTGGTTTTAATACAAGTACTATCCATACACTGCCTGCTTTGACTGCATCTCTCCATTCACACCAAAATGCAGATTATTCTTTCTCTGGCTCTTGTAAAAGACCCTGACTAGTATTTCCTCTTCGCGTTTGAAGATCTCACTTGTAATAGCTAGTATTTCAGTGAATCAGGTTGGTTAAGTACACTACATATTTGTAGTTCCTTCTTTTTCTCCTCATTTCTTTTCCATTTGAAATTAGACTACCAGAAAGTAATGCACTCAAAATTCCCTTGATTACCGTGTTTTCAATTTGATTGATTTCTGCTCTTATTATTTCCTTCATGCTACTGATTTTGTGTTAAATGCCTTTGTTTTTATCACTTCTTAAAGTGAAAGCTCAGTTCACTGATTTAAAATCCCATTTTGTATGCAAATTAAAAAAACTAGAAAGTTTTATCTAGCTAAGCACCATTTTAGGCATATCAAACATTTGTGATATTCATCTTGTTTTCTTTCAAATGCAAATTTTCAATGTAATTTCATCTTCAATCCATTGAATATTTAGAATTCACAAGTATTTTGAGTATTTCACAAGTACATTATGTGTATCACAGTGTCATTACTTTGGAATAAGTCTTTGAAACAGAACATAAATGGTGTAGACTCATCTGCTTTAACTTACTATCGCTTAGGTTATACTGTAATACACTGACTAGGTAGAACCTTCTTGTGTATTTGGGAAGGTTCTATATTCTGGAGATGTTAGATAACAGTCCATAAATCTCAGTTATGTTAAGATGACTGCCCACAATGTCTATGAATTCTGTGATAGGTTTTTTTTTATCTAGTTACTTTATCAGTTACTGAAGGAAAGGAAGGGGTTCAGTTCACCTACTTTGGTGACAGATTTATCCATCCATCTCTCCTTTTCCTTCATCTATTTTGAAGCTCTGCAGTGTAACCTGAGGGTATGTTAGAGATGCATACATATTTAAGAATGTGGTATATTCCTAATCATTGATACTTCAATCTTTGTGAAATGAATCTGTCTGATATAAACGGAGTTGTACTGATTTCCCTCTGTTTGTGTTTACATGATATACATATTATATCTCCTTTAATCCTTCCTATTTGTCTTACTGGGATTTTTGTTTTCATTTGGGTGTTCCTGTGGGTTTGTGACATTCCAGAGCCTTGGTCATGCTGTTAGGACCTCTTAAACTTGTATGTCTTTCTGTGTCTTTATGTTTGTATTTTATCCCAGGTAGGCAATATGTAGTTATGTTTGTATTTAATAAAGTCTGTTTTATGGGCTATTTTCATTATTTAAGTGATTTGCATTTTTATTATTACAATCTACAAATGTTCCTATTTTCACTCATTATTTCTATCTCTTTCATCTTTGTTTGAATGCAGTATGGTTGTAACTGTTTAAATATTCTTCAGTGAAATTTCTTTCCTCTGACTCTACTTAGTGTTGGGAGCTATTTCTATTGAATTAAATCTTACAAAAATATCATGACAGAAAAAGAGAGCAGAATGATAACATAGGAGCTCTTGAATATGTTAACCTAGAAGTTAATACGACTTTTCTCAGGAAACTGGCCTGGGGAAACAGCATATATGAAGGGTTCGGGAGGTGGCCACATATAGATCTTCAATGAGCAGCCATTGTCACTGTTATAGTTGACCCTTCTGGTTGCAAAATGTATCTTTGTTCCTTTATTGTGACATGTTCCAAGACAAATAGAAAGTTTGCCTCATCATTAATTCAAGTTGGAGTTCCAAAGTTTGACTATAAGGCTTCCTTTTTGTGGGGGTGGGGTGAGGGAAGGCTTCTTAAATGTTTTCTCCTTATGACCCTTATCATCCAGAGAAATTTTTATGCAATCCCAGCAGAATAAGTATATAACATAGATATGAAATCAAACATCCACTGATAATACATCATAAAGAAATTTATTTAATTGCAATTCTTTTATCATTTACTAATGAGATAATTAAATATTAGCTAAGTATTTGTTACTGAAAGATCCATGACATCTTTACTGTTTGACAGAATTCATTGACAGTAGTATTTTATAAATTATAAAATCACCCATTGACAAGAAATACAAATTCATCAAAGTACATGTTACAAAATGTCAAAAATGTGTTTGTTTAGGGCCATCTCAGAAACTGTTTAAAAATTCTGTCTTAACTCAGTCTAAAATTTATTTAATAATTTTTAAATGAAAAGACAGAAATTCAAAAGGAAATTTTCTAAAAAGTAAAACAAAAAACTAAAAAAAATCATTGTAAAACAATATAGATTGAAGTTACACAATTTTATATTTAGATGCTGAGGAATGACAATGGAAACATACCTAAAAGTTTATTTTCCACAATTAGACTATTACTATTTCCTGTAAGAGCAAAATCTTCTATATACAGTAGGAACACTATATCTCATGACACTGAATGCTTTTGAGCCCAATCTCACATGTTTCAGAAAGGTTGGTCGGACCTGTGAGTTGGGATGACATGCAGAAGGTCACATGTGTGTATTGTGTGTACAAAGCAAGGCTACAGGACACAACATGGGTGGCACTACCAGAGAGTCCACACACTTACGACTTGTTTGGTTTTGAACAATTTTTGTTCATTTCATGCTCCAAACCTTTTACTCTTGCTTGTTAATAACACTTAGTTACATGATTACATATGAAGTGACAACTCCCATGTGGGCATGCCATATGTTGATTGTACATAGTCTGTACATAGATTCAGACTGATGGAATGAGATCCAAGGTCCCCTTCATCTCACTAGGGTCATGGCACTCGATTTTAAATTTTAAATGAGAGAGGATAAAAGCAGCAAATAAATTCCAGAAATGGAAATTAAGGGAGGGTCCATGTGTCTAGAAGCCTTTGGGTATCAGCAATTCTGTGTGATGACAAGTTGTCAGACCTAGAAGTGAGAAACAAGTCCTTAGTATGATCTGAAGGACTCCTAAGTATATCTTGGTCATCATTAATGGTTGTTGCTTGGCCACATTTGAGGAGTGTACGTGGAACATGCTCATCAGGGAGGTGTAGTTTTCTTAATTAAGATTTCTGCCCTTGGGAAGTTGGACTCTCCATAACTAGTAACAATCAAATACTCACTGCCCCCACCCACAAAAGATTGCTTAAATCCCCAAAAGACTGTCTGCTTCTGGTCACACCACAGTTAATTCTAAGCTACTTTGAAGTCACCCTTTCTCTGCTGTCATATGTGGCACTCATATGTGCTTAAAGAACCACTCACTGTCCTGGAGCTGTCACACTCTAGAAAATCCACCCCTTTGGGTTCAATTCTTCCCCAAGGAAATCCTGTTAGATCAGGGTTGTAAAATATTAGAAATGACTGTCCTTTGAATCTGACTTTGCACCCAAGACTCAATTTTAACAGTCATTTGTCCCACAAGGGCCTTCTTAATTTTCTGTCTTACTCTTAACAAGTGTGTCATTTCACAACTTTCTCCATATTTCTGCTTTCAGACTGAGATATTCTCCACCTTTCTTATAAGGCTTAGCGTAAGCCAAAAGGAATCAGAATAAACACATAATGATCTATGCTGCATAATTTAGAGTTCATTCGTTGTCCTCGGGATTAGTATTGCAAGTTATCATAGGGACACTAGACCAGGTATCAACATCATCTGATGTGGCTGCTGGCCTTTAATTACTTTTATGACTGAAATCACAATCTTTTTAGTCTCCATTAGTCCATTCCTCAAATGCTTCAGCTTCATTTTGGTTTATTTTTGACAGCATTATGTCTATATCAGTAGTATCAGATTTATATAAATTTCTATCATAACCAGGATTGATTCAGTGTGTTTTAGTAACATTTCTCAAACCAAGTGGCTTAAGATTTTCAGTATGCATTTCTAATTAACACAAGTTCAGGGGTAATTGTGGTTTTTCCAGGAAGTCACTGAAGCAATGAAACCAAGGGACCAAGAGTACCTGACCCCTTCCCTCATATCTGGCTCTACCATCTCCACTGTAGACTTCCTGTTCTCCATGGAGAATCATGAATATTCTCTTAAATGTCTTAACCCCAAAGGGATTTATGATTCTTTTATTCATGATCATTTTGTCAGAATGGGCCTTATGTAAAGGGACTTTCTTGATTGCATCAAAGCTGAACAACATGAGGCGACATATGGATATTTGGTCAGTAGTGTCTCCCACACGTCCTCTCATGTATCTGGAGAGCACATAATATTCTGGATCAAAATTGTGCACCGCAATGGGCTTGGTGAGATGCAAATCACTCTGTGAACAGAAAATCAGTTGAAACAAAAGAGGGCAAGGATATTCCTGGCCAAAAAAAAGAAAATGACATTAATAAGACATGAGTTGAGAAATTACTTGAGACATTGTGTAAGCACAAATGGCCCAGACTGATCATGGAAAATAAAAAACGTTAAAACTCTTTTCTAAGCATACTTTTAAAAACAAAGCCTTGAGAAAAAAAAATGAGTAGCACTAAAGTGGAAGAAACAGAAGGTTTATGAGTAGAATCACAAGAAATACTTTTTGATTGGTAGAAAGAACCAGATGGCAGGGGCTGAAACAGAGTAATTAGGACTCATTCTTAAACAATTGGCCCAAACCTCTTAAAACTTTCAAACTGAGAAGAATTTGATGTGTGGAAATTGAGTTCAAGACGATCAGATATAAAGAAGTCAATTTTGGCCCTCACAATTTGGAGGGTGCTTGAGCACTAGGATGAAGATGATGGCACCATAGTCATCCAGCAAGAAGACAAGGGGAGACAGCAGTGGGATATGGGGTTTAGTAGATTCTCCAAGATTCCAGATCTAACCTTTGTTGGTTATACAACAGCCTTACTTATTAAAAAATAGAGATAAGAAATGGTAATACAGGCTTTTTTATTATACATAAAATACAACATGCCGATTGCTTGTTATTTATTATATTCACAATAAATTAACAGCCTTTGAAGGAAATTTCATAGAAGCTGATAAGGAAACAGCGACTTTGGTTAAAAGGTAGAAAATAATTCACAAGACTGCTATTCTGAGAATAGCATTCTTTCTTTATTTTTTATCCTTAAGTCTTTTCATTACAATTTTTAGGCATTAATTATATTCTAGATTTTTCAGATATTCAGAAATAAAAAATTCATTTCTACAAACTGTTTCTCATTTGTATTCATTTGTATTATTATTAAATTGTATTGGCATATTGTACAAAGCGATGGGTTTCATAAAAGGAAAGCATTTCAAGCCCGTCACACATTCAGACTCTATATGGACTTCCACTATTTCTGTAGTTATTTTCCCCAGCCTTTCTGACATCAGCAATTTGGCTGCAGTGGAGGAAAGGGAGCATTAGGAGCTGAGATCAGAAAAAGAGTAGACCAGAGAGACTGGGGGCTTTGTTTTGTCCTGCTCTTTGTGGATGTAACAACAATGGGCTTGAAAGTAGGTGATCTTCTATTCACTATATCAAACTGCATCCATTACCTTCTTAAAATTAAAATCATTGCTTTGTAATTCATAAATATTTTACTATTAACATGTGGCCTGTTAGAATGTCAAGGGCTTTCAATATTAAAATCTATGCTATTTAAGGATAAATCTTAGAAAGAGCAGGCATGTAAAATAGGACAAATTTAAGGAAAGCAAAATAAAATCACAAATGACATCCAGTGAAGAAACCTTGAAAGGGAATTGTCTTTAATTAGTTCACAGTTGGAGATTGTTCACACTGCTTATTTTAGTTAAGTCTTTCATTTGAGGAGAAACAAGCTATTTAACTTTCAGGATGCTTGCGGGTAGTTGTGGAATAGCTTGAATCTCCTATCTTTTTGAATAACACTCTCCTCAATATAATGTAACTGTGGTCAAGAAAATTGTAAAATATGCCAGTCTGTTGGAATATGTTGCACATTAGCAACAACAATGGCTAAAACAAAGCATTTAGAAAGTTGAGTATACAGTATCTGTGGGTCAATGATGCACGTTTTAATCCAATGGTCTGAGGAGTGTTCTTTATTGGGCTTTAACACAAAATCTTGGCTGTGGTCATTTGTCTTGTCCATTTGAGGGGCTAGGAAATCTCCTAGAAGACACAACCATGTGTCTGTGAGGAATGTCCAGGTGTGTTTAACTGAGGACAGAAGGCTCACAGTGAGCAGGGATGGTACAACTTCTTTGAATCTCAGACAGAATAAGCATGGATAAAGAGAAGAAGCCAGCTGATGACCAACTGGTGGCCAGCTCTTCTCTCTCTCTCTCTCTCTCTCTCTCTCTCTCTGCCTCCTGAATGAGGACACAACATGATCTAATTACCATTCTTCATCCACTATAGAGAACCATAACCCTAAAACCATGAGCCATAATAAGTCCTTCCTTCCCTAGGTTGTTTTTGTTACCTATTTTGTCATAGAAAGTGATAAAATAGTTAAATATATAAGACTGTGCTTTGGGTGAGAAGAGTTGCTTTAAGTAAAATATATATTGGATTTTTTTCACATAAAGAACATATGGAATGAGAAAATTTCTGATTTCTTTCTATCAAGTTTTATGACTATGAACATGATGACACCTTCCCATGTCCTACAGGACCACCGCTTCACTAAAATTTGGCTTTGGTGACACACAGTCACCTCTTTTATAGATGACATGAGCTCTCTCCACCTTAGGCATCCCTGTGTAATAACGCAGTTGAGGATACCTCCCGAGAGTGAAAGGAGTTGGCTGGATTGTGTCTAAAGCTACATTGTGATTGACAGCTCTGTATATTTTCCACAACTCTCATTTTGTCAAAATTTGCTACATAAAAATATGGAGATGTAACAAAGAACAGTTATGGCTCCAGATAGGAGCATCTCATTCCTCCAGCCCCAGTGTGGCAAGACCATGGATGAAGCACCATCATGCAGCCTATGGTATTCTCAACCATTTGTTGGAGATGCTGTCCTTTTCACATTGTACGGTTTTGGCTTCTTTGTCAAAAATTAAGTGACCATAGGTGTGTGGGTTCATTTCTGGGTCTTCAATTCCATTCCAGTGATCCACTGGTCTGTTTCTATACCAGTACCATGCTGTTTTTATTACTATTGCTCTGTAGTACAGCTTGAAATCAGGGATGGTGATACCTCCAGATTTTTTTTTTATTGTACAGGATTGATTGAGCTATTGTGGGTTTCTGTTATTCCATATGAAGCTGAGAATTGTTTTTTCCAGGCCTATAAAAAATTGTGTTGGTATTTTGATGGGAATTGAACTGAATCTGTATATTGCTTTTGGTAGGATAGCCATTTAAATTATGTTGATCCTACCTATCCATGAGCATGGGAGATCTTTCCATCTTCTAAAAGCCTCTTCAATTTCTTTCTTCAAGAACTTGAAGTTCTTGTCATACATGACTTTCACTTTCTTGGTTAGAGTTACCCCCAGGTATTTTATGTTGTTTGTGGCTATTGTGAAGGATGTTGTTTCCCTAATTTCTTTCTCAGCCCATTTAACTTTTGTATAAAGAAGGACTTCTTGATTTTTTTTTTTTTGAGTAAATTTTGTATCCAGCCACCTTGCTGAAGGTCTTTATCAGTTGTATTAGTTTTCTGGTGGAATTTTTGGAATTGAATTGAAGACCCAGAAATTAACCCACACACCTATGGTCACTTAATTTTTGACAAAGAAGGCAAAAACCGTACAATGGAAGGACAGCATCTTCAACAAATGATGCCGGTCTAACTGGATGTCTACATGTAAAAGAATGCAAATAGACCCATACTTATCACGCTGCACAAAACTTAAGTTGAAGTGGATCAAAGACCTCAACATAAAGCCCAACACACCAAATCTAATAGAAGAAAAAGTGGGAAAAGCCTCAATTTCATTGGCACATGTGACAACTTCCTGAACCTTCACCAACAGCTCAGGATCTAAGACCAACAATCAATAAATGGGACCTCATGAAACTGAAGAGCTTCTGTAAGTCAAAAGACACTGTCATTCAAACAATATGGCAAACTACAGATTGGGAAAAGATCTTTACCAAACCCACATCTGACAGAGGGCTAATATACATAATTTATGAAGAACTCAAGAAATTAAATGCCAAGAAATCAAATAATCCAATGAAAGAATGGAAAACAGAGCTAAACAGAATTCACAAAGGAGGAATCCCTAATGGCTGAGAGACACTTGAAGAAATGCTCAGCATCCTTAATCATCAGAGAAATGCAATTCAAGACGACTCTGAGATTCATCTTACACCTGTCAGAATGGCTAAGATCAAAAACTCAAATGACAGCACATGCTGGTGAGGTTTTGGAGAAAGGGGAACACTCCTCCATTGCTGATGGGAACAAATTTGTACAGCCACTGTGGAAATCAGTCTCTTGATATCTTAGAAAACTTGAAATAGCTCTATCTCAAGACCCAGCCATACCACTTCTGGGTATACATCCAAATGATTCCTCACCAAACCACAAGGACATTTCCTCATCTATGTTGATAGCAGCCTTATTTCTAACTGTTAGAAACTGGACCAACCTAGATGTCCCTCAACTGAGGAATGGATAAAAATACTGTGGTTCATCTACACAATGGAATACTATTCCACCATCAGAAGTAATGAAATCATGCAATTTGCAGCCAGATGAATAAAACTAGAGAAGCTCATCCTGAGTGAGCTAACCCAGTCTCACAAGGATGCACATGGCATCTATTCACTTATAATCAGATTTTAACCATATTATACAGGATAACTATACTACAACCAATGCACCAAAGGGAATAGAAATATAGACTTTTTACTTGTTAATGAGATACTTTGCTATAGAAAAAAATAGCTAATTAAATTATTTAACCAGTATTTATATTATATTTAATTGGTCAGCAGTGTTAATCCTTAACCCGCCATTATAAATGAATACACACAGACACCACATGGATTTTAACAAGCCTAGGCCTGGATTGTACAATCCTAGTCCATCTAAACTAGTTCATAATTTTATTACCCAATATGACCCCATATATACATATGTCCCTTTGGACTATTATTCTCCACACTATGTCAATGTTCCAGGCCACGTGGAAGGATCTTCTTTAGTCCACCCCATGGTGTGTCTTCCTTGTTTTTTCCTGGCTTCTTCTCTGGCCTTCTTATTCTCAAGATGTGCTTTCTCTCTCTCTCTCTCTCTCTCTCTCTCTCTCTCTCTCTCCCTCTCCCTCTCCCTTTCTCTCTAAAAGCACCTAGTCCCACCTATCTCTGTCTTTGCCCAATCTCCAGGCCTCAGCATTTATTTAACCAATCACAGACAAAGTAAGTAACATACAGCAAACAGGATCAATCAACATTTAAAATGATTAACACCACCCCATAATTTTCCTCCTTTTGTCTAATAAAAAGAATAAATGGTACATACATATTGTTTAGCCTATTTTTATCAGACAATCTTAAAGAAGAAAAAAATCATCTATCTTGGTGTGTCTAAAGTTCTGAACCTAAATAATTTCTATCATATATGTTGTCCTCAACCCCATCAAAGACACAAGAACAGATAAAGTTATTATTTGAGTGAGTAGGAAGTACAGAAGAGCAGCTTCTGAAAAGAAAAAAAAATGACAGTTTGTTGCTTAGACAGTCCCAAATATCTCTTGATACCATTGGGGCATCATCTTCAGCCTTCTGGCTAAGCATATCTCATAGACATAATTGTGTAGCAGGAAATAAGGATTTGCCTATTCTGTCTCTGTAGAATCAGGACATCAACTTACCTGCATTTAAGTTCTGGTCCATCTTTGGTCTGTATAGTCTGTTGAGAAAGCAGGGACATTTTGGTCCAGTAGGAATTATCTCTTGATGGGAGATTTCTTTTTAATGCTCATTATTTTCTTCCAAGTCAAAGGGGATTTCTTTGTATATCCTTGTTTTGGATTTACTTTGTAGACCAGGCTGACCTTGACAAAGGTCAGAGATCCACCTGTCTATGTCTTCCAAATGTTGGAATTAAAGGCATGTACCATCACACTCAATGATTAAGATATCTCCCTTACGGTCTAATATCTCTCTTGAAACCAGTTTTTCAGTGGGTGTCCCACATCTAAGGAGACTGGCTTGTGACCCCTTTCTCTTTATATCTTTAAAATCTCTTATATTTTACCATTGCTAAACGACTAAAATATCATTTTTAACTACCAATATAGGAAAATCAAAGACATCTAAACAAAAATCAAGCAAAGAAACAAGAACATTTCAAAAGGCTTGGTCTAATTGTCATCCCATGTTGTAATTCAAGTTTTGTTTATTATTCCTGAAATCTAGCTTTGACTGTATATCCTTGGTGGGCCTTTCCCAGATACTCTTGATAAGTACCTGGTTCTTAAGCACCTGCTAGTTCCTGTTGACATCTTTTATATCTGGACGGGCCTCCTTCCTTCCCCCATTGTTATTGTCGGCACTTAGTATTCCATCTGTAAACTCTCTCCCTTACAGATATCCTTAAGCCTATCCTAGTCAAATCTTTCTCAAAAGTATACATAGAACGACAATTCCTGCTCTACAACCAATGTCTGTCAGAGAAATGGGGCCAAATGGCTGAAGATTGATGCTGTAAT
>CAJQZJ010032044.1:455351-478760 GCA_907164525.1 Lophiomys imhausi | reverse complement strand
ATAGCTAGAGTCTCATAGTTAAATTTTGAGTTGTTTAGGAATCAAGAAGGTGATCTGGATCTAAGATATTTTTAAAATTGTGAGGCAAGTTAGTATGAAAGCTGAGTTAGATATAGAACTTTAAACTCATGGAGATGGTTAGATAGTAGAATGTTAAAGTCAGGTGCCAAATACATATGGACTGGACATTGGGAATGTATGCTAAGCCATATAACTCTTATAATTGCGGCCTATTTATTTCTGTTGTTTTGTATTGTATTTATAGTTATAAGAAAAAGAACCATTTTTTGAACTGAAAGGGAGAGCTGTTGGGGGGAAAAAAGAAATATCTTAAACTAAAAAAAAGAAAAAGGAAGGGAAGAGGATGGGGGGGTTGAGGGGGAGGAAGGTGGAAGGGTGGGACTGGAGGGGAGAGTAGGGAGGGGATTGTGATTGAGATGTAACTTGAAGAAATAAAAAATAAATTATTAAAAAAAAAAGAAATCACATCAAAAAGTCATCATGATCTACTTTGGTCAACCCATAAACTATTTATTATCTTTAAATTGTAATCTCAAAATAAAGGTATACTCAAATAAGCCATATTTTTGCCTAATATAGTAAGAATCATCCTACATATAACTGAAAACAAATTAACCTTCTCCCCAGAAGAAAACTGAAGTATTTGAACTGCATTTACTTTTCTCCTTTGACATCTTATAATTTTCTCCTTTGACATCTTATAAAACATACATAATAAAAATATTATGTTAAGTAATTAGAGGATAAGAAAAAAATGAAAGCAAAATTATTCAGTCACTTGTGTATTTGTCATTCTTTCTGTTGCTATGATCAAATATCTAGCAAGAGGATAAGAGGGCCAGGGTATATTTTGGCTCATGGTTTAGAGGAAAACAGTACATCCTGGAAGGAAAACTATGGTAGCTAAGGTGGGGTTGTCTGTAAAGGTGACATCTTGTGACTGGCTATGTCCCAGTGGCAATAGAGAGCAGAAAGAACTTGACAGGAATCAGAAGGGCATCTGGACTATCAGCCAATGTCACCTAAACCCCAACTATACCTTACTGGTTTTTTTCTTTTTAATTTATTTTTTTAATGTTTATTTATTACTTCAAGTAACATCTCCAACACAGTCCCCTCCCTCCACCCTTCCCAGTCCCACCCTCCCATCCTCTCCCCTCTCCCAGAACTCATAATTCTTTTTTTGAATAATTAGGCCACAATTATGCAAATTAGAAGGTATAACATACATTCCCAGTGTTCAGTCCATTCATATTTCGCAGCTAATATTAATACTCTATTATCTATCTATCTCCATGACTTTAAAGTTTTATACTTAACTCAGTTTCCATCCTAACTTGAATTATCAACTTTAAAACATCTTCTTAGACCTAGAACATCCTTTTAATACCTAAACACCTTGAAATTTAAATGTGAGAATATAACTATCTAGTCTTCAGTTACATCAGAGACCCGAGAAGGATAAATATATCTGATTATACAGGAAGTGCATGCCCAGCAGCTTCCAAAACTACGAAATGACAAACAACTGGCTGCCTGTACAGTAGTCAATTTCTTTCCATACATTAGAACATCTATCTTCAACCTCTTGGCCCAGTATCTCTGACAGACATTAACTGGAAAGCAGGGATTGTGAAGGACTTGCCTACCCTGTCTTGGAAGAGCTAGGCAGGCTGTCGACATACCTGCTTCCGAGTTTTGTCCTTTCGGACAGCATTCTGTCTGCAGTTGAAGCAAGGAATTTTTCTTGCCCAGTGACAAGCATATCACTAATGCAAACATCTCCAAATAGAGATTCTTTGATGCTCATCCTCTGTTTGGATTAGAACTTTACTGTTTTAAAAATTTTAAATAATTTATTGTTTTGATCTGCTGCTGGGTGAAGTTTCTCATAGGATAGTTATGCTAGGCTCCTATCTCTTTGGGTCTGTAGGTAGTAGGATGGTTACCCAGGTTTATGGAGACTGAAACACTAGCAATAACAACAACCAAAAAGCATATATAAACAGACCTAGGTCTCTACACATATATAGACGATAGGCAACTTGGTCTTCAAACTGATCCCTTAGCAAATGGAGAGGTGATGTCTCTGTCATGCACTGGGCTGTCTTTGTCATTGACTCCACTGATTGTTTCTGGAACTCCTTACCCTAGCTGCACTGCCATGTCGGGCCCCAGAGCAATAGGAAGCTCTTAGGCCTCGTGTGACTGATGAACTGAGGGGAGATGATATGTGAGGGCTTCCCTTCATCCAAGGAGAAGGAGAGGAGGGAAAGGGGTAAGAGAGTGGGAGCATGGGGCATGGAGGAGAGGAAGAAGGGGCCTGCAATCGAGATGTAACTTAGATAAATAAATTTTTAAAAATAATTTATTTTTTCTGTGAATGTTTTGCCTACATGTATGTGTACATTCCATGATCATGCCTGGTACCTGTGGAGGTCACAAGAGTTATCAGATTGCCTGGAACTGGATTTACAAATGGTTGTGAGCTATCATATAGGTGCTAGAAATCAAAATCTGGGTTCTCTGCAAGAGTGACAAATGCTCGTAACTGCTGAGCCATATCCCCAGCCCTTAGACTTAACATTTTCAAGCTCCCATAGCCTCCCCAAACAGTACCATCCCTTGGAACCCAACTGTTCACATATATAATCCTAAGGAGGATCCTTTCAACTTAAAACCTAACAATATACATACATATTTATTTGTGTCAAATTGTCACAGCCTTCATTTGTGGTAGCAGATAGCATTTATTACCATCCTTCTCTACTCACCATTCAAAAGTCCATAAGTAAGCATTTCAGCTGCTCATTGCTTTTTCCCTTGGCATGATCCAAGCCTTCATTACATAAGGGCATCTTCTATTAGCTATCAACCAGAGTTGGGTCGGGCTTCTACAGATTCAAACCGATTTTAATATGACATGCAGTGATGTCATATCATTAGATAACACATCTAGAGTATATTCTCCAAGGCATTACCACATGAATCATTGAGTCCTCAGTGAGTGATTTGCTTCCATATTCCCTAAATAGTTACCACAGGAAGATGGAGTAGCCAATAAAATAAGTGTATTTCATGAACACTGACCTGTTACTGTACTTCTTTTGCTAACCAATGAATTTGTTGGTCAGAAAAAAACAGACATGCTGATCACAACAGCTTAACAGTAGATGAATAATTCAGTGAACCTGTGGATGTCTGAACCAGTATGTCAGGAATTATCCTGACTACAAAGGAAAGCTAGGACTGCTACCACAAAGTAGAGACAATGAGGAAAAGGGATGTGGTGTGGGAGGGCCTCAAAGACATCTTTTAGTATTCCTACTTCCTGTGATTCAAGTCCTTAGAAAACTACAACAGGCTAATTGCATCAGGATAGAATGGCCATTACTTTTCATGAGTGAAGGCTTGAGTCACCACCCCAGATACAGGACCACAATCTAAGTAGATAGAGAAAGCAAATTCATATCCAAAGTACCCACTCCATACAAAAACAAAAACCATCCAATAGGTGCGTGAATATTATAGCATATTAAACAATCTATGAATAAGGCCTGAAATTCCTCTTTCTCCATTAACTTGTTTTAGAGGACTCCCCTATGGGGTAAAAGGCATAGACAGAGAGGGAGCAGGAATTTACTCTCCCTATCTGGGGACAATGTTTTTAGTTCACATTCATACTTTCTAGCCTTCCTGTGATTGTTCCTTTAAGATTTACTTAGTCAGCCTCCATAATTTTGTGAACAAACTACTTGGATGAATAAATAGATAAAATATTATAGATATTTAGATAGTAGATGATAGAACAGAGAGAGATAAATGACAGATAGATGGAGAGATATATGATAGATATATGATTGGAAATTAGATATAGATGAATAGATGGATGACATATTGGTAGACGATAGATAAAATTAAGATGATAGATGATGCAGTCCAAGTCAGTCTGTCATCTTTCTAATGTGACATACCTAAAGTTAATAGTGGAAATTATTATAATAAATGTGTTGGGTGCTTTGTTGTCCTGTACATCATAGTACAAATTTGCACATATTCAGATGGTATGGATCAACTGTGACATGGCCTGTTGATGTGAGTCAGAGAACCAATATGTTAAAGATACAAAAAACTTCTGACAGTTAGGCCATGGCATAATATCTGACCACAATCTCTTTTCCAATAAGTAGGAAGAATATATTCTTATCTAATAATTAGTATAATACACAAACTAACAGCGTATTATCAAGTATTGCACTCTGTGCCTATTTGTATGCATTGCACTTTTGTCCAAGCGCCGTGGTATGAGCACTGCCACAAACATGTGACACATGGGCTGTGCTATGGCAGGATTGCTACACTGTCGACAGTCAACAGTGATTTATGAGTTTTCTCATAATCTTTATGGGACTTCCAATACATATGTGATCTGCTGATTATGAAAATTTTGTTGTAGCACCCATGATATATGTCTTACTGGTCTTGATTTCCTGATTGAACCTAAGATTCCCATCATGTGGTGTATGTACGTTTTCTCTGTGCAGTCAATTAACAAGGGCCTATGTGCTGCTGTGAAGGGATTTTGCACATGCAATTAAAGTCCCAAGTCAGCAGCTTTTTAGGAAAAGGAGATTATCCCTGGTGAGCCTGACCTAATTAAGGGATCCCTTAAGAGTGAATGGGCTTTCCTTTGTGAAAGAAATTTAAGGAAGGAGGTGGGTTTTGACAGGGGCTTCACTAGTCAGGCTGAAGGAAAGGGTCGCATGGAAAGGTCCTACATGGCCATCGAGGAGCTGAGAGCAGTGCAATGCTCACATCCAGCAAGAAATCAGATGTCTTTCTCTCTTAACTAGCCACACATTCCCTTCTATGATCTGAATTAAGAACATCCCCTGCCTAACATTGTCAAGAAGCCCTTGGAAGCTTCATTTTCCCTCTGAATCGGATGTTCTTGGCAGCACAAGCTGGGGTAACTTTAGCATATAGTTCTGTCTTGCATTCCCCAGATTTCTCTGAAACTGCTGAAGGCAACCAAGGTTTAGAAAGGAAAAGGCACTCAGTTGAGATGAACTTTGCACTGGTCCGGCTTGAGAACCTATACAGCAGATCCCAGGCTAATGACTCCCAGATCTGGCTAATAACTATGAGGACTAATCTAAATGTGATTCTTCCATGAATATCATCAGAAAGTATTAGGGCACTTTTGGGATACAAAAGTGTTTGTATACTTTGATTTGGCATTGATTAACTAAAACATACTAAGAGGATTGATTCATCTAAAGTAATTTGTGACTACTTTATGCTGTGATGACTTGGATATACTTCTCTGAAAAGTACCTCTTAGAGCATTTCTTTAAAAACAAAATGGGAATGGACCTGGATTTCCACAGAAACATTGACCCCTTTAAAGTTCATAAACATAAAGGAATTCACCGAGAATCCATAAGAAAGTGTAAATGACTGCTATGTAGTACTGATATCTAGGGGAGTGAGAACCAGCACACACAAATGTGGCCTGAGAAGGGCAGATATGAGTGATACAGTGCAGGCTCTGTATACATGATGACTGTAATACAGTTTATATGACTTTTAGCATATCATTGTGGACTCTGAGCGGAAAAAAAAACTGGGAGTTTTGAAAATTTTCAAAGAAATTTCAGGTTATTACAGTTTCAACAACAGGAAGCTTAAATTTAGGATTGCTATTGATTCTAATAATTTTGTAAAAGCAGTTGAAAACTGATTTTTCTCATAGGCTTTTCTTACAACAAAGCTTACCAGAAAATTCTTGACATAGTACATTTTTAAAAAGCAAGTTATGTAAAAATATTAAACTGTAATTAAGTATGATAACATTACACTGATGCTTGGAACCTCAGTGTTCTGGCAGACTGTGAGCAAAATATCCGGGGGTCAGAAGGCTGGACCCAAGTCAGTAAGAAGTCTCAGAGAATGATGTCTCCCAGAGTATGCACATTGCACTAAAGAATGTAGAAACAACTAGGCATTGCCTGTTAAAATAAAATCAGTTGTGTTTTATGACAAATGGATTAATACTAAATTTTAAGACTTTCGAATGTCTCATGTTTTGATATTTGCAGTCAGATATTTGCAGTCATTGGCATCAGAAAAATAAGAATCATTGACTTAGAATGAAAACTTCATTCATCAAATAAATCAATACATAAATCAATAAACAAATAGATTCATATATGTGGAATATATATTCATGCATATGCAGTTCATACACATAAGTACACATGTATAATACATGAATATACCCACACAGTTTCTATTACTTAGTGACGTAGGGCCCCTTGCACACAAGCCAATAACCTCTCAGGCTGTAATCTGGACCAGATGTTCCTGAAGGAATAAGGCATATAATGTACCTAATTTTTGCAAGACTACACAATAGGTAGACACTTCCTTCTTACCCCAGCTGGTGTTAGTCTATGCCCTGAAGCTTAGAGATTTATAACCCTTGTAATTTTACCCTAAACAGAGTAATTGCAGATGCTACTCCATTGTATGATTTTAATTAGTGGTGAAAACTCAGCTGGGATGTTAAATGTCAAGATAATGAATTTCAACTGGGTGAGATACCTAGAATCATTAGAAATTACTGATATCACAGATTTTGGGTTTTTGTGATGATCTTATTTTAAATTATGTAGAAAATACTATAATTCAAAGTCATTATTCTTCCAGAAAAAATCAAAGTGCAGCAAAGTAAATATATGCACTTTTTGCATATATCAAGTGTTACTGATTTTATACAATTTTCATAAAATAATTCAATGCATAAATTACAATAGGTTCTCAAAAGTGATAATGTTCAAGGGAATGGAGTTAGAATCCAATTAATTTTGCTTTCCTGTCAACAGACTTTTGTTTTCTTTTGGTTTTGTTTGGTGCCTGACTCAGTCTCGCCATGTAGCTCAGGCTGGCTTTGAAGTTACTATACTACTGCTCTTGTGTCCTGGGTGTTGGGATTGTAGGTGTGCTGCCCCATGCCTTGCTCAGAAGACTTAATACGTGTTGAGAACAACTTATTCTATCACTGGACATTCCATAAGGAATTGCAAAACTTGGGTAGCATTGGATTTTAAGAAATTTTTGTTTAAGAAGATTTTCTTCAAATACCACCAGTGTATTTTTATATAGCAAGAGAATACACAAAAAAAGTCTTTGGTATTATTGAAAAGAAATTCAAGTATTTTTCCATAGTCAGTTTAGGTCTGAAGAATCATTTCATTCATAGGTGTGTATTTTAACCAGCATGCATTTCCTTTATTTTCCACAGTTTCTCTTTGTAAAAAATGTAGGTATTTCTACGTCATATTTGTATGTTCTAGTCATAATGACACACGATTTAGTATAGAATGATCACCAAACAACTATAGTAGTGATCATAGAAAGACACGTGGAGTCCAAATGCTGATCTTGTCTCCTCTTGGGTTTGACGAACTTGGCATTAAAGCTAACAGGCTATGAAAGGTAACAGTGAAGCCGTGGAGATCACCACAGGAAGGCTCCGAGTTTCAGACGCCTCTGCTGCTGAGCTCCTCATTTTACCTTCCAGGAAAACGAGGCCCATGCTTGCAGTTCGCTCACCAGGGTATCCAGTAAACAAGGAGTATTTGGCTGAAAATTAAGAAAGCAAGAACATAACTTGCAACTGATTTCTCTGAGGAAAGCCAGCATTAAAATACGATAAGAGATGGTCACCTAACTTCTGTTCTGAAATTAGTGACATTTATTACTACAGAGGGCAAAGGTTGAAAATAAAGAGAAGGATTTTAACATGTGACATAATCTAACCAATGAGTGAGACCCGGGCATGATATAGACAGAACCCTCAGAAGACAGAAATGGCTCTCAAGCTGGAGATCAGCTTAGGAAAAATACTGAGATCCCATCCCCCAAAATAAAAATAAATAAACAGGACAGAGAAATTCTTTTCAGTACATCTTGTGTGGAACATGGGACTTGTTTAATATATGTTGTGAGAGTGCTTGGAATGTGGAATTAATTTGAAGAAACTATGTTTACATAAAAATCATATAAGAGAGGACGGGGGCCAAGATGGCAGCGACCTACACTGATGCATTTTGAATGCGGGAAAAAAGAGCCATAAAAAACACAAAGTTATTGGGCACTGTGCAAAAACCAGAGGGGCTAGACCCCCCCACCCCCGGGAACATTCACAGCTCCCAAGGCACTGTTAAAAGTCCCAGGGTAAGGCTCTCCCCCCATCTCTCGCAGACACGGAAGCCACTAAACCTGGGATTCGGGAACTCCCATTTGGAGAGGCGCCTGGTAAGATCGACCCCAACTCACAGCAGGCAGAATCAGAGGCCACTTGGCAATTGCCCATTAGCCTACTGGACTCCCCACACGTCAGGAAGAACTTATAGCCACTTAAGAAACTTTGCGGGATAGTGGAAGTCTTAGCAAGGAAGAAACAGGGCACTCGGCGGGTGGTCCGCAGCCGCTCGAGATGCGGAGGTTCCTAGAGAGCGGGAAGCCGCTGGCGGGAAAAGTAATCACGGTGGGAAGTAGGCTCAGGCGGGCGGGAGGGGCCAAATCCCCGCACACTCACGGCAGCGCAGCTGGGGAGGGAGCCCGGCGTGGGCGGGGCCAGGGATCCACACACCCACGGCTGAGCTGCTGGGGCAAGAGGTTCACTCAGGCGGCCGGAGGATCCGGGGCTCGGTGCACCCACGGCCGAGCAGCTAGGGAGGGAGACCCGTGGCTGGGCAGACAGGGAGGGAATCAGGCACAGGGGTCAAACCTGTGGTGAGAAGCCTAGTGAGAAACCAGAAGTCAGGGGACCATAGCTGTATTCTGGAAAATCCAGACATATTAGGTGTGGAGCCAGACCCTGTCAGCCTCCGTGACGACAAACAAAGCCCACAGAATCTGTGCCTGGGCAAGCAGGTCCATACCATCAGAACCATTACAGGCTGATAACTCAGAGTGCAACATAGAGAAGTCTGAATTGGGAGCAGTGAAACAATCCCAGTCCATTACTCACAACTTGGGAATAGGCTGCACCAGCTCACAGTGCTTCAGGCGATTAAAACCACAGTGACCCTGAAATCCCCCTGTAAGCAATGACAGATAGCCAAGTAACTCGTCCCCTGCACCAAAGCATCCCCTGTGGATCCAAGCACAGAAAACGACAAGAACAGACAGCTAAACGCATCCAATGGCCAAAGTCCAAGAAAAAATAGAAATCAGGGAAATATGACTCCAACAAAGCAGAATTATCCTAGCTCATCCAATTCGGATGACCTCACACCAACAGAAACACATGAAAACGTTGACAATTCTGCATTATGGAAAGTGATAGAGTCCCTTCAAGAAGAACTTAAATCTATGAAGGAATTCAAAGAAGCCACAATTTTACAAGTCAAAACAACGAACAACACCATTAAAGAGCTCCAAGCCAAGGTGACAGAGCTTGAACAGGAAAAGGACAAAGCAATGAAAGATTTTCGTACAAAAACAAGCAAGCTGGAGAAGGAAATGTACAAAACGAACAAAACCATACAAGACATGAAAATAGAAATAGAAACAATAAAGAAAACACAGTCAGAGTTAAAAGAGGAAGTGGAGAACCAAGGGAAGAGAACAGGAACTACGGATGTGAGTATCAAAAATAGGATGCAAGAGATGGAAGACAGGATCTCAGGCATGGAAGATTCGATGGAAGAAATCAGTACAACATCCAAAGAAAATGAGAAGGCTAAAAAATCTCTCACCCACAACATCCAAGAAATCAAGGACTCAATGAAAAGACGGAACCTAAGAATTATAGGTATAGAGGAAAGAGAAGACTCCCAACTCCAAGGTCCAGGAAATATCTTCAACAAAATCATAGAGGAAAACTTCCAAACCTGAAAAAAGAGATGCCAATAAAAATCCAAGAGGCTTACAGAACACCAAACAGATTAGATCAGAAAAGAAACTCCTCTCGCCACATAATAATTGAAACACCAAATGTACAGAACAAACAAAGAATATTAAAGCTGTAAGAGAAAATGGTCAAGTCACATACAAAGGCAGACCCATCAGAATTACACCTGACCTCTCCTCAGAAACATTAAAAGCTAGAAGGGCCTGGACAGATATACTACAAGTCCTGACAGATCATAGGTGCCCAGCCAGACTACATTGCCCAGCAAAACTCTCTATCAACATAGATGGAGAAAACAAGATATTCCATGACAAAATCAAATTTAAACAATATCTACCCACAAACCCAGCCCTACAGAAAATCCTAGAAGGAAAATCCCAACCCAGAGAAGAAAACTCCACCCAAGAAAACAAAGGGAATAGAAAACCCCTCAGCAACTAATCAAAAGAGGCACAGGAACACCACCTATACCAAACTAATGGGAAATAACAACCCCAGGTCAATAATATCCATCAATATCAATGGACTCAACTCCCCAATAAAAAGACACAGGTTTACAGAGTGGATCCACAAGCAAGAGCCTTCCTTTTGCTGTATACAAGAGACACATCTCACTACCAAAGATAGACACTACCTCAGAGTAAAGGGCTGGGAAAAGGTTTTCCAAGCAAACGGACCCAGGAAGCAAGCTGGAGTAGCCATCCTAATATCAAACAAATCAGACTTCCAACTGAAGTTAATGAAGAAAGACAAAGAAGGGCACTATATACTCATTAAAGAGAATATTCATCAAGAGGAAATCTCAATACTGAACATCTATGCCCCAAATACAAAGGCACCTACTTTCGTAAAACAAACACTTCTAAATCTTAAAGCGCACGTCGATCACAACACATTAGTAGTGGGAGACTTTAACACCCCACTCACAACAATGGACAGATCATCAAGACAGAAGACAAACAGAGAAATATTGAGTCTAACAGGGAACATGAAACAAATGGACCTAACAGATATCTAGAGAACGTTTCACCCAAACACAAAGGAATACACCTTTTTCTCAGCACCCCACGGAACCTTCTCCAAAATCGACCACATAGTTGGTCACAAAGATAGTCTCAATAGATACAAGAATATTGAAATAACACCTTGTATCTTATCAGACCACCACGGAATAAAGCTGGTCTTCAACAGCAAAAGAATCAACAGAAAGCCTACACACACATGGAAATTGAACAGCTCCTTACTGGATGACCACTGGGTCAGGGAAGAAATAAAGAAGGAAATCAAAGACTTCTTAAAATCCAACGACAATGAAGACACAACATACCCAAACCTATGGGATACAATGAAAGCTGTGCTACGAGGAAAGTTCATAGCACTAAGTGCATTCAAAAAGAAAATTGTGACAGCTCATATTAGTGAACTAACAGCTAAGCTGGGTGAATTGGAAAAAAAAGAAACAAACACACCCAAGAAGAGCAGAAGTCAGGATATCATCAAACTTAGGGCTGAAATCAACAACTTAGAATCAAAAAGAACTATACAAAGAATCAATGAAACCAAGAGTTGGTCATTGAGAAAATCAACAAAATAGACAGACCCCTAGCCAAATTAACTAAAAGGCAAAGGGAAAGAACCCAAATCAACAAAATCAGAAATGAAAAGGGAGAAATAACAACAGACATTGAGGAGATCCAGAAAATATTTGGGCATTACTTTAAAAATCTATATTCCACTAAATCTGAAAACCTAAGCGAAATGGACAATTTCCTCGATAAATTCCACCTACCAAAACTAAATCAAAATCAGATTAACAGCTTAAACAGCCCAGTAACACCCAAGGAAATAGAAACAGTCATTAATAATCTCCCAACCAAAAAAAGCCCAGGGCCAGATGGCTTTAGCACGGAATTCTACAGGACCTTCAAAGAGGAACTAACACCATTGCTTTTCAAACTCTTCCACCAAACAGAAAGAACACTGCCAAACTCATTCTATGAGGCCACTGTCATTCTGATACCTAAACCACACAAAGACCCAACAAAGAAAGAGAACTTCAGACCAATCTCCCTCATGAACATAGATGCAAAAATACTTAATAAACTACTAGCAAACCGAATTCAAGAACACATCAAAAGTATCATACACCATGATCAAGTAGGCTTCATCCCAGGAATACAGGGATGGTTCAACTTATGAAAATCCATCAATGTAATTCACCACATAAACAAGATGAAAGAAAAAAAACACATGATAATCTCACTAGATGCAGAAAAAGCATTTGACAAAATCCAACACGCCTTCATGCTAAAAGTTCTGGAGAGAACGGGCATACAAGGACCATACCTAGAAATAATAAAGGCAATATACAGCAAGCCAGTAGCCAACATCAAATTAAATGGAGAGAAGCTTGAAGCATTTCCTCTAAACTCAGGGACAAGACAAGGATGTCCACTTTCACCATATCTCTTCAATATAATACTTGAAGTCCTTGCTAGAGCAATAAGACAACTAAAGGAGATCAAAGGGATAAAAATTGGAAATGAAGAAGTCAAATTATCCCTATTCGCAGTTGATATGTTAGTATACATAACCAACCCCCAAAACTCCAGCAAAGAACCCTTACGGCTGATAAACAACTTCAGCAAGGTGGCTGGATACAAAATTAACTCAAAAAAATCAGAAGCCCTTCTTTATACAACAAACAAATATACCGAGAAAGAAATAAGGGAAACAACCCCCTTCACAATAGCCACAAGCAACACAAAATACCTGGGGGTAACTCTAACCAAGCATGTAAAGGACCTATACAACAAGAACTTCAAGCCCCTGAAAAAAGAAATGGAAGAGGCCTTTAGAAGATGGAAAGATCTCCCATGCTCATGGATAGGTAAGATCAACATAATAAAAATAGCTATCCTACCAAAAGCAATATATAGATTTAATGTAATTCCTATCAAAATACCAACACAATTCTTTATAGACCTGGAAAAAGCTATTCTCAACTTCATATGGAACAACAAAAAGCCCAGAATAGCTAAATCAATCCTGTACAATGAAAAAACATCTGGAGGCATCACCATCCCAGATTTCAAGCTGTACTACAGAGCAACAGTAATAAAAACAGCATGGTACTGGTATAGAAACAGACCAGTGGATCAATGGAATCGAATTGAAGACCCAAACATGGACCCACACAACTATGGCCAACTAATCTTTGAAAAAGAAGCCAAAACCGCACAATGGAAGAAGGACAGCATCTTCAACAAATAGTGCTGGTCCAACTGGATGTCCACTTGCAAAAGAATGAAATTAGACCCATACCTATCACCTTGTACAAAACTTAAATCCAAGTGGATCAAAGATCTTAACATAAAGCCGGCCACACTAAAGACACTAGTAGAAAAAGTAGGAGAAACCCTCGAACTCATTGGCACAGGTGACAACTTCCTGAACAGAACACCAACAGCTCAGAACCTGAGATCAACAATCAATAAATGGGACCTCATGAAACTGAAAAGCTTCTTTAAGGCAAAGGACACTGTCATTCAAACAAAACGGCAACCAACAGAATGGGAGAAAATCTTCACCAACCCCACATCTGATAGAGGACTATTATCTAAAATCTACAAAGAACTCACAAAACTAAATGCCAAGAAACCAAATAATCCAATCAAAAAATGGGAGATGGAGCTAAATAGAGAATTCACAAAGGAGGAATCCCTAAGGGCTGAGAGACACCTGAAGATATGTTCAACATCCTTAATCATCAGACAAATGCAACTCAAGACGACCCTGAGATTCCACCTAACACCTGTTAAAATGGCTAAGATAAAGAGCTCAAATGATAGCGCATGCTGGCGAGGGTGTGGAGAAAGGGGAACCCTACTCCATTGCTGGTGGGAGTGCAGGCTTGTGCAACCATTATGGAGGTCTGTCTGGCGATATCTTAGAAATCTAGGAATAACCTTGCCTCAGGACCCAGCCATACCACTTCTGGGTATACACCCAAAGGACCTCTCACGGAGACATAGGGAAGTCTCCTCATCTATGTTCATAGCAGCCTTATTTGTAATAGCTTGAAATTGGAAACAACCCAGATGTCCCTCAACTGAAGAATGGATTAAAAAACTGTGGTACATCTACACAATGGAATATTACTCAGCTATCAGAAACAATGAAATCATGCAATTTGCAACCAAATGGATGGATCTAGAGAAGCTCATCCTGAGTGAGCTAACCCAGTCTCAGAAGGATGCACATGGCATCTATTCACTTATAGTAGGATTTTAGCTATATCATACAGGATATCTGTACTACAACCAACACACCAAAAGGAACATGGACAAAAACTTTTTTTTTTATCTTTTTCTTTTTCCTTCTCCTTTTTTTCTTTTTTCTTTTTTCTTTTCCCTTCTCTTTTTCCTCTCTTTTTTTGTTGATATTCTTTGTTTTGTGGGTTTGTTGTTTGTTGGTCTTTTTTTAGTATTCCCCCAGTAGCAAGGAGACACCTTTCACTGGCAGTACTGCCTCGTAGGCCCCCAGAGAATGAAGAGGCTCTTGGCCCTCATATGACTCCTGATCTGTGGTGAGAGACTGTTAGGCAGGGACACTCCACCCCAGAGGAACAAGACGGAAGGGTCAGGGGGTAGAGCATGGGAGGGTGGGGCTGTGATGCGGGAAAAGAGGACAATATGATATGAATGTAACCTGAAGCAACAAACAAATAAATTTATTAACTAAAAAAAAAAAAAAAAAAAAAAAAAGGGCAGGTGGCAGGGCTGAAACACTGTGAATGGAATAGAGGATACAGCCATTCGGCCTGGTTTTGCAGACCTCCAGGTGTCGAGAAGACGTGGAGCTAAGGTAAAATACAAGAGAATTGTGATGTTGGCCCATGCCTTTGACTTCAGCGGAGACGGGGGGAGCACCGTAGAGTTGGTGGTCTTATGTATTCTGGAGTCATACGGAGCGGGGTGGTGAGGGTGCATACTCTTGGTCCCACCATTCAAGAAGAGTACACCCTTGGTCCCAGCACACTGGAGACAGAAACGGGCAGATCTCGGAGCTCAGGGTCAGCCTGATGCAGGTCAAACTCTAAATAGAGAAAGACTTCGATCCAGGAGTGGTGGAACACATCTTTGATCCCTTCAGATGGGAACCACAGGTCTCTGATCCCAATAATTATAGTTCAGAGACACACACATGGGATTTGAAGGGACCTAAGTTTGGAGCCTACTTACAAAAGGCCTTCTCGATGCAGGCAGATTGTCCTTTGGGATCTCAAAATATATACACTGGAGCTGGTTTAGCTCCAAGGTGACAGAATGATTTCTTCTTTAACCCGGATTGAACGATAACGCTTTGTATGTTTGTATGTTGTCGGAAGGCCAAATTTGCTTCAGGAGAAGTATTACCTAGCCCCCCCCCCCCAAAAAAAAAGAGGGTAATTGTCCCAGGGTTGGGATTGGGGCAGGGCTCTGTTCTTATCTTTCCAGGAGAATCGAAGTGTCCATTAGGGGAGCCTGGGGATGGCTGGACAGCGGAAACCTCAGCAGAGAGCAGAATCCGGCACCAAGGAGGACGAGTGACCCAATTGATTCAGCCTGGCAGACTTCCTTAATAGCTGTCTCCATCGGGGGCCTGCAACCATGGCAATCCAATGTTGCTGGGACCGTTCAGCTCTACACAATGCTCCGGCCGGAACCCCAGTGAAGCCTGCAAGATCAGCTTCTGCCTACAAACTCCTTAGGTCATCTAAACAGCTGAGAACAGAAGGACTGAACATAAAAGGATTGTACTAACATTTTTAACCATTTTTTCCATTTGGGTTTGGGCCCCAAACAGGTTTACTACGACCCAAACCAGCAGGAAGTCACTTTAAGAGAGCGACGTACCATGCCCAGAGGGTGGGGAGGGTGTTTCTCCACCCTTCTTTTTGGTTATTTGAAGGATAACTGAAAACTCTGATATTTAGGGGAAGAGATTACAAGCTGATAAATGGTCCTGTTTAATGGGTTTTGGAGGTTAGCCCCAGGGACTTCCTACTTTTCCTTTTCTGTATCCTTCTTCCTCTCCTATGTAGGAGTGCATAGGCTTGAGAAAAATGAGACATAGACATAGCACAGGAAGGTCCAAGAAGAAGGGGCAGATTATTGAATATGCCCTTATACCTTTGTATATTGATACAAAATTAGTAGTATATTTGGCTAAAGTGGTATTGACCATTGTTTATTGTGCAAAAATAAGATTGTATTGGATTACATCGGTATTGATCTTTGTATATTGATACAAAATTAAGATTATAGTTGGCCACAATGGTATTGACCCTTGTATATGGACGTAATATTAAGATTGTATTGGGCTACATAGGCATTGATCTTTGTATATTGATACATAATTAAGAGTATATTTAACCACAATTGAATAGATCTTTGTATATTGATACAAAATTAAAGGTAATGCTTCCTAATGGTATCATACCTAGAGATACTTAAAAATAAAATGTGAAGCTCTGGCCTCTTGATACCAACCTTCTAAAACTGTCTAGGATAGTTAAGTAAAACAAACTCCTAGTCATGCAAACATGTCACTTTGTTAGCTACTATGACAGTCTATCACAGATATTCTCTAAACTACCCAGTAATCAAGTTGTTAAGAGACAAGCAACATTTGCTTATCTAAATACAAGAGATGGATAGGGCATCTTCAAAAACCCCAAGAGATCTGCAGAATATGGCATTCAAAGATGTTATCTTAAATTAAGATTTTCTTTTTTTTTTATATTGAGACATATCAACTCCTGACAGCACCCCCTATTCTACTCCAAGTAGAAGATAAGCATCGAAGAACCTCCACTATAAGATGGTTGAATTAGTGGCAAGCCTATCTCTTGGCATGAAAAAAACCCTTGCTTCAACTGCAGACAGACTGCTGTCCAAAAAGGACAAAACTTGGTAGCAGGGAAGTTGACAGCCTAGCTCTGCCAAGACAGGGTAGGTAAATCCTTCATAATCCCTGCTCTACAACAAATGTCTGTCAGAGAAACAGGACCCAAAGGCTGAAGACTGATGCAGGAATGTATGGAGAGAAAATGGGAACTGTCCAGGCAGCCCCTGATATGTCATTTCTTAGTTTTGGAAGCTGCAGGCCCTGCACTTCCTATATAAGCAGATATATTTATCCCTCTCAGGTCTCTGAGGTGGTTGAAGAATAGACAGCTAGAGTCTCATAGTTAAATTTTGAGTTGTTTTGGAATCAAGAGGGTGTTATAGATCTAAGAAGATACTCTTAAAACTGTGTTACAAGTTAGTATGAATGTTGAGTCAGATATAGACCTTTAAACTCATGTAGATGGTTAGATAGTAGAATGTTAAAGTCAGGTGCCAAATATGTATAAACTGGACATTGGGAAGGTATGCTGGGCCATTTAACTCTCATAAATGTGGCATATTTATATATCTGTTGTTTTGTATAGTATTTACTGTTATAAGAGAAGGAACCGTCTGTTGGACTGAAAGGGGAAACTTCTGGGGGGAAGAGGGTGGAAGGGCGGGATAGGAAGGGGGAATAGGGAAGGGTTTGTGACTGAGATGTAACTTGAAGAAAAAAAAATAAAGTATTTAAATTAAAAAAAATGTCATTGAAAAAATAACTAAGATATTTACAGGATTCTGGGACAAGAGGAGTTACAATCCATAGATATGATCAGACAGACAGGGCCTTGATAGAACGAGGCTCAATAAGTTTGTGTATCTTTTTGAAGCATTTCCATTTTTAACATTTCCTTCTCTTAACCAAACTGTACTTTTTCTAGATTTTAATATTTTCCAAATTTTAATGTCAGCTATGCAACTTATTACAATGTAATTGTATTAATTTTAAAATAAGTAAAATTTTGTTACAAAAAATAAAAAAAATCATATAAGATTAATGTCATTTTTATTAAAATATAAATACTAATGGGATACATTTAAACAACTTTCAATTATAATTTATAATATCTGCAGAGAATTTATGAACACAGAGCAAATTCTTGATATTTAGCAAAACATCTTATTATGTCTGATTTGAAACTTTATCATTTATCACTTGGGCAAATTTAGCTTTGAGAGGGAAACATCAATGTACAAACTGCTTTAATGTTCAAAAAATAAAAGCACTAGAAAAAGAAAGTTTAGAATACACATTTTATCACTTTATCAAGTAGCACTTTAATCAACAATATGACAAAAAAAAATGGACCATTGAACTTTCCATCAATCCTTGGTTGTGTACTGTCCATTTCCAGTCAATCATTTTATCTTCATAACTCCCACATCAGGCTGTGAGGGAAGATTTTATTATTATAAGAGATGATAGTATTAACACATGAGCACACAAAAGTCCTATTGTTTCTTTCATAACTTGCTGCAATCCTCATACTAATTGCTTTGAACAAAGGATAACTTTTCTACTATCTGTGGAGGAGACTGGAACGTGAGAAAGTAATTAATGATGAGTAGAGTTAGATAAGCATATGTATGAGTCATCTAAAATTAAAACAGTTTCCAGCCTTAAAACACCGATTGATTTGTTAATTACTTTAAAACTGACAGGATCAGTTCATAATCTCCACCAATACAAAAAAAAAAAATCCTTACTGAAATTCAAAGTACATTTATGATACCTTTCAGCAAACTAGAAAAGGGATGGTTTAACATGGTAAGAGATGGCTCTAAAAGTAGTTATAAGAAGATGCTGAGTCCATTTAGCATTACTTTTGTATATGACATTGTTTACGACTGACCTGGTGGAGTTGGATAACCTATCAGGGGGCTAGTCCAAAGAGAAGTTGGATTCTTCCTCTCTCAGCAGCCATTAATTGTCTGTCCCATTTCACATAGAAGTAGGTCCCTGTGAGACTACCCCTATCTGCATCGCCATGTTCACTGATATTCCCACTTAACAGGTCTTTTAGGTGACCACATTGCTGAGGTCTCATGAGCACAGCTCCCCTATTATAGGTAGAAGACACAGTCCTGCATCAAACTCTCTGGTCCTCTGACTATTGTGATATGTCCGTCCCCTCCTCTGCTATGTCTCTGATCCTTAGGTGTAGGGTTGTACTCTAGATATTATTTGGGACTGGGATCCTCATGGTCTCTTGGTCTCTACGTCTTAATCAGTTGTAAATTCTGTAATAATCTCCAACCGCAGCAAAAAGAAGATCCTTTGATCAACAAATATTTAATGAACATAAAAAATACCTGCTATGATCTATTATTAAGGAAGTTATAACAAGTACAATATTCTTCAACATTCATAAAACATAAAGACAAATTATAGATATGTGTCTATAGATTTATAAATCATGTTTATAAATATGTTGAATTTGAAGGGGTGCAATGAAGTTTGTGTGTGTGTACATGTAAGTGCATCTTTCTGTGTGTGTGTCAGAGCTTGTATGTTTGTGCACATATATGTAGAGGTGAAAAGATAGCATTAGTTACTGTTTCTCAAGTGCTCTCCACCTTGGTTTTATTGTTTTCTTTCTTCATTGTTCTTTTTTCTTTTCCTTTGTTTTTCACAAATGTTACCTCTAGTAGAAGAATTTCTCCACTTAGTTTTAGTTTCTAAGTTAAAATCTTACTAACTCATATGTGATTTTTTCCTTTTACATTTATTTATTTATTTATTTATTTGTGAATTTCACATCATGTACCCTGTTCCTTCTCATTACCACCTCTTCTTCCGCCCTCCATCCTTGCAACCTCTCCCAAACAGAGAAAAAAAAAAAAAACTCATTGTGGAAGCTATTGTTTGTCACAGTGTGTCCCACAATATTCCCTTTTGTCCACATTTTTTTGCCTGCAAATGTTCACTACAATGACTCCTTGGTCTGGTATGAGGCCTCTGGTTTCTGCTACTTTGTTAGTGCTGGAATCTCACTGGGACTCCTCTCAGATATCCTGTTTTTGTCCTACGTCATAGAGATCCTGTAGTTTTGGTCGATAGAACTGGCCTCTTCATGCACTCTAGCTGTTCATCCATGGAGCAGATGTTGGGGTGGGGCAATTCAAAACCCCAGTTCTGGGCCTGCAACCCTCACATCTATGGCTGTCTCTACTGTGCTACCCAGGTGAGGTGCAGGGCCTGCTCTCCCAAGTGCTGAAGTTTGTGAGGGACAGGGACAGCTCTCCTGCTCTTGTGACCCTGTGGAGCTAGATCTTCTTCCCAACAAGGGTAGTGAGGACAAAATGGAAGAGAAGTGATCTCTCCCTGCCAACACCACAAGGCAGACAAAAAGCAGAGCTGGCCCTCCCACACTCAAACCCTTGGGACTGGCTCACCCATAACCCTCACTTTCAGGGCCAGCTGTACTCTGCTGCCCAGGCAAGGTGTAGGGCCTGCTCTCCTGAGTGCTGCCACTGATGAAGGATAGGGACAGCTCTCCTACTGTCATGACCCCAGGGCCAGGTCTCCCACCTGCTATGGGTGATGAGGGGTGAGAGAAGGTCTCCCTCCCTTGTCAACACCACCACTGACAAGTGGTAGGGCCAGCTCTCCCAAGCTTGCATCCTTGAGGCCCTCTCACTCGCAACTCCTGAAATGTGTAAGGCCTGCTGCTCAGAGTGCTGCAGCTGGCTAGTGGGAGGGTCGCCTCTGGGGCCTGTTCTCCCATATCACCTACATAAGTGGTGGGCCAGTTCTTCACATCCCTCAGACATCAACATGTCTCCAGGTGGCAGCACAAACCAGCGATGTTCACCATGGTCTCAGATTGTATCACCGGCTACTCACATCAGTTTGTTCCTCATTACCCTCAAGTCTCCAGTTCTACCTCTCTTGATTGAGTCCATTGTTTCTCTTTCTGTTCCATTTCTCTGCCAATTATTTGCTACTCTTAGCAGTGCCTGGGGTCTCTGTATGTCTGACCTTGTTTCAGGAGTGGTCTCAGGAGTACTATGAGCATTGTACTTTATAGTGCCTGGCAGGAGTCATCTCCAGCATGGTCTGATCCACAGGCCAATGTGGCACCAGACTGGTGTTCATACCAGGCTAGCTCTATGTCCAGGTCCTACAGTACCAGTCTGGTGGTTGTCTCGGACTTGCTTCTTGTCCAGCTCTCCCAAGTGGACATCTACCTGGAGTCTGTGGTGCCAGGCAGGGCTCTTCTAGTGTCTGGCTTACTTTTTGTTGTAGAAGCCCTTCTGGTGTTTGCCTGGTGTTAGACTGGTGGTCATCACAGGCTAGCTTCTGTCTGGAACCCCTGGCACTGAACTGGTGATGTTCTCAGTCTTGCTTTTTTTTCCAGGGAATGTTAAGCAACTGTAAAAAAAAAAAAAAAAAAAAATTGCTAACTGAACTATTTAACCACTATTTAGATTATTGTTAATTGGTTTGGCAGCTGTTAATTCTCATCCAGACATTATAAATGAGTACACACAGAGACCACATGGATTTTAACAAGCCTTGGCCTGAATTGTGAAATCCTAGCCCATCTAACCTAGCTCTTAATTCTATTACCCAAATATGACCCCATATATACATACGTCCCCTTGGACTGCCATTCTCCAGGATATGCCGATGATCCTGGCCATGTGGAATGAGGTTCCTTTTTCTAACCATGGTGTGTGCCTCCTTCCTGCTGCTCCTGCTGCTGGCTGGAATGAATTCTTCTCTCTCTGAAGCACAGGCTTCCTGCTCTAATCTTAGAAAGTCCCGCCATTCTCTGTCTTGGCCCAATCTCAGGCCTTGGCATTTTATTTAACCAATCAGAGTCAATGTAAGTAACAGACAGCAAGCAGGACCAATTAATTAACATTTAGAATGCTTAACACTATGCCAACAAGCAACTAATAATTCAAATGTTCATAGGTCAGAACATTGAGTGTAGACATAGCCACTCTCCTCTCTGTCACCTACTGATGCATACGTGACACAGCAGCCACATCTGTAATGCCTTTAGGGTCAGCCATGTGTGATTTTTTTAAAAAAACTAACACTGTTTTGAAGATTTATTTGCATGATTAGCTAATCTTTTTATTTTTTTTATTTCTTCAAGTTACATCTCAATCACAATCCCCTCCCTACTCCCTCCTTCATCCCCACCCTCCCACCCTCTTCCCCCTCACTCCTCATCCACTTCCTTTTTTTTAAGTACAAGGTATATCTTTTTCCTCCCAACAGCTCCCACTTTCAGTCCAACAAGTGGCTCTTTCTGTTATAACAACAAATACAATACAAAGCAACAAAAATAATTAAGTCACAATTATTAGAATTATAAGGCTTAGCATACATTCCCAATGTCCAGTCCATACGTATTTGGCAACTGACTTTAATATTCTACTATGCAACCATCTCCATGAGTCTAATGATCTATATCAAGCACAACCTCCATCCTAACTTTCATCACAATTTTAAAAACATCTTCTTAGATCCAGAACATCCTCCTCATTCCTAAACAACTCAAAATTTAACTATTGGACTATAGCTGTCTAGTCTTCAACCACATCAGAGTCCTCAGAAGGATAAATCTATCTGATTATACAGGAAGAGCAGGGCCAGCAGCTTCCAAAACTAAGAAATGGTGTACAGCTGGCTGCCTAGACAGTTCTCAATTTCTCTCCATACATAACAGCATCAATATTCAGCTGTTTGGCCCCATTTCTGTGACAGACATTAATTGTAAAGCAGGAACTATGTAGGATTTGACTACCCTGTCTTGGCAGAGCTAGACTGTCGACTTACCTGCTTCCAAGTTTTGTCCTTTTTGGACAGCAGTCTGTCTACAGTTGAAGCAAGGGATTTTTCTTGCCAAGTGACAGGCTTGTGACTAATTCAACCATCTCCAATTGGAGATTCTTCAATGCTCATCATCTACTTGGAGTAAAATAGGGGGTGCTGTCAGGAGCTGACATGTCTCAATATCAAAATATCTCAAGTTAAGAAAACATCTTTGAGTGGCATATTCTGCAGATCTCTTGAGGTTTTTGAAGACCATCTATCTATTTCCTTATATTTGGATAAGCAAATGTTGCTTGTCTCTTAGCAAGTTGATTTCTTACTTGCTTAGAAAATAACTGTGATAGACTACCCTAGTACCTAACAAAATGACATGCTTGAATGACTACTAGTTTGCATTTATTAATTATACTAAACAGTTTATGAGAGTTGCTAACAAATTGCCAAAACTTCACATTTCATTTTTAAGCATTACCTAGGTACAATACCTTAAAAAGAGTTAACTTTAATTTTGCATTATACAAAGATCAGTACCAATGTAGCCAAATATAATCTTACTTTTGTATCAATATACAAAGATCAGTACCGATGTAGCCAGATAAAATCTCAATTTTGTACCAATACACAAAGATCAATACGATGTAGCCAGATATAATTTTAATTTTATATCAATATACAAAGATCAATACCGATGTAGCCAGATATAATCTTAATTTTGTATCAATATACAAAGATCA